>CM027391.1:39196644-39212310 GCA_015711505.1 Sylvilagus bachmani | reverse complement strand
ACAGCGTGGGCTCAACCATGTCACAGCATGGGCTCAGCCGTGTCGCAGCATGGGCTCAGCCATGTCACGTGGGCTCGGCCATGTCAGCGTGGGCTCAGCCATGTCAGCGTGGGCTCGGCCGTGTCACAGCGTGGGCTTGGCCGTGTCACAGCGTGGGCTCAACCATGTCACAGCATGGGCTCAGCCGTGTCGCAGCATGGGCTCAGCCGTGAGGCAGCGTGGGCTCAGCCATGTCACAGCGTGGGCTCAGCCGTGTCACAACATGGGCTCAGCCGTGTCACAGCGTGGGCTCAGCCATGTCACAGCATGGGCTCAGCCGTGTCGCAGCATGGGCTCAGCCGTGACGCAGCGTGGGCTCAGCCATGTCAGCATGGGCTCGGCTGTGTCACAGCATGGGCTCAGCCGTGTCACAGCATGGCTTCAGCCATGTCGAAGCATGGGCCTCCCTGCAGTAGTGGAAGGGACTGGAAGGAAGAGACTGCAAGGAGCCAGGCCTGGGTCGCGGCGAGGGGAGGGGCCTGGCCCTGAGCCTGCAGGGTCTGGGGGCCGTGGGGGGAGGGGGCAGGAAAGCATGGCCATTCATCCCAGGGCACACGGACACTGGGATACACGCACCCCACACACATGCTCACTGGGGGCACACACATGCACACACACGTGTGCTCACGCACACACATGCACACACACATGCTCACACACCCCACGCACACACACGCACACACGGGGTCCGGGTGCTCAGCCTCCTGCATCCCCAGAGCCCAGGGGAGATGCTGGCTGTGGGGGCTGCCCAAGCTCTGCACACTGCTGAGGACAAGCCCACAGGCCCTCGCCACACTGACCAAGCCCCTTCCGGGCTGTCCCCAGCCCTGGCCGAGGTGGTGGGCCTGCAGGTCCCTCCTGCACTGGGAGGGAGTGGCCTGGGGCCAGGCCGGCACTCACCGATGAAGGACACGGCCTTGGGGTTGATGATGCCACTGGGCAGCAGGTGGAAGTCGTACTCCTTGCCGTCCACCACCACGGTGTGGCCAGCGTTGTTGCCACCCTGGGAACAAAAACCCGGCTGAGCTGGGGGCGCCCACGTGCCGAGAGCCCTGGACAGGGCTGGCCTGAGAGGGGCCTGCGCGGCGCCCAGCCTTACTCGGGGCCATCCGCATCCTCACAGCGCTGTGGGAGTCCCCGGCGCTGTCCAGCGCTCCGGCGTGGGCAGTCTGCTCCTGTGGCTGGCTCTGACGCGGGCAAGGGCAGGGCCGGGGACTGGAGCAGAGGGCTTGGGCAGGGCTGGTCCAAGCCCTCCGGGAGGTGGCCCAGTGCCAGCTCAGCAGCTGGGTTCCCTCCTCTGAGGCAGGAACGGAGGTCTCGTCCCCTCCAGAAAGCTCACTCTTGGTGCCATGGCTCGACCTGCCATCACCCCGTCCTCAAGTTCCCTGAGGGCTGGTGTAGGCGTGAGAGCAGTGGAGGCTGTGGCCTGGGTGCCGCCAAGCCCTCATGCCCTGGCCTGAGGGTCCAGTCACCCAACGGGCGCCTCCGGCCCTGCCTGTCCTGGGGCTGCCCATCTGCTCGGGGTGGGGGGTGCGGGGGCCCTACCCTGGGCACTGCCAGCCTGCTGCCCACCTGCCAGTGGTGGGCTTCTGTTGGCCAAGGGGCAGGAGCGCCTCTCTTCCACCCCATGGCCGTCACCCCCAGCCAGGCCCCACACGAGCCACAGGTGTCTGTGCCACCCCCAGGGACCCACGTGGGCCAGATGTGCCAAGGCCCCGGGCGCCTGATGGTCCAGGCTGCGGGAGGGCTGCTGACCTCCTCCCTCCCTGAGGCTGCATGGCCCTGTGGCCCCACTGTGGCCCCGGTCCCCAGGCTGCCCTGCTGGGCAGGGGCAGCCGCTGACACCCAGCGCCATGGCCTGTCTGCGGCCTCGGGCCCCAGGCCCAGCCCAGCTCCTTGCAACACCCGAGACGCAGGCCTGGCGCCAAAGCTTCGCCTCGGCTGTCTGTGGGGCCTCCTGCCCGGTACACCCCGTGTCCTCTGCCTTGCTCGGGGGCAGAGGCTGCAGTGCTGAGGGGCCTCAGCCCCTGGCCGTCCCACAAGGCCCCACGGGAAGGTCGCCCACGCCCCTCCCCTCAGGCTGTCCGTCAGAGGAGGACCTGCCACTCACACTGCATTGGCACAAGGTTCCTAGGCCCCCCAGCTTCTCCTCCGGATCTGGGGGTTCCCCGACAGGAAGCCCAGGCGCAGAGGGGGCGTGGGCACCAGAGACCCCCCCCAGGGACCTCCCTTCATACAGGCAAGCCTCACCCAGGCCCAGCCGTGACCTCTGCCAGAACCAGCTCCACGGCACGGCCCCCAACAGCCACGCCGCCACACGTGGGAGGGTCTGTCCAGGTGCAGCCTGGGGTCAGGGTTCACGGCACTGCCAGAGCCCCAGAGGGGCCTCCCCAGCTCAACGCGGACCCAGCAGGGAGCCACAGGATCCGGTGCGGTTCTGGCAACTCCACCCGGCCCGCCTCCTCCCCAGGGACCCCTGTGGGCGGAACTAGATCTGGGTGGGCAGACAGACTGGGGTGGCGGCCCCTGGGGCTAGACCGGGAGGAGGAAGAGGCCTGGAGTACGGTGCAGGTGGGCTGCCGGGGGAGGGGGATGCGGGAGAGCCCCACACACAGGGTGAGGGGACAGTGACAGGGGTGACAGGGGTTGGGGGAGGAGCTGCCGGCAGTCCTTGGCAGTCGGGGTGAGGTCCCTGTGGACACTGCAGGGAGCCTGAGCTCTGGGGGGGGAGGGGCGTGGGCAGCAGGGCCTGGGGGAGCATGCCTGTCACCCATGGACTCCCACACCCCAGGCTGGCCAGCGTCCAGGACCCAAGCGCCGCGGCTGGGGCCAGAGGGGTCCCGATGCCCTGTGGCCCCGCTCTCCTCTCCGGGTGCCCAGGGCCAGCACCAGCTCAGCCGCCCCAGTACACAGGGACAGCCAGAGCCCTCCCAGCAGACACAGACGTCTGGGGACAGGAGGGGCGCCTGCCAGCAACTGTCACGTGACCCAGGCCTGGGCCATAGGCCACGCCCAGGGGACAGGAACCAGCCTGACACACTGCCTGGTGCATCTGTAGGGGCGCCCAGCAGCTCCGTGGAGTCCAGGTGACAGCCCCTGGCGGTGACAGTCCCTGAGAGACCCGGTCTTTCTTCCCATGGTCCAGTGAGGTCTCAGGGTGTCGAGCCACACAGGGGTAGCTGGTGGGTGTGGGGACAAGACCTCTCACCTCCTTTAGCCTCAACCTGGGGTTCACAAGGCCAGTCGGGCACCGGGGACCACCCAGGGCGGGCACAGTGTGGGTTGCTGACCTCAGAGAGCGGGGGCCGCCAGCCCACCCAGGCAGCTGGCTCTGGGCTGTGGCCCAAGTTGGGGTCACCCTGGCAGGGTGGCTGGGGCTCCAGGGCTCCCCTCTGTGGCAGAGCCTTGTTCAGGCCTGGGCACAGCTCAGGGATGGTCCCTGCCACCTGGCTGCCACGCCCAGCCCTCAGTGGCCAAGGCCACACCCACTCGGGCCTCAGACTCAGCCCTGACCCTTGCTCTGTCCCTCCCTCCCTGGGCCGGGGGCCTAGGGTTGGAAGCAGGGAGCCCCTTCCTGGAAGGCCCACCTCCCAGGGGCCGAGCGATGAGCACACACGAGACCCCCACCCCCCTCCGGCTGGCCAGCCCTGCCTGCTGTCCGGGCAGCACTTGTGCCCACCTGCTGCCCAGGGGCGGAGCCCTGGAGGATGCCCTTGCTGGGCGCGTGGCGTCCTTTGTGGGGCTTCACTCACCATCTGGTGGGAGACTACACCCCGGGCAGGGGCAGTGCCGGGATCCTGTCCAGAGCGCTTCCCACAGACTCCTGGGAGAGCCACGGACGGCCTCTCCAGGCACGGCGCTGCCACCAAGGGCCTGGCAGGCCACCGCGATGGCTGGCACCTCCTCCACCCGGCTGGACACCAGGCCCAGCGGAGCTGTGAGTTCCCTCGGAAACCAGGATAGCCCCAGGACAGCGAGTGCCCAACCTCGCAGGACGCGGAGCCACGGTCGGCGGGGGCTGGGAGGAGCGGGGCGTGGGCCCACAGCGCCGCAGCAGTGGCAGCCAGCAGAGGGGCCGAGCGGCCGGAACAGGGGAGGAGGCCCGGGCACCTCCAGGAGGCGGGAGGGACAGCTCTCGCCTATCCATCTGAGAGCGGGCCGTCCAGCCTGGAGGGGAACAGGGGGTCTGGAGGAAGCCGAGAAGAGAGGAGGTATGGAGGGCGGGGTGCAGGCACCCCCCACACTCCTCAGACCGAGAGCTGCCCCGGCCGAGGCTGCGGTGAGAAAGGGCTGTCCAGGTGCTGGGCAGGCAGGCAGAGCCCAGACCAGGACAAGCGCTCCAGCCGCTCTGCCCTGTGCCTCGGCCCGCCCCCCAGCCCCGCATTCAGGCGGCACCCCACTTCTGCTGTCTTTATGCAGCCTCTCTGGGCGCCTCGCCCACCCCCGCCTGCCAGCCTGAGACAGGTGGGACACAGAGAAGCCTGGAGGCCCCGTGTCAGGGGCAACACGTGAGGGGAGCCCGGGTCCCCGGGGCCAATGGGCAGGAAACTCAGAGGGCGGCCCGGCCCGGAGGGAGGGGCATGGCGCGATGGCATGGGGTGGACTGGCGGTCCTGGCTGGAACTCCTGTGGTGGGCGTGTGGCATCCACCAGGGCCCGGAGCAGCCAGCTACTCTCCTCCTCCAAGACCCTGGGCCTCAGTTTCCCCCATAAAGGGCCGGCAGGAGGACCCCCGCCCTGGCCTGTCTGCAGTTGGGAGCGGTGCCGGGCGTGCTGTCCTGGGTGGCAGAGCAGGGAGGGCCTGGTGCCGACTGTTTCACAGCTGGACCAGAGCCCCCGGTCACTGCCGGGTAGGGAGCGGGGCGGCCGCGAGGCCATGACCAGAGCCGCCAGGTCGAGGGAGGCCTGGGCACTGGGCCCACTGCCTTGGCACTGGGGCGTCCCCAGGGAGAGGCACTGCACCCGGTGGACACACGCCCCAGCCAAGGGGCAGGAGCAGAGCCCATGGGGGCAGGAGGGGCCCCGGCGAGCCGGGCAGGCTTGTTGGCTGTGCCCAGGCCAGAGAGGGGGTGGGAGACCCCCACCCAGGGCAGGCAGAACTTGGCAGTAAGAGCCTCTGGGGGTTGCTCCCAGTTCAGGAGTGTGCGGGAGCCCCCGCTTCACTGTGGCAGGGGCGGGGGGGGCGTGTGAGCCCCAAAGTGGCCGGCTCTGTGCCGAAGCCCCTGGGGCGAGCGGTCAGGGCCGGTGCCAGGCACAGCAGCCTGCATCGGGCAGAGGCCGGGCCTCACCCGCACCGCCAGGCGCTGTCACGCTAGCCGCCGGCCCAGGCTCCGCCCTCTCCCAGGCCCAGTGAGGCCTCCCCGCCCCGCCCGGCCGCCCCGCCCCCGGGATCGGGGTCCCCACCTCGGCGCCCGGCTTTCACAGCTCTGCCTGGGATCGGCGCTGGAGCCGGGGCGGCGTGGCCCCGGGGGGAGGGCCCGGGCGGCCCGCACCTGGCAGCGGCTGACGATGTCGGCGTCCGTGGCCAGCAGGTCCACCACCTTGCCTTTGCCCTCGTCTCCCCACTGCGCGCCCAGCACCACGGTCACGCGTGTGCCGGGCGCCGCCGCCTCCTGCTGCGACCGCCCTCGCTTGACGCCGCCCGCGCCCGGGGGTCGCTCGTGGGTCGCTCGCGGCGCCGACATCGCGCTCCGCTCGTCGGCTGCGCGGGGCCGCCCCAGGGTCCGCGCCATTAAAAGGCCCGGCGGGGAGGGGCGGGCCGGGGGCGGACCCGGCAGGCGCGGTGACGCGCGGTGACCTCGGGCCGACCGCTCCCGCCCGCCGCGCCCCGGGGCCGCCGAGTGGCCGCGGGCGCCCCCGGGAGGGCCGGCGCGTGCTTGGGGACCGGAAGTCCCGCCAGAACTTCGGGGGTGGGGGTCGTGCCCCACTGCAGGGTCCACGCACTCTGGGGGACGCACCGACTCCGCGGCGAGCCCGCGTGCCCGGGGAGGACGCGCGCGCCCTCTGGTGGCCGCGCATGGGTGCGCCGCGCCCCGCCTCAGCCCCCGAGAGAGCAACTGGCCCCAGCGCTGTCCAGTGCCCCCTGCCCTAAGACCCCGATTCTGGGGACTTGGAACCCGTGCTGCTGGGCCACCTGCTGTCAGCACGTCTCGAAGGGGTGTGTGCGTCTGTCCGGACTTAGGCTCCGCAGGGGCCCACGGCCCAGGAGGTGGGCACAGGTCGGGAAGGGGAGGACGTCCCCTGGGGGCTGTTGCTGCAGCATCCAGGCCAGTGACAAGACAGGAGACCAGACACCGCCGGCCACAGGAGGCGTGGACGTGGCTGCTCACAGCAGGGGTCGCCTGAGAGGGGAGGCTCAAGAGGCCCCTCCTTGACTCTCCTCGGGGCGTGCCCAGCCCTGTCCTCAGCCTGGGCAGAGGGGCTGGGCCCCCACCGGCAGCTGCCCCTCTGCTGGGCCCTAACCACAGGGGGATCACACTCGGCCCAGTTCCTGCTGCACGCTGTGGGGAGGATGACTGCTGGGTGGGGGCGGGGGGCCTGGTGTGAGGTCCCAAGCCTTGGAGGAGGGGTGGGCTATCCTGTGGGCCGGGCAGGCGAGGTGGAGGCAGGCAGATGCAGCAGGAGCAGCCAGCAGGCTCCCGGGGGGTTTGTCTGCAGCAGGGGCGTCCATCAGAGCTGCACACTCACTCCGGGCAGAGCTGCAACCCTGGGCCCCTGGGGTGCCGGGCACCAGGGCAGGGAGGTCACTGGCTCTGAGCCCTTCCCAGGGAGACCCGGGGCTCCAAGACACGCTGGGAAGAGGGGGAATCCCTGGACAGTCCACCGTGGGGTGGGGACTGGCCATGAGGGCCAGGCAGGCAGCCCTATGAATAGCTCAGGCCAGGACCGGGGCGGGGGGGGCATGCTTCTAAAAACGGTGCCGCGGGCAGCTGGCCCAGCAGTCACATGGCCTGGCCTGAATTAGAACAGCCCTGCCCCCACCCCGGGGCCTGGGCATGGGGGCAGCACCACAGCCCCGACGGGCTGACCAGGCTCTGCTGTGGTCTCCACCGGTGGGGGCCGCACCTCGTAGGGGCTTGGGTGGACATGGACAGGCCGACACACACAGCTGCCTGCGGGGCTGCTCCCAGCAGAGGGGCAGGGCCGGGGCACCAGGCCGTGGGGCAGGGCCTCACCTGCCGGGCATGAGTGGCATCGGTAGTCCAGGGCCCTTAGCCCTTCACTTGGGTGGGGGTGGGGGTATGTGAGTGGGAGGAGCTGAGCTATTTTTAAAAGATTTATTTATTTATTTATTTGAAAGAGTTACACAGAGAAGAGAGGAGAGGCAGAGAGAGAGAGAGGTCTTCCATCTGCTGGTTCACTCCCCAGTTGGCTGCAACGCCCAGAGCTGCGCTGACAGAGCCTCTTCTGTCTCTCATGCGGGCACAGGGGCCCAGGGACTTGGGCCATCTTCTGCTGCTTTCCCAGGCCATAGCAGAGAGCTGGATTGGAAGTGGAACAGCCGGGACTCGAACTGGCGCCCACATGGGAGGCCGGCACTGCGGGTGGTGGTTTTACCCGCTGTGCCACAGCACCAGCCCCAGCTACTCTTTTATGTATTTATTCACTCCACAGAGACAAGCCAGCGCTGTTCACTGGCTCCATCAATGCTTACAACAGCCGTGGCTGGGCCGAGGCCGGGCACTCAGTCCAGGTCTCCCGCAGGGGCGGCAGGGGGCCAGGGCGCTGCCTCCTGGGGCTCGAGTCAGCAGGAGGCCGGAGCCGGGAGCCAGAGGTGGGGGCTGGACCCAGCAGCGTGCCCGCCGCCCAGCCAGGTCCACCTGCCGCTGAGCTATTTTTATCTTAACGGGGACAGAGCTCGGAGCTCAGTGCTGCTGCCTGCGAAGCCAGCGTGGCAGTCTTGTGAGAAGTCAACAGGAACTCGGCCCTGGACCCCGCCGAGCCTCGCCGGGACCCTGCGTCCCCACAGCCGCGGCCTGCCAGGCACCCATGCAGGGGAGGCGCACTGGGCAGGGGCAGAGCACAGCTCCCTAAGGGCGCAGACACCGGGCGGCCTGGGCAGCAGGTGCAGACTCCAGGGGGCCCGGGCCATGGGGCCTGGCGGCCAGGTGCTGGGAGGAGGGGCTGGCCTGCTTTATCCCCACCTCCTCAGGGCTCCAGGGACAGCCCCTGGCCAGGGTGGGGGGGCCAGGGACCTCAGTCAAAGCTGGGGAGGAGGAAGCTGAGCCACGGGGCTTCACGCCCGCCCGGCCCCCACTGCCTGCAGGGTCTGGGGAGAGGCCGGCAGACTCCCGGCTGGGGGGGCAGTGGGTGGAGGTGCCGCAGACAGTGGCCCAAGCACTCTCACCGGCCCCCCCCCCGCTCTGCCAGATACAGGGTGACGGAAGAGATGCATGGGTGCCTCAGGTCAGGAGGGTCAAGGACCCTGGGCATCCAATCCAGACCAGGAGTGGCCGGCCGGGCAGGGACCACCCCCACCCCCCAAACATCCAGCTCCGGGCGGGCGCCTCCCACACCAGCCCCTCCTGCACGCATCGCCCCTCCCCTCCCGCGCCCCCCAACTCCCACAGCCGGCACACAGCGGTCGAGGCAGGACCAGGCTTGTCTTTATTGGTCTCACTCCTGGCACACACTGGAGGAAGGAGTCAGGGCAGGGGCTGGGTGGGCTGTGGCAGGGAGGGGCCTGCTGGGGCGCCCCGAGGCCCTGGCTGGGTAAGGCACGGACTTGGGGTTCCCTGGGGTCTCGCTCACTTGGCTCTGGGCTTGGGCCTGGGTCCTGTGGGGAGAGGAAGATGCCCTGGTTAGCAGCAGTCTCCATGGGGCCCCGCCCCTCCCTCGCTGCTGCCCGGCGGGCGGAGCCTGTGGCCCAGGTCCACTCAGACCCCAGGATCTTCCTCCGGACGTGGCAGGCTGGCTCCCTCCCTGCAGGGCTCGGTGCCCTGAGCATGGGTGCCCCCTGCCGAACGGGGAGCCCCTGTGGCCTCCCCGGGGGTCTCAGACATGCCCTGGCCTCAGCCCCACTTCCTGGGGCTCCCCAGTCTCCAGGGCTTGCCTTGTGGGTCCTTTCCCCGCTCCCAGAGCCAGCGGGGGCCCCTGGTCGGCCTCGTCCGCACCCCCGGCCGCCCTGCTGGAGTTCAGCCAGTCCTGGGAGGGGACGGGGCACGGGACGCAGCGCCACCCTCACCGCGGGCACTGCGGGCTACCAGCGCGGGGCAGCAGGAGCCAGCCTGGCAGCTGTCCGTCAACACCCAGCAGAGCAACAGCCTGCACGCCCAGGCTCACAGCCCAGACAGGCGGGAGGAGGGGGCGCGGGGTGGGGGGTGAGGGCCCCTGCAAACCCAGGGACAAACCCGTCCCAAGCCCCTCCCTGGAGCTCTGGGGAGGGCGTGGGATCCCTGCTCCCAACTCGGTCTGGGCCTATCGGGGAGGGGCGGCACCAGGGGCCCAGGGGAATGAGGAGAGGCGGGTGACACAGGCCCGGCTGTCGACACGGGTAGGTTTCCGGGGACCCGCGGCAGGGTCTCCTGTTGGATTTGAGTTTTTCCAGACAAAAGCTCGCTCGGGCAAGGGGAGGGAGCACCAAGCAGGTGCAGCAGAGCCGCCGGGAGGCTGGCGATGGAGGTCCCGTGGGCCTGGAGACCGTCCGTCCCCCGAGGGAGAGCCGTCCCCCGAGGGAGAGCCTGAGCGTGGGCGCCAGCCCAGGAGCACAGCGGCAGAGAAGCCGCGGGGCCTCCCGGCCCTGTGTCCACACTGAGGGTTTGGCCGCTGGGCCCGCCCTACCCAAGGGCTCCCTCGAGTGGGGACCCTGCGGCGGCCCCCACTCCTCACAGCCTCCTGGGACTCCCCTGGGCCCAGCTGGGGATGGAGGGGGAGGCGGCATCCCCGTTACCAGGCAGGGTCCGGAAAGCGTTAGCAGGGACGCAGTTAGGGCTGGGACACACACAGGTGCAACCTCAGGCTGTCCTGTGGGCCTGTGGGCCTGTGGGCCTCCAGGGGCCGCCCCGGCCCTGACCTTGGCCGCCCAGCCCCGTCCACCTGCCCTCTGCCCACAGCCAGCGCTGAGGTTGCGTCTGCGGTGGCACGCGCCGACCGTCCGACCGCCTGCGGGCGAGGGCCCACCACCGACAGGACAGGCGTGGCCGCGGCCAGGCGGGCTGCGCAGAAGCCGGGTCAGCGTCCAGCGGGCGGCCTCACCTACCTTACTGCAGTACACACAGCCTTCGTGTCTGACTGTCACCATCGGGGGCGACCTCTGCTTCCAACAGAAAACCCAGGGTGACTTGCACGGGGGCCTTGGGGGGCAGGGACACAGGAGGGGCCCCCGAGCCGCCTCCCGGGGGGCGCCACGAGCCCACCCGGGGCCCAGAGCCTGAGTTACCTTCCTGGCCCCTGCAGGGCCGCTGCTTCCTCCGCCGGCCCGAGCCCTTGGCTCGGCCCCGCGCCCGGGGCAGGGTGCCGGACCCCGAGGAGTCCGAGAAAGACTTGTCCAGGGACGTGTCCAGCGCAGACCCCGGGGCCGTGTCCTCCTCGTCCCCCAGGTGGCTGGAGCCATGGCCGTGAGCAGCTGGGTCCCGGGGCGCCTCGCCTGTGCTGTCGGCCTCCACCTGGTGGACGCCACCCAGGCCTGCGGGGTCCTCCTGCTCCTGCCTGGGACTCTCAGCTCCAGGGGGCTTCTCGCAGGAGAACTCGAGGGGCTTGAGGGCCTGGTCGTCCCCCAGAGTCACTGGCCAGGCCCCCGTGGAGGGCAGGGGGCTCAGGGTGTCCTCGCCAGCCAGGAAATCGCTGGCGTCCTCATACCAGGAGGACCGCCTCTCCGGGGGCTGGGGGCTGCCCTCCTCCAGGGCTGGGGGGCTGCCCTCCTCTGGGGGCTGGGGGCTGGGGTGCAAGGCGTCCACCAGGTCCCAGTCTGGAGGCTCGGCACAGGCGTGGCTGGGTGCCGGGTCGGGGGCAGCTGCTGGGAGTGGGGGGCTGTGTTAGGGTTGGGACCTGGGGCCTCCTCCCTCAGACTCAGCTGCTACCAGGGAGCCTCCCTGTGCTCCACCCTCTGACCGGTGGCCTCGGTGTCTCTGGGGGTGGCTGTCCATGGGGACACGCCGCCCAGCCCCACTGCCCCAGGCAGCCGTCAAGGGCCGGGAGCCCCTCCTGAGGGCCTGCTGTCACTCCCACCCCCTCCGCCACCCAAGCCCCCATCTCTCCTGGCCACCTGAGATGCCCCGGGGGAGGAGGGGGCACAGGGCTTCCCTGGAAAGTCGGGAGGGCTTCCCGGAGGAGGCTGCGGGCAGAGCGTGGGGAGGGAAGGAGAGCAGGTGGCGCGACTCACCGGGCTCCGCAGCCTTTGGGGGGTCTGGGGGGTCCTGGTCCCCGCGGCCGCGGTGTGTCTTCCGCAGCCGGAAGCCCTTCCTGATGTCGGCCAGCAGGGCGTCGATGACGCACACCTCCTCCTGCCGCGCGGGCCCCCTCCTGGCTGAGAGCAGGCGCTCAGGGAGCCGCTCTGGCGACTCCACGCCCACCCAGATGACCTGGGGCCACTGCTGGTCGCCGGGGGGAGGAGCCTTGGCTGCCCCGCCCCCAGAGTGCCAGGGGAGGGGCCTTGGCTGCCCCCCACTCCCGTGACTGCCCCGCCCCCAGCTCGACAAGGGGAGGGGCCTGTGGCTGCCCCACCCCTTCACCTGGATTTCCCCCCTCCTGAGGCGGCCCCGCCCCCTCACCTGCCCCGCCCCCAGCTCGACAAGGGGAGGAGCCTGTGGCGGTCCTGCCCCTCACCTGGCTGCCCCGCCCCGCTCCGCAGTTTCCGCGCCTCCTCCTTGGCCAGCTGCTCCTTGCGCGCCTTGTTCTCCTGCGGGGCACACGGAGCCGGGTGAGGGCCCTGCGGCGGGGCTCCCCGGCCCACCCAGCCCGAGCCCCACCTTCAGGGCGCGCAGGAAGAGGTCTCGGAAGGCTCTCATGGTGCTGAAGGTGTCCTCCAGGGACAGCTGCTGGGGGTCTTCGCACAGGTACTCAGCCAGCTCCTGCCGCCGCCGCTCCACGGCCTCAAACAGCTCCTCCAGTGCCCGGGAGGCCGTGATGCGGGTCTGGGGTGGGGGGCACGGTCAGTGCCGCAGCCCGGGGGCCCTCCCCAAGGGAACCACCTTCAAGAGAGGGGAGCCCGCCAAGCCCCTGCCCGCCCCCACCCTAGTGGCCACACCCCACCCTGCGGCCCCGCCCCCAGCCCGGGTGGCCCCGCCCCTGCAACCCTGCTCCAGTCCCACAGCCCCGCCCCCGCGAGCCCCGCCCGCTCCCAGCCCCAGCGGCCCCCACCAGCCCCGCCCCGCCCCTGGTGGCCCCGCCCACCCGGCAGCCCCGCCCCACCCCTTGCCTGCAGGCGCTGGGCGTACAGCTCCTGCACCTCCCGCAGCGAGGCCGACACCTTCCGCTCAGCCTCCAGCAGCTTCTTCAGGTTGGCGCTGGCCTCGGAGCGGAGGACCTCCAGGTTGATCCTGAGGGCAGGAGGGCCAGGACGGGTCAGGGGCTGGCTGACGTCCAGTCTGGCTGGGACGGGGCGGGACGAGGCCGATCCCTGCAGGCCGCCAGGAGCCTCAGAGCGGCCGGAGTGACTGCCCCTGCCCCCAGCTGCCCTGCCCAGCCCCCCACCCCACGGCCAGCAGCTCCAGGAGCCTGGGAGGAGCCTGCGCCGGCAGGGGCGGGGCCTGGCTGACCTCTCACAGCTCCCCCGCCCCTTGCGTGACCCGGGAGGGCGGCCCCGGGGCCTCTCGCCCAAGCCACAGTGGACACCGTGGTACGCGTGAGCCCCTGTGCCAGAGCAAAGGTCAGGCCCCCTCCTGGACTGGGCTGCTGGGCGCCAGGGACCCGGAGAGGACCAGAGGTGGGGGCCCCAGGGGCTGGCACAGCTACTACCCCGCGGCCCGGGAGGGCAGCTCCAGGTCCTGCGGCAGCTGCAGGAGGTCGGGCTGGGTCTTTTCCACTTCCTGTAATGGGACGCGGCCAGTGAGACCCTGCCCGGCCACTCCGCCCCCTGCCCGGCACCATCCCGCCCCGGCCCCAGGCCCCTGGCCGGCCCCGCCCCGCCCCCTGGCCGGCCCCGCCCGGTGCGTACTCACCTCCAGCACGTGGTGCAGCAGCGTGACGCGGCCCTGCACCGACTTGGTCTCCGTGAGCTTCAGCAGCGTGCTGATCTTGAAGCCGTCCGCGTCCCCCGTGTGGCTGCCCTACGAGGGACGCGCTGTGTGGCCCCGCCCGCCGCCCGCCAGGCCCCGCCCCCGGGCCGCCCACTCACGTAATTGAGGAAGTTCCCGATCCGGAGGATCAGCCGGCAGAAGACGGGCAGGTGGGGGCTGGCAAGCAGGCCTGTGGGCGGGGAGGCTGCCTGACCCGCCGCCCCGCCCTGTCAGCAGCACCCGGAACCTTCCAGAACACACAGCCACAGTTCTCGGCTAACCCTCCCGACCCCAGCCCCGAGGAGGGTGGACATCCCTGCCGTGTCCCCAGCAGAAGTGGCGTGGCAAGTCCCTGCTGACTGTCAAGATGGTGTGAACACGTGTGCACGCATGACTGCACATGTACATGTGTGTGCAGATATGTGCGCACGTGACTACACAGCGAGGGGCGGGGTCAGCTGTCAGCCCCCCCCCGGGGCCCCACTCACTCTCGCAGGCGTCCAGCACCAGCTGGACCTTGGGCCGCACCATGTCCAGCACGTTGGCTGTGCCCTCGCTCAGCAGCATGCACTCCACCCGCAGCTGGTAGCTGGGACAGCAGGGTGGAGGTCAGGGGCTCCTGTCGGGGGCTCTGGCTTTGCTGGGCTGGGCAGGGGCAGGGGCCATCGTGGCCACTCCCAGGATGGAGCTGGGACGCAGGCAGGAGCCTGGAGGACCCAACTCAGCTGCAGCCAGGGGCCTGGGGGCTCAGCCAGGGTCCTGGCAGCTTGGGGAGCCTGGGGGGCCTGGGGGCTCAGCCAAGGGGCCTGGCAGCTTGGGGAGCCTGGGGGTCCTGGGGGCTCAGCCAGGGTCCTGGCAGCTTGGGGAGCCTGGGGGTCCTGGGGGCTCAGCCAAGGGGCCTGGCACCTTGGGGAGCCTGGGGGCCTGACTCTTCGCAGGGAAGGGCTGGGGCGGGCGGGTGACTCTGGAAAGATCATCTCTTGGCTCCTGGACCCCCAGCCTGCTCCCCGCCCAGGTCCAGCCACTGGCCTGGGCTCTCCTCTGCCCGGGCCGGGTGCTCACCAGGGGACGTCCAGCAGCAGCAGGTAGAACTGGTCCGCGCTGGCCAGCCTGGCTCGGTCCTCAGCGAACGCCCGCAGGTTCTCAGTCTGCAGGGCGCAGCCGAGTGGGCGATCCCGCTGCCCGCAGCTGCCCGCCCTCCTCCTGCCCCACTCCAGCCCAGGCACAGCCCCATGGGGCTGGCAGCGCAGGGCAGGACTGCAGGGAGCGGGGGCTCCCTGGCCTTCCATCCCTCCGGCCCCCTGCTGGCCACAGGGACCCAGAGGGGCCGCACCCACCTCGTGCTTCTCTGGGAGCAGCTTCAGGAGCTGTCTGAGCACCTCTGTGTCAAACCTGCTGGTGTCTCCGGCACGGATCATGGCCACCACCTCCTCGTTGGAGCTGCAGAGGCGTGAGGGTGCAGGAGCGAGTGTCCCCCCTGGCTCCCAGGCACCTGGCCGTCTTCACACACCCACGAGGCACGCAGGCGGGACTGGTCAGCACAGAACGAGCCACGGTCCCAGGCCACACAGTGGCCGTGGCTCAGGGCTAAGCTGCACCTTCTCCACCCTGGTGCCCATGAGCCCCCCGGAGGGACCAGTGCCCCACAGCTGCAGTGGGGAGGCCCTGGGATGGGACCTGGCCTCTGCTTCTCCGTGGCCTGGGAGGGGGTCCCGGTCGGTCATGGCCTTGGCCTCCGGGAGGCTGGACTGGTGGTCTCTAGGCTGTTGGGACCCAGCCCGGTGCCCTCCCCAGGGCGGCCAGCAGGGGGCACTGTGGCACCTCACTCACCACTTAAACTGCTTCAGGAAGATGTTGAGGTTCAGGCTCTTCCTGGAGTCCAGAAAAGTGACCTGCAGAGGCCCGGAGAGGCTGGCACGGCGTGGCGAGGCGGCAGCCCGTCCTGCTCGCCCGCCCCGGCCCGGCCCGGCCCCGGCCCCCCACCTCCTTGGGCTCCTTCCTGGCCGGGGCGGCTGCCGGCTCCTTGGGCTTGTCCGCAGGGAAGGAGAAGAGCCGCTCGAGGCTGCCGAAGTCGGGCTCCAGGGGCTCCAGAGCCACGCCGCCCGGGCCGCTCAGGGCCGCCCACATGGAGTTGCGCTCTGTGGGCGGGGGCAGCTGCCCAGGCGTGTCCTCCCGGGGCCTGGGGCCCAGCACCCAGCAGGCCCCGAGGCGGCGTGCCAGGCCCAGTGCCTGTGTCTGTCTGGCAGCTGCCCCCCCCTTGGCCTCCCCCCCACCTCAAAGGGAGGCCACTGGGGGCGGGGCCTCACCTCGGGCCACGCTGGACGGCAGCTTCTGCCAATTCAGCTTCTTCATGCGCAGCGTGGGGGGGCTCACGCGCCGGTGGCTGGGGACCCGGGTGGAGCCCAGGCCGTGGTCCACCTGGGACACGATGACCTCCTCCACCCCATCTGCTCCAGGGGGACCAGGCAGCGGGG
>CM027391.1:39145025-39196544 GCA_015711505.1 Sylvilagus bachmani | reverse complement strand
TACCAGGCAGTGGGGGTGGGGGAGGGGGCACTGGGGGACACGTGGCCCCCTGGCCTGGGAGAGGGGGTGGGGGAGGGGGCACTGGGGGACACGTGGCCCCCTGGCCTGGGAGAGGGGGTGGGGGAGGGGGCACTGCGGGGCACGTGGCCCCCTGGCCTGGGAGAGGGGGTGGGGGCACAGTGGCGAGGCTGGGGAGGGGGAGGGGGGTTGCGGCTAGGGGAGGGGCTGTCGGCTGTGGAGCCATCAGGTCCCCGGCGCTCGGGGTGCTGACCACATGTGGGCAGCTGGCGGCTGCTGCTGGCTGCTGAGCCCCCAGGTCAGCTGTGGACGCAGCAGTGGCCTGGGGGGAGTTGCCCGGCAGGCTCAGGTTCGCCTGGACGCTCTTGTGGGCCTGGCTCAGGGGACCCGGCCGAGGCCGAGGCCGCCCCTTGGTGGACAGCAGCCTCTCCACCAGCTCCTCCAAGGTGCTTTCCTGGGCTGCAGGGGAGGCGGGTCCAAGGTCACGGTCGAGGTCGAGGGTGAGCCTCAGCACGGGGAGACCAGGAGGGAGCCCCGCCCGCTCACCGTCGCTGGCCAGGAGCACCGCCCGGTTCACCAGGCCCTCCAGGGCCTCCCAGAGCAGCTGGCTGGCGCGGTGCGAGGGCTCCAGCTGCAGGAGGCCCTGCAGCATGGACAGCAGCTGGGTGGACGCCGGGGAGCAGCTCACCTGGGGGGGCGGACGAGGCTGCCGTCAGCCGTGCGCCGCCCCCACGCCTCGCGGGAGCCCCGGGGGAGGGGGGCAGCCCTGCGCGTTGTGGGAGGCCACAGCCGGCCCAGCCAGCTCCACGGCTCTGCAGCAGCTGTCGGGAGCAGCGAGCGCAGCCCCCAGCCGCTCCCTCTCTGTGCCGCCCCCGTGCGCCCGGGGGGGGAGGGGGTCTCGGCCCAGGCCCACCTTGTGGAACAGGCGTGCGAAGACCTCCTGGTGGCTGTTCATGTCCACGCCACCAGACACGCGCAGCAGCTCCTCGTCATCCTCGGCCTTGGCCTCCTCGAAGGCCTCCAGCTGGATCAGCAGGTCCTCGTCCTCCAGGTCCCTGGGGGCGGGGTGCGCACCTGCTGCTCCCACCAGCCCCACCCCGCGCAGCGGCTGGGAGGCGGGGACTCAGGTCCGAGCCCACTGGCCCCTGGACAGCCCCACACAGGCCCGGGGATGGCACAGCATGGATGGCCAGGCCCTCCCAGCACCAGCCTTGGGCGCGGGGGCCCAGGCCGAGCGGGTTCCCAGTGGGTCTGACAGATGGATGGCAGGGCAGCGGGGACTCACCACACACCCTGCCCTGCACCCGGCACCCCGGCCTCTGCGGGCAGCCAGCCGGGGCCCAGCCTGAGTCCCGGCCCCAGGCAGAAGCCACCTCCCCACCCACCGTGCGGTGCCGCGGGGCGCAGGGGAAGGGGCCCCGGCGGGTACTCACCGCAGCCGGGTCAGGACGTCCAGCAGCTGCAGCCCTGGGAAGGGACAGACAGGGTCCGGGGGTCACTGGCACTCTGCGCTCCATCCCAGCACCCACAGCGCCCAGCCCGCGGGGCAGGAGGGGACAGCCTGGACACATGCGTGCTCATTAGATGGCCACTGTAGGGGGCCAGGCACCTGCCTCCCGCCAGGGCTTCGAGGCCCGTGTCTGCTGTACAGGTGGCTGTCCTCTGGGGCCCTGGGGGTGCGGTACGGGCGGGGGGTTACCGATGAACTCGCTGCGCAGCTGGGTGCGGGCGCGGAGGTCCTCGGGGCCCAGGATGATGGCGTTGACCACGCTGAGCAGCGTCACCACGTACGGGACGTTGTCACTGTCTGACAGCTCGTTCATGATGACGCTGAAGCGGTACTGGTGGCTGCACACGGCCTGCAGCGTGGGCGGGGTCAGCGTGTGCCCTCCTGCACGGAGGCCCCGCACCGGCCGGGCCCCAGGCCGGGCTGCCCACCTTGTAGTGGTCCAGGGCGTCCAGAGCCAGCGCGTGGCCCTCGGGCGAATAGATGCAGAGCGCGGCCAGCAGCTCAAACACCTGCTTCTTGACCATCACATTGGAGGTGTCCAGGGCTGCCGGGGGGGGGGGCACGAGTCTCAGGGGCCCGGCTCTGCCTTCGCCCCTGCAGGTGCACGGCTGCCCCTCCTGGCCCTTGGTTTTGGGGGATCCCGCTAGCCTGGGCCCAGGGATGCTCTGAATCCAGCACCAACTGTGGCAGACAGCCCGGGCCGCCTCCCGGTCCCCAGGACCCCTGCCGCCATTCACAAAGGCACAGCCAGGCCCAGGCGGAGGTCTGCCTGGCCCCGGGCCCTTACTGGGACAGGTGAGGCCTCCCCTGACCCCATGACCCACGCGGGCACGAGCTTGGCACCCTGGACCCCCAACCCCCCAACTTGGCCCTCTGAGAGCTCAGGCATCAACTGACAGGCAAGGGTGTGTCCCAAGGGGTAGGGACTAACTGTGGGTATGCCTGGGAGACTTCCTGGAGGAGGTGGCCGTGAGCAGGAACACAAGGAATGCACAGGACTTGGCATCAACAGAGGCCAGAGTGGCCAGAGCGGGGGAGGGGAGGCGGGGGCGGGGCTTGGATAAGGCCGGCCAGGTGGGGCAAGGTGGAATGCAGGTCCTTAGCAGGTGCAGGCCTGACCCGAAGGGTGTGGAGCTGGGCAGACAGTGGGTGGGAGCCGCTCAGGTGAGCGTGGAACCTGGAGGGTAGGGGCCAGCACCAGGCTGGGGGAGGCCCGGGCAGGTCAGACGGGGGGCAGAGGGTGCCACTGAGGCGCTGCTGCCAAGCTGGGGGCACTGACCCTGCTCCCCAGGGACTGACCCTGTCCCCCAGGGACCGACCCTGCCCCCCAGGCACCGACCCTGTACCCCAGGGACCAACCCTGCCCCCCAGGGACCGACCTTGCCCCCCCCAGGGACCGACCCTGCCCCCCAGGGACCAACCCTGCCCCCCGGGCACCGACCCTGTCCCCCGGGCACCGACCCTGCCCCCCAGGCACCGACCCTGTCCCCCAGGGACCGACCCTGCCCCCCAGGGACCAACCCTGCCCCCCAGGCACCAACCCTGTCCCCCGGGCACCGACCCTGCCCCCGGAGTCCCACTGGCTGGCCGGCCGACTCCCCCCGGCCCCGCGTCCTCACCCTGGGACAGCTGGCGCACGTAGGCCTGGTTGCTGAGGATGTACTGCAGGCCGGGCGGGGAGTTCATGACGGCTCGCACGCAGCTGACGCAGGTGAGCTGCAGCAGCGCGTCCGAGATGCGCGCGACGCCGCGGCCCGACAGCCGCGCCAGCGCCTCCAGCAGCAGGTCCAGGCCACTCTGTTCCAGGAACTGCACCATCCAGCCGCCATCGCTGCTCTCCAGGCGCTTCCGCAGGCCCGAGTAGTTGGCCACCGAGGGCACCTGCAGCAGCCGGATGCAGAGCTCGGGGCCGGCGTTCTCCAGGTTGGCCTCGGTCGGGTCGGAGTCCTGCGGCCCCAGGCGCTCCTTGAGTGCCGCCCACTTGCGCTGGGCGCCGTCCTTCACTGACATCCTGCCGAGCTGCGGGGCCGGGGTGGGTGCAACAGTCAGTCCACCCCAGGGCCAGGCGGCCAGGGCCCCAGCGGCGAGCAGAGGCGGCAACTGCCCCCGGGGTCCCTCCACTGTGCTCGAGGACCCCCGCGCTCAGAGCCGTGACCAGAGGGGCCGGGCCAGAAACCCGAGTCTGACTCAGACACGGAGACACGCGTGTACTTGCACACACCCTGACATGGAGACACATGTGCACCTGCATACACCCTGACATGAAGACACGTGTGCACCCGCACACACCATGACACGGAGACATGCGTGCACCTGCACACACCATGACACGGAGACACGCACATGCACATGCACACACCATGACACGGAGACATGTGTGCCCCTGCACACACCCTGACAGGGAGACACACACGTGCACATGCACACACCCTGACACGGAGACACACACGTGCACCTGCACACACCCTGACAGGGAGACACGTGTGCACCTGCACACACCCTGACAGGGAGACACATGTGCACATGCACACACCCTGACAGGGAGACACACACGTGCACATGCACACACCCTGACACGGAGACACACACGTGCACCTGCACACACCATGACAGGGAGACACACACGTGTGCACCTGCACACACCCTGACAGGGAGACACACACGTGCACATGCACACACCCTGACATGGATGTGGAGACACACGTGCACCTGCACACACCCTGGACGATAACATGGAGACACACGCACATCTGCACACACCCTGGACACAGACGTGGAGACACACGCACATCTGCACACACCCTGGATGCGGACGAGCTGGGAGAGGCCCAGGAGGGGCTGCCAGGGGACTGCAGAGGCCCCTATCTCACCCACAGCCACTTCCCGGGCTGCCCACAGCATCAGGAGTGTGGCTGGCAGGGCCGGAAGCAAGGGTGGCCGTGTGGGGGACGGCCCCTCCAGGCCTGGGTCTTCTGGGCATGGGGAGGACTGAGACACCCGGGGTGTAACCGGGGCTTGGGGTCTGATGCAGCGCGGGGGGACGCTCTGCACCGGCCTCCCCAGAGCAGGGACCAGGCCAGGCCGCCCCCCCCCCCCCCCGTCCCCGTCCAGCCAAGGCTGCAGCCCCTGGGGACTGCCCAGGCCCCTCCCACCAGTGCGGCTGGGACCTTAAATTTAGCTCTGAGAACCCGGCAGGACAGAGCAGGAAGAAGGCCCTGGGGGCAGGGCTGGGCAGGGACGAGGCCCCCACACCCACAGGGAGGCGGCAGCCCCCAGTCACCCCCAGAACCAGGGAGCCCTGGGCACTCAGTGTGGGCCGATCAGCTGAGACCGCCCGGGCGGCATGGCCACAGGGGGCCGGGTGCCTGAGGCTGGGTCCCCAGTGCTCACCGTCCTCACCCAGGGGCCGCAGGGGTGCCCTGCAGCGCCCATGCCACGGCCTGCCCGGCCCCTCAGCCCCTGCCCTGCGTGCGGACCCAGCCCGGGCCGGGCAGCAGACTCCGGCCATGCCGCGCGTCCTGAGCCTCCTCCCGCCTGCAGCCTGGGATGGGGTGCGGGGGAGGGGGGTGGACAGCCCGGAGCCCCCCTCGAGCCCCACGCATGCACCAGCTGCCCACTCACCCAGACATGCAGGACCCTCTGGCCGCCTCTGCCCACCCACGTCGGGCCCTGTGACTGGCTGCTCATCGCGGCTGCCTGTGTGCGGCCTGGCTGCGGCCCAGGCCCCGGCCCCTCCAGGGCAGCCCGAGGTCCCCAAAGTCCCTCTCAGCGGTGGCAGAGGCTCTCAGCACCACCAAGAGCTGGGCTGAGCCGTCTGCCCCCCACCTGCTCAGGGAGGCACAGCCCTCCTTCAGTCCCCCAGTGCTGGCCCTCCTTCCCACCCCTGCCCGCCTCTCTTGGCCAGAGTCCCTGTGCCCTTGGCACGGCTGAGTGGACGCAGCACGAACTCTCCCAGGCCAGGCCTCTGGCGTCCATGGTGTCCGGTCTGGCCGAGAGCCCCGGGGTCCCTCTGTGCAGACCCTGATGGGCTCAGGCCTCAGCAGCGCCTCTCCTGGCTCCGCCCTGTGCACCCCCAGACCCTGGAGTTACGGGCCTGAAAGCCCACGACTAAAGGGGCAGGGGGGCAGAGCAGGAGCCACTCTCCACCCCCGTGACGTCCAGCACCAGGGTCATCTCCCAGGCCGCACCGGGCGAGCCAGCAATGGCCACCACCGGCCGGGACTCGCACCTGCCACCCAGGTGCAGAGCAGTCCACCCCAAAACGGCCGGCACAGGGGTGGGTGGCACATCTGTCCCCTCACCAGGTACCTGGAGCCCTCCCTGAGGTCATGACCTGCCCCCTGGCCCGTACCCCTTGCCACAGGGGCGGCTGGCACCTGAGGGAGCACAGGGGTTGGGGGCACACAACCTGCCCAGTGGGCTCCCACTCCAGGGCCGGGCCAGTGCGCATGGCCAGGGCGCAGGCTCCCTCCAACGCCCTGCCCTGGCCTGCGGTTATGGTTATGGTGGACGCTGGGGTGGGGCCGCCGGGATAATCCCAGGCTCCAAGGCCAGCACTGGGGCGTGGCCCACGTTCTCTGTGCCCTTCGGCGAGGGGCGTGGCCACTGTGCAGGAATTTGCCTTCCCAAGTGTTTGCTGGGAGCCCCTGCTGCCAGGAAGCCGCGTCAGGGCTCCAGGGCCAAGGAGCTGCGGCTCAGGCCCGACCCCCACCTTGAGCACCCCCTCCAGAACCTAGGGAACTACGGGAGACCCAGGCTGGGGGCTCCCCCCGACGTGGCTCCCCCAACAATGTGGGGTCTCCACTAAGAGGGCCTTGCCTTCCCCCAAGACTGGGGCCTGCCTGCCCCAGCACTCCCCAGCCCCTGCCCCTGGCATCGCCCCCACACTCCGGGGCTGCTGGGCTGACTCACCGGGCAGGGAGGCGGCTGAGCGTGGAGGGGGAGCAGGGACAAAGCTGGCCCTCAGCAGGCCGCAGGCCACTCAGCAGCCGGGCTGGGCAGACGGAGCAGCACGGCACCGCGGCTGCACCCACTCACAGCGGTGCGGGGGGGCGAGGGGGGCGGGGCCCAGACTCCAGCACAAGCGCCCAGCTCCGTCCACAAGCGAGGATGACGGGCTCCCAGGGGTCGGCCGCCGAGGGCCTCCGCATGGCCTGCGCAGCTCTGGACTGTCCCGGGCCCATTCAGGGCTGCCCCAGGCTCGGGCCCCCACGCCTGACCCCCAGCCCTGCAGTGTCGGCGGACGCAGGTGCAGGTGGCCCCGGGAGAGCCGTGGCCTGCAGGAGGAAGCTTCACGCCCCGGCCCCGCTGCATCCGGGCATCCGGGCATCTGGGCAGGGGCTCGGAGCCAGGGCAGGGGCGGGGGCGGGGGCAGGAAGGAGGGAGGGGGTCTTCCACGGGAAGGCAGGGAGCGGGATTCCGGAACCCAGGCAGGGGCTCCGCTGGCTATTTTTAGTTCGTTCAAGCCCAAATTTTCCACTGCCTGGCAACGCGTGGGTCTGCACAAGCACACGTGTCCTGCACACGCCGGGGTGTGCACAAGCACACGTGTCCTGGCACACGCCGGGGTCTGCACAATCACACGTGTCCTGGCACACGCCGGGGTCTGCACAATCACACGTGTCCTGGCACACGCCGGGGTCTACACAATCACACGTGTCCTGGCACACGCCGGGGTCTGCACAATCACACGTGTCCTGCACACACTGGGTCAGGGGCGACTCAGCTCCCGTGGCCCCCACATCCTTCCCTCCCACCCAGAATCTCTGCTCCCTCGAACCCTCAGCTCATCACCACCCAGGCAGGGGTCCTGTGCACCAGGGCCCTTGGGAGAGGTGGAGTCTCCACCCCTGCCCACAGGCCTGGAACCCCAGGGCCAGCGTCCTCACTCTCCCCTGCCACCAGCAGCCCCCAGGGATCGGGGGCCTCACTTGAACTCCCTTGGTGACCAGCAGGACACAGGACCACTGCGTGTCCTGCACAGGACAGAGGGGGTCTGGTGTGCTGTGCTCGCCATATCGTCCAGTTAAAAACACAAACACGAGTGGGATGAGGGATGCCAGCATCCCGCATGGGCTCCGGTTCAAGTCCTGGCTGCTCCACTTCCGATCCAGCTCCCTGCTATGGCCTGGGAAGGCAGGGGAGCATGACCCGAGTGCGTGGGCCCCTGCACCCACGTGAGAGACCTGGAAGAAGCTCCTGGCTTCAGCCTGGCCCAGCCCTGGCCGTTGAGGTCATTTGGGGAGTGACCCAGCGGATGGAGACCTCTCCCTCTCTCTCTGCCTCTCAAGTAAACAAAAACAAAACCGCAAAGCTGGGGGGCTGAGAGTTGGCACGATTCCCAGCGCCCGCCCGCTCCAGAACCAGGAAGTGCCCGCTCCCCGGCAAGGGTCTGCGGCTGTGTCTGCTCTGTGAAGGGAGGACAGGAAGGGCGGAGGCACCAGCAAGAAGACAGCTGCGGGCCGGCTCCCTCCTCCCTCCTCCCTCCGCGGGCCGCACCGAGCACCTGGCCCCAGGCTTGCTCCCAGTCTGGGGTCCTGGGGCACCGCTGGGGAACACTGCCGCCCATCGGGCGCTCCCGGGGCCGAGGCGGGCGGCTTGGGCGGCAGTCGTGTCTGAGTGACGTGCGGCCGGCAGGGCAGGGCACGAACCTGGGCTGCTCAGCCCGGGCCACCGTTTCGCCTGCAGGGTCCCTGCTGGAGGGCAGCAGGTGGCCAGTGAGGGGCTCTCCTCCCGCAGCAGGTGGGTCCCTCCAGGGCTCCATCGGGGCCAGGCGGGGAAGGAGACGCACTAGGAGTTCAGCTCACCTGGGATGCCTGTGCCCGGGACACCCCCGGAGGCCCCGCCATCCTCAGCAGAGGCCTCCCCCCAACCAGACTGCTGCGCTGAGTGGGGCCTCGGGATGTCTGGCCCCTCCCTGTCCACGGGTCCCTGCCGCCAGCCCACATCCCAGCCCCAGAAGAGAACAAAGACAGACTGACAGTGGGGGAGGGCCTGAGGCCGCATGCCCAGCACGGCCAGGCACGGCTGCCAGGGCTGGCCAGAAGCTGCCCCAACTCTGGGGGAGACCAGCTCTGCCGGCTGAGCCCCAGGCCCTCCCTTCTCCCTGGCC
Organism: Sylvilagus bachmani; assembly: GCA_015711505.1. Classification (NCBI taxonomy): domain Eukaryota; kingdom Metazoa; phylum Chordata; class Mammalia; order Lagomorpha; family Leporidae; genus Sylvilagus; species Sylvilagus bachmani. The sequence goes on along the minus strand of CM027391.1, from coordinate 39,187,905 downwards.
GCCACCGCACCTGCGTGAGGCTGGGATGGCGCCGGGCCGGACACCCGTCTCCCGGCCCCCTCGGCACCCCTTGGCCACCCGCCCCCAGGAGGCTGGCACCAGGAACCCATCAGGTCCGACCGGGTGAACAGGATCCTCAGGTGGCCACAGCTAAGTGGGGGTGAGGGCACCCCAAAGCCACACCCGCTCTGGACCCCTCACCTGGGAAGTGGCCGGAATGCCCCCCGCCCCTGAGCTGCCCACCCCTGTCGCCCCCTCATCTCCGAGGTGACCTCGTGGAGGCAACCCCCAACCTCTGCCACCCCCCAGCCAGGGCTCTGAGGGTGGCTGTCCCCAGGCTGTGACATCTGCCTGGGAAGAAGCAGCAGCCGGGGAGGAGCAGCCGAGGGCCTCCCGGCTCCTGGGCGCGGGCGCAGTGAGGAGCTGAGCTGAGCTTGGAGCAGGGACGGGCACACAGATGGGGCGCAGGCTGCACTCAGGCCACACCCCAGGGCCCCAGCACGCACCGGGAGGCTGAGGCCACCGGGACGCAGCCCCCTCACACGGCGGGCCAGGGCCAGGCCATCCCCCTCCCCCATCCAGCAGGGGCCAGCGTCCGGCTGGACACAGTGTGGGCCTGGGTCCAGCCTCGGCCCACAGCGGACACAGAGGCTTAGAAGAGTTGCAGAAGCCACCATGCGGGGTGTGGGCTTGGCTGGGATGTCCGGCACCCCTGCCCAGGCCCCTGCTGCGTCAGCCCGGGGGTGGGCCCTGATGCAAGACCTCGGTGGAACCGTCTGCAGAATGGGGAGCAGAGCGCCTGCCTCCCCTCCCTGCGAGCCCTGGCCAGCCTGGAAGGGGTGGGGAGGCACTGCGGAGGCCACCCCACGCCCTGGAGCTGAGGCTGGGCCCTCCTTCCGCGCTCAGACCCTGCCTGCCCCTTCCTTCCCGCCTGGCTCCCCTGCTGTCCCCAGCGGTGACGCCCAGGCCTGGTTCTGCTGGGCCCTGCAGACAGCCCACAGAGCTACCTGGCTTCCACCTCCCCCACTGGCCGTGGCTCTCCTGGACACGCCACCGCCCACTGTCCCGAGGCAGAGGTGGACACGGCTGCCCACCAGGCACCCACTGGACACGCTGTTGAGTGAGACCCAAGTTGGGGAGGGGGCCGGGGCGGAGCAGTCAGACCACGGAGATCTCCCAGTACCAGAGGCGGGGCCGCAGCAGAGAGCACCCCTCACCCAGAGAGCTGGGCCGCTGGCTGGGGCTCGGCGCCCACAGGCACCCCCCCCTGCAGGGAGCCAGCGGGGGACAGCTGCACTCGGAGCAGGGGAGCCCCAGGCTGGCGGAGGGAGGGCAGCGCCTTCTCCCCAGGGACGGCCCCTGGCCGAGGTCAGCTCCAGCCTGACCTGGGGGTGGGGTGGTGGGAGGTGTCAGGCCTGCTACCTCCACTCCGGGGAGGCCCCCCGCCCTGGGTGGTACCCGGGGGCCGTGGCATGTTCCCCACGCGGGTGGCTCAGGGAGCCCCAGGTCTCAGCCGCTGCCCAGGGAGCCGGGTCTCGCCCTGGTGCCACTGCCCGCCGAGGCTGGAACAGGCAAGGGGACTTCTGAGCCGGGCCCGCTGGTGTCCTGACCTCTGGCCTCTGAGTCCTGGCGGGTCCAGCGGGGCTGGTCCAGCGGGGTGGGGCAGCTCGGTGGTCACACTCAAAGCCTGACACACGGTAGCCTCAGGGCCCGCGCAGCTGGGACGGCGTGGGCCACGCTCCCCAGGGTGCCAGGAAGGTGACAGTCGGTTGGGGGGGGCACCGCACCCAAGCGGAACTGAGAGAAGCCGCGCCTCGACCGCCGGCGTGGGCAGGGAAAAAGCGCAGCTGGGGCGGTGCAGGCGCCGCGGACCGAAGTTGAAGTTGATTTTCCCAAGCGAGGCTGACTCACGGTCAGGACGCCCGCGGGGCGGGGAAGCCCGCAGGCGGGGTGGGGCGGCCAAGGCGCGACCCAGGGCCAGGAGCGCTGGGCGCGCCCCGCGCCGACCACCCGGGCCAGGAGCGGCGGCGGCGCTGCGCTTCCAGTCGAGCGCGCCCGGGGGTCCCCGCCGCCGCCGCCCCGAGCTGCGCCCCTGGACCTCAGCGCGCCGCGCCACTCCTGGTCTCGGCTTCCCCGGAACTTACCGAGTGCGGGCGGCCCGAGGCGGGGCCGGGCAGGGTAGCGGCTGCGGGCGCCCGCGCGGGCGCTGCGCGAAGGGGACTGGGCTCCGGGCGGGCTGCTGCGCGGCGCGGGGCGGGCTCCGGCGGGAGGAAGAGGTGGCGCCGCCCCGCCCGCCGCGGCCACGTGAGGAGCGGGCGCGGTCTGGGCCGGGGGTGGTCGCCAGGGAGGCCCCGCCCCGCCGCCACCTCGCGGGTTCGCCCCCTCTCCCGGGAACACCGCGGCCGGCTCCCCGGGGCTCGTGGGGCGGGATCTGCAGCCAGCGCCCGATGGGCGGTGGGCGGTGAGGACGCGCGGCCCCGCGCCAGGAGGAGGGCCGAGGCGCGCCAGGCTGCCGGGGAGGGACAGCCCCGACCGCCCTCTGCCTCCAGCCGCCCGCGGGCCAATCCAGGGGACCCCAGTCGGCCGTGCTGGGCGGGCAGGGCTTGGGATGCTGCCTGGGAGAGGTCCCACCTGCTCCAGGGGCCTCGGACAGGGAGGTGGCTCCTGACCTGTAGCCGGGGTCAGGGAGTGGCTGCTGGCCTGTAACCCGGGTCACAGTGCAGTGGGCCTGGGGCTTGGATGCTGGGGCGGGTCAGGCAGAGGAACACAGCCGCTGGCCTGAGGGCGCAGGAGCCCGGGTTTCCCCAAGGGCTGTGTGGATGGTGCAGAGCCGGGGGCCTTGAGCCCCTCCCAGAGCCAGAGGGGAGGGGGCTCCCATGCGGATGCTCCAGGTGCCCACCTCCCCTGCCCCTGCTGCTGTGTGGGGACGAGGCCCACCCTTCCTGTCTCTGAGTGTCCACTCCCTGGGCCACGTCCCCTGCCCAGCCCCAGTGGCCACAGCCCCGGAAGTCTCCTTGGCAGGGCCCCAGTGCAGGAGCAGCCCCTGGCGGTCAGCCAGCGGCCGTGGAGGGCCCGGAGCGGCGTCTGTGCCCGGGGAGCCACCACGCTGCCTCTCGCCTGCCTGGGACGCGACGGCCGCTCCTGGTACACAGGTGCCTCTGCCTGGACGGCCGGCTGGGGACCAGGCGCTTGGCTGTGGCCCTGTGGCCAGTGGGGTGCTGTTGGTGACCCTGGGATGGAGCGGAAGTGTGGGTCTCAGCTCCAGTGGCAGGGCTGGGCCACCCTGGAGCAGGGCTCGGTACTGGGCACCTTCCCTGCAGCATGGAGGTGGGAGGACCCCAGCCCTCAGGGCCGGCCCCGGGGTTCTGTCCCCTGTGCTCCTGTCTGCAGCCGCCCCTCTGAGCTGTCCCCATTCAGGCGGAAACAGGGAGAATTTGGGCCAGTGGAGTCTCAGGGAGTGTTGGGCGGGCTACAGGCAGAGTGGGGGTGACAGGGGCCTGTGGGTGCCTGTGTGTGCATGCCTGTGAGCATGTGTGCATGTGTGAGAGTGGGCGTGTCTGCGGAGAATGACGGCAGGGTCAGAGGTCAGGCAGGGTGGGGTGTGAATGCTGGACTCGGGCCTGGGGCTTGGATCCGCCCTGCCCCGGTCAGCCGGGCACTGGAGTCTTGGCAGGTCTCGGCTTCAAGGGGCCCCGCCGGCCTCCTCAGACCCCCCCTCCCCTGCAACCCCCAGGAGCCCTCTGCCCCTTCCCAGCTGTGCCGCCCGCCCGTCAGGCCAGATTCCTGCCCCCAGGGCACACAGCAGGACCTCCTGCAGCCACAGCCTGCAGGCAGCTCCTGTCCTGGGGTCTGTCCACACTTGTCTGCCCGCACCTGGACAGAGGCGCTGGGACAGGGACACGTGAGCACATGTGGGCAGCAGCACACCTGGGCTAGGCTCACGGGCCCCCACCTGTGGATGTGAGGATGGGCAGAGAGCTGGCCACAGCCTCTTGTTGGGACGTGGAGCACAGACGGGGTGAGGGGGTGCGGGCTGTGGGGGCTGCCGGCAGCCGTGGGCATTCCCCAGAGAGAAGTCTCCCAACCCAGGCACCACCGGGCAAAACCAGGACAGCCCAGGCAGCTCCCAGAATGCTTTGCGTCTCTCTCCTCCTGAAACCTTTTTCCTTTTAGCATCCTGCTGGGGTGCCCCGAGGCAGCCTCTGACGCATGTCAGGAATGAAGTCAGCAGGAACACCCACGCCTGCACTCTCACCGCTCACCCACCGTGCACCCATCCACCCAAGCAGGCACGCACCCACCGCCATGCACCCTCCCACCATGCATGCACCGACCCACGTACTCCCCCGCTGCCTTGCACCTGTCCACTATGCACCGACACCCAACTAACCACACACCAACCCTGCAGGCACCCACCGCCATGCACCCTCCCGTGCAGCCCTCACGCACCCTCCCGCTGGGACGGCTCGTGGGGAGGCGATGCGGTGATGAATTGCACTCGGTGTGCTCTCAGGGAGACGCAGGCGACGCCTGGGGTTCCTTGCCAGCGGCTTTCAGTGACACCAAAGCTGTGCAGGCCACAGAGGGCCATGAAAGGGACAGGGCACTGATGTCCTGGCCCCAGCCACTGTGGTGTCCCTGACAGCCCCCCTGCCAGTACCCACGCTGGTCACTGAGGACAGCCCTCCCCGCCCCCACACCCAGGAGGAGGGCCCAGGCCCTGAGACACAGGTGGGCGGCTGGGAGTGTGGCTCGGCTGGAGGAGGCGGGGGTCTGTGGTGTGTGCTTGGGCTGAGAGTAACTGCCAGGCAGCCCGGAGGGGCCCCTGGGGGCCACCCAGCCCCAGCCCCAGCCCCGGCTGACTGCCGGGCCCCTGGGGGCCCGTCCTCCAGTGTCGGCTGTCTTCTGCTCCTTAATAGCAGTTGGGTCTACGGCTCTCCACGTCTGAGGGCCGTGTGGGTGGGGGACGTGGGGGGCGTCTAAGGGCCCTGCGGGTGGGGGACGTGGGAGGGCGTCTGAGGGCCCTGTGGGTGGGGGACGTGGGAGGGCGTCTGAGGCCCTGCGGGTGGGGGACATCTGGGGGCATCTGAGGGCCCTGCGGGTGGAGGACGTGGTGGGGTGTCTGAGGGTCCTGCGGGTGGTGGATGTGGGGGGGCGTCTGGGTGCCCTGCGGGTGGAGGACGTCAGGGGTGCCAAGCCGGCCCGGCACAGAGCAGGTGTGTCCGCCCGCCTTCCCGAGCCCTCGGCCCAGGATCTGCTCGGGGAGGGGGAGTAGACTGTTCCTGTCCTTTGCTCTGAGTCCCCAGGGAATGTCGGGGTGGGGGGCCTGCTTCCAGGGGGCCTGCACTTGGGGCCCCGAGACCCCTCCCTCGGGGAGGACCTTTCCCTCGAGGCTGGGCCCCCAGGGCCTCGGCGAGTCCAGACAGTGGAGGTGCCTGTGTGCGCCAGCCGGCGGCAGTTTAACCAGACGAGCCAGGCCTGGGGCGGCCTCTCCACAGCTGACCCTAGACTCACCGGGGGACATGTGGTGGCCAGGGCCACTGTCTCCAGTGACAGGGACATCCCGGGGTGCGGCTGAGGGCTGGGTGTACAACACCAACTTCTGGATTGAATCCAGAGATTCCTGCCAGTCATGGTGTGTGGGGGCTACTGGACACCTGTCATGGTGGGGGAGGGGCTCTGGACGCCTGTCATGGTGGGGGAGGGGCTCTGGATGCCTGTCACAGTCCCCCCACTGCCCTGCCTGCCTCTCCTCGCAGGTGCCCTGTGCCCCCAGGGCCTGTCGGGGAGGGAGCTGGGTGCTGAGTGACTCTGCTAAGTTTGCCTGGCCTGCCTGGATTTCCGGGGAGAGGCTGGGGGGGTCTGCAGCCTGGAACCCCTCCCCATCCCTGTCTCTGGGGGTTCTCAGGCTGGCCTTGGTCCAGCCCCACTCACCCCAGTGGCTTTGTGGGCTGAATTCCCCCTGGGGGCGGCTCTGTCCAGCTCAGTCTCTGCCTGGGTCCCCCCTGACCCCAGCAAACAGCCTGGGCCTTTCCCAGCTCCCCCGAGGCACGGGCCCCTCCCAGGAGTGGCCAGCGTTTGGGGGTGGAGTGGGTGGGGCCCAGTACCACCCGGTGCTGCACAGCAGACAGCCCTGGCCTGGGGGCTGTGGCAGCCCTGTAGTCAGCACGTGGACACTGTGGCTGCCGGGCCCTTCTGGGTCCAGGCTCTGCTGCCCAAGAGCTGTGTGGCCCTGGGGGTGGTGAGGACGGTCCCGCCTGGGGCCGACACAGTTATCTGGAGCCGTGGGGGAAGCCTCTGGAGAGAGCCAGCTGCACCAGCCAGGGGAGGAGGCCCGTGGTGGCTGGGCGGGTGGCAGGGCTGCTGCCTGGGGCTGGGACAGCGGAGCCTCCTTTGGGGGGCTCACTGAGGGGAGGGAGGGTGGAATCCCGCGAAGGGGTGGAGTCGGGTGGGAGCCCCCCTGCTGGGGAGGGGCGGAGTGGACAGGGAGAGGAGGGAGGCTGGCGAGGGCGGGACCTCTGGCCAGGGGCTTCGGGCCGCGTGTGAACCGGCGATGTGAGCAGGGGTGAGTGTGTATCTCAGTGTGAATGGGGGGCCGCGCCCGGTTCCTGCTGTGGGAGGCGCCGGTGTCGGGGGTCCTGGACGGAGGGGAGGCCTGTGGGGCCCCGGCTCCTCCCCTGTCCCAGTCTCAGCCCCTGGGAGCAGCCTGAAGACCTGGGAGCCGGGCCGGCCGGGCCGCCTGCTCTGGAGCGAGGCCCCTGGGGTCCAGGCCTGAAGGGACCAGAGCCGCTGAGCTGGGCGGGCCACGCCCGAGAGACAGCAGAGGGCGGGCTCTGCCCCGAGGCAGCCCTCAGCCTGGCAGGCACTCAGCACGGCGCACACACACACATACAGCTGGCGCTCAGCACGGCGCACACACACACAGCCGGCACTCAGCACGGCACACACACACACATATACAGCCGGCACTCAGCACGGCACACACACACACATACAGCTGGCGCTCAGCACGACGCACACACACACAGCCGGCGCTCAGCACGGCACACACACACACATATACAGCTGGCACTCAGCATGGCACACACACACACATACACACACAGCGTTGGTGCTCAGCATGGCACACACACAAGCATTGGGTATGGAGTGTACACAGTCGGCGCTCAGCATGGCACACACACACAGGTGTTGGGTTGGAGTGTACACAGTCGGCGCTCAGCCTGTAAGGCAGCTGCTGAGGGGGCTGCCTGGTTTGCTCTGCCCCCGCAGCTCTGCCAGCAGTGGCCTGGTCTCTTGCTGGCCCACAGGTGACCTTGACTGGCGCAGGCCGCGCCCGGGAGCACCGCCACCGGCCCCCCAGCGCCCCGTCCCCAGGCCAGCCTAGGTGCAGACACGGAGGCTGGCAGGGCTGCAGGCGGACGGGGCTCTGGGGACCTCCTGGGGCCGAGGGGCAAGACCCGGACCACGAGCACTGGCGCCCAGAGGCCTAGTCACTCCCTGGGCTCCGAGTCTGCAGCTGCCACCCAGGGCCTGGGGCAGAGGCTGGGGGAGGAGGGGGCGGGGGCAGCTCCTTCCTTTCTGGGGGACAGAGGGTCTCTGTGACAGTGAGGCACCCAGGCCTCGGGAGGGCTCCACGGGGGAGGCAGGGCAGGGGACAGGAGCCATGGAGGCCACACTCACACTTGCACAGAGGGTGGGCGCCAGGCCCAGCTGGTCAGGGCCAAGGGACAGGGAAGGGAAGGGAGAGACCCTCGGTCTCCTGGCAGTGACCAAGGGGAGGTTTCTGGGGTCCCAGCCTGAGCTGAGAGGGTCTCTGGGCTTTCAGCTGAAGGGTTTGAGAAGAGGAGGAGGTCTGTCCCTGGGAGGGACAGGGTTAAGGTGCAGGGGGACCCTGGGAGGGGCGGGGTTAGGGTTCAGGGGATTCCTGGGTTGGATGAGATTAGGGTGCAGGGGGACCCTGGGGGGAGGGTGCAGGGGGACCCTGGGAGGGGCTGGCAGCTGTCAATCAGCCTCCTGCAGCATCACCATGGCCCCGCCTCCCTCCTGGAGCTTCTGCCTCCCAGGTCTGCGCACCTTGACCTTGGGGCCAGGGTGGCCCCCTGAGGCCGCATGTCCCACGCTGGGGTCCAGAGAAGCAGAGCTCTGCCCACCCCTCCGCATGCTCCCCTCCCTCTGGTAGATCAGTGGGGTGGGAGGGGCCGTGGGGCCTCCGTCTTCCTGGGGTGCTGTGCCGGGGACCCACCTGATGGAGGAGAGGTGGGTCCGTGGGACTCACTGCTTCCCAAGGCTCAGAAATCCCTTGAAATCCAGCTCCAGATGGTGGCAGACACTGCGGGTGTAGACGCCATGAAGTCCTTGGTGGCACCACAGAGCTTCGTCACGTGCCACGCACAGCGGCGGCCACGGGGTGCCGCTGGGGCCCACACATCCCACGCCGCGGGTACCAGGAGCAGGTCCTGGCCCCACTCCCAGCTGATGCACGGGGAGGCAGCAGGTGCCGGCGCAAGAGCTGCGTCCCTGAGCCCCGGGGGGAGACCCTGGTGGTGCCAGCTCCCCGCTTTGTCCCGGCCAGTGCAAGCGTCCAGGGGCTGGGCACTCTCCCCGTCTCAAATAACCCGAGGGAAAACGTGGCCTGGCTCCTGGACGCAGCAGACGCTCCATCTGATTCCTGTGCGGTGACACCAGGGACCTGGTGGGCGGGTTCCAGACCCCGTGGACACTGACCACTTCCCACCTCCGAGCCCAGCCCCGGACAGCACAGAGCGGCCCCGCAGGTGCCTCTGGCTGGGCCTAGCAGCCTTTGCAGCTGCAGTGTCACCTCGGGTCACCTGGCGAGGAGGACAGAGGGCCTTTGTACCAGGGATGCCATCGGCCCTGCAGCGAGGGGGTGGCCACACTCCAGGGAGCCCCGGGACACAGCCCTGCCCTTCCAAGACCTGAGCCACTGGCCTAGCGCCTGCCGGGCCTCAACACCAGAGCCTGGGACTCAGCCACTGTGGGCCCCAGGGCCGGCCAGGGCCTCAGGGCGTTCTGTGGGGCCTGGCTCCGCCCTGCACCGGCACCCCTGCATCCAGCCCGCCCTGCGGCTCTGCGGGGCGTCCCAAGGCCCCGCGTCTCCTCCACCGCGGGCAGGAGACCAGGGGCCGGTCCTCGGCTGGGGCGGCTGCAGGGGGCCTCCACTGGGGCCCAGGACCCCTGGGCCCTGAGAGACCATCCTTGGACCCAGGCCGCCAGCACCGGGTTAGAGCTGTGGTCCATTTGTTGCTGTGACCTCACTCCTTAGGGCCAGCGGCCCCTCACCTGGGACAGCGACAGCCCCACCTGGCCTGGCCATGCGTGTGTAGATGCGTGTCAGCATGCGCCATCCCCCGCCGTCTCCACACCTCCTCCCCCCGTGGGCGCCGACTCTGTCCAGGCCACACGTGGTCACCACAGGCAGCTGAGCCGTGCGCTCCAGGGGCACCGCTGCCTTCCCGGTGTGGCCGCTGTGTGGGAAAGCAGCGGAGGACGGCCCAAGGCCTTGGGCCCTGCACCCACGTGGGAGACCTGGAGGAAGCTCCAGGCTCCTGGCTTCGGCCTGGCCCAGCTCTGGGCATTGTGGTGATGACTCAACGGATGGAAGACCTTTCTGTCTGTCTGTGTGTCTGTCTGTCTCTGTTACTCTGCCTTTTAAGTACATGTGTACGAGCCATGGTTACAGCCGAGAACACTCGTGAAAATAAACACGCTGACCATCACGTTCCCGCCCAGCTGACCCGGTGGGCCCGGCGACGGGATTGTCGCTGTTGGTGGACGTCACGGGACACCTGTGGGCAGTCAGGTGCCGGCACCGGGAAAAGCCGAGCTCCCGGTATGGGGATGCCAGGGGCAGGGGCAGGGGCCTCCCCAGCTCTCAGCATTTCCTGCGGAGCGAACCCCTGCAGCACAGAGAAGGGGGCGCCGCCGAGGTCCTGGCCGCCCTAGTGTCAGCCGCCGACCGCTCGAGGAGCCCCTGCAGCACCCCCACCTCGACAAAGAGGGGCCTTTGGAGGGGGTGCCGCGGGGACCCGCCCAGGCCAGGCCCAGGGCGAGGCCTGCGGACCCCCCAGAGCAGGCTCCCGGTGGTGTGCCCGCAGGCTCCACCGACGCGTATGTCCTGGCACGCGCCTGGGCAGGGGTCCGCAGGCCGGCCCGCGCCCACCAACCCCAGCCGCCACTCCGGCTTGCTCTGCTCTGGCCGGTCCAGGTGTTGGCTGGAGCACCTGCTCCCTCCCTCCCTCCCACTCCGCGCGCCCGACAGTGCGTGAGGGGTCCCACGGCTCTGCCGCTGGAAGAGGGGCTGGGTGCTGGGGCCCCCGCAGATCCTGGGGGCCGGTACGGGAGCCCCGCTCCCGGCGTCGGGGCCGTGGGCAGGCATGGCGCGCCCTCTGGCGGTGAGAGGCGGCATCACCCTCCTTTGTCGTGCGGGTGGGCGGGGGTTGGGATGGGTGGGGTCCTCAAGGCGGGACCGCCCACCGACGCCTTCCAGGGAAGGGGTCCCCTAGAGAATGGAGCCTAAGAAAGGCGGGAGCGTTGCTGGCGGGAGACACAGGAGCCGCAGGGGATCGGTGCGCGCCGCCGGGAGTCTGCTGGGTCCGAGCCTGGGGGTCCTTGGGGTTAGGATGGGGTCTTCCAGGCCGCGGGAACCAAGGCCCCAGGGAAGCAGCGGCGCCGACGCGGCTCTGGCCGGGTGAGCAGGTGCGGTCTCAGGTGAGCAGTGCGGGGCAGGGTCTGGACCCCTCTCACCGTGACTGCACCGTGATGGTGACGCAGTCGCTGATGGCCCATGTGGCCCCTACAGCGTGGGAGCTGAAACACCACAGGCGACATCACAGGTAATCACATACGTGTGCGCCGTCACAGGCACCCACCCACACGTATGCAGCGTCACAGGCACCCACACACGCATGGGTCATCACAGGCACCCACACGCGTGTGCCATCGCCGTGCTTCAGTGAACAGGAGAGGAGCCCAGGGCAGAGAGAGCGAGCGTGAGTGAATATTAAACACACAGAAAGGGCGGGGGAGCAGCTTCCGACGGCACAGCCTGGGCCCTCACCGCTGACCAGCGCACCCGGCCGCTGTGCGAGTGGGGAATTCTCCCAAGTGGCGGCAGAGGTGAAGATCCCGCGGGCTGGGCGCAGGGGTCCCGGCCGGCTGCCCCTGCCCCTGGCCAGGAGGGCCCGCGAGAGGGGCCGAGGCCTGGGCAGGGTGTGGACCACGCCCCTCCATCGCTGCAAGGCCGTGTCCCCTGTCTTCCTCCGCTTTTGAGAGATGCACCCCCCTTCCCCCGTCCCCCAGGCCCGGCCCCCCTGGTGTCTGTGACTGCCGCCCCGAAGTGGAGCGGGGTCTGGGCGGGCCTCGGCCTGCACCTGCGGGGGGGGGGGGGCTGCCGGCCCGGCCCTCGGGAAGGCGGGCCTGTACTGTGCGCGGAAGGCAGCAGGGGGCTGGCGTCCACCCCGAGTGCTGGACCGTCTGCCGCGCCAGGAGGGCGGGGGGCGCGGCTCCGGCTCGGTGTTCCCTGCGTCGTCCTCTCACCCACCCCCTTGCGTGCCAGCTCCTGTCTGTTAATTTACAGCGGCTTCTCCCTCCGTTAGCATCCCGTGAGCTGCGGAGCGGTGCGCCGGGCCTCCCGCGGGGGCCCCCTACGCTGGGGGCGTGTTAGGAAGCGCGAGGCGGCCTCGGGGCGCGGCCCGGCCTGGGAAGCCCGCATCTCACTTCTGAACACCGTCTCCTCCTGGGCTGCGCAGTCCCTCCCGCAGTTTAGGGAACAAATGCCGCGGGGCCGCCCCGCGTGTCACTCAACCCAGGGGGACCTGGGGCAGAGGAGGTGCCGGCGCAGCCACACGGGGGCGCCGGGCTCCGTGGGGACTCCGGGCCGTGGGGGTCAGCACGCAGGATGGCGCCCCGGGTGTTTCCTGGGGACGGTGGTCGCCTGCTGGAGCCCACCAGGTCCGAGATGGTGCCCCGTGCAGTGGGCGGCTCGCGGTCAGCACTAGGTCCTGCGTGGAATCCGTGGCTGCAGACTGCCAGGCCTGAGGGGGCATCAGTGAAGGGTGGGGGCTGGAGGGGGCAGGGCCACCGCGTGTTTATTAAGTCCACAGCCCGCGGCAGGGGCCTCATCAATATTAATCCCAATTAAACATTATTAGCAGGGAGATGGCTCCTCCTCCCGGCCGGAACCTGTTAGAAGCTGGGGCTGGTCATGCCGGGGAGGGGCCTCCGGGGAGGGGCTGCAGCTGGCGTCCTGGCCACAGCATCTGTCAGGGGCAGGGTCACCACGGAAGCCCAGTGCTGGGCCCTCAGGCAGATTCAGTCAGGGACAGGTGAGTTTTGGCCACGCAGTGGTCCTGGGGCAGCCATGCCCTCCAGGGGCCGTGGCGTGGACTTAGGGGGCCGACAGCTGCTGTCTGTGTCTGAGCTCCTGGCTGGGACCCCAGGGTGTCCGTGTCCATGCACAGTGGCCACCAGTGGGCCTCGCAGCCTGTCTGGAAGCTGTTGCTGGCACGGCCCCTGCCCTTGACCTTTGGCTGAAGTGTACCCCATCAGCAGCAGACTGCGGGGTGCTCGTGGTTCCCGCTGACCCCGTGTGTCCCCGTGGCCACCGTATGTGCTGCCCTGCCCGTGTGTCCCCTCCGGCGGCCACCGTCTGTGCCGCCCGCGGAGCTGCCGTGCCCAGCTCTGTTTTCCTGGGCTGGGGGAGGGGCCGCAGGGGCTTTTATGTGTGCTTGGCATCCGAAAACAAACAGGAGCCAAGGCCGGTGTTGGTTTTTTTTTTTTTTCTTTAACATGTATTTGAAAGGCAGAGTTACAGAGAGAGGGAGAGACACAGAGAGAGGTCGTCCATCCACTGGCTCACTCCCCAGGTGGCCACAATGGCCCCAATGGCCAGGGCTGGGCCAGAATGGAGCCTGGAACTTCTTCCCAGTCTCCCACGTGGGTGCAGGGGCCGAAACACTTGAACCGTCTTCTGGGAGCTGCATCGGAAGTGGAGCAGCTGGGACTCGAACCAGCGCCCAAGTGGCTTTAACCCGCTGCGCCCCAGCGCCGGCCGTCAACCCCCTTATTTCAGCCCTTATTTCGCTTCTTGCTGCTTTTGTCCGTGGTGTTCTTGGGCCTTCGTCTCTCACACAGCGTGGATTTCATGCCCAGACGCATCTGGTGTTCAGCTAACTCACTTGGGAGTTGAAGGTTTTTACTGTTCAGTTAAAATTCTGACTGCTTATATTTGAAAGACAGACAGACAGACAGACAGACACACACACACACACACACACACACACAAATGGAGACGGAGGGAGATCTTTGCTCCCCAGATCCAAGTCAGCTCAGCGCGGGTCTCCCGCGGGTGCAGGGAAGCTGGGGTGGGGAGTGGAGCTGGGAGACCCAGGGCGCGTGCGCGTCCCAGGCTGCGGGCGGCTCTCCCTCGCATCTGACTTCTGCAGTTAACCCCCAGACTGGCTTCCTGATGCTGCTGCTGAGAGCCTGGGTGGTTTGCGAGACCCCTGCCCCAGCGGCTCCCCCTTCTCCCAGAGTCACGAAGCCCGGTTCCCTGCTGGAGTTGTTGCTGGGGTGGCAGGGGAGGGGGGTGTGTGCACCCCAGGGCCCCCTTATTCCTCCCTGCCTTGAGCTCCTGACAGCATGCCCCCTGAGCACCTGCAGGGCCCTGGGGGCAAGGCCAGGGCCGGGGTGGGGTGCAGTGTGCCCCCGGCGGCTGGGGGCCACTGTCCACTGCTCAGCGTCGCTCCAGCTTCCCCGGGTCTTCGCTGTCTGTGGACTCTGGATGGCGCCAGACGGGGTCAGCTCTGACCACAGGGCCAGCGCTCCCCCTCGACCCGCGCTGGGCAGAGGACCTGGCTCGGCTCTTACCAAAGGGGGCCGAGGGAGGAATGTGGGGGGCGGGGCCGCAGGCTAGGTGGGAGGAAGGTCTGTGGGGTGGGGGCGGAGCCGGCCCGATCTGCGGTCTGCGGGAGGGCTGGCCACAAATGTGAAAGCCATGCCTATTCAGCAGCTTTGATGTGGCCATTTGCATACTCTTGTCTGCATAAAGCAATTAGCGGCTCATCTGCACGCAGCCCAATCGCAATTTGCACTTCCCACGCCTGCCACAGTCCTGCGTCCCGAGCCAGGAAGCCTCCCCGCCACCCTGGGCACCCCCGTGCAGGCCCTGCTCCCGGCTCCTGGCGGTGCTGCCTCTGGGCCTGTGGCACTGTCAGCCCTCCTGCCCGCAGGCGTGTCTGGCTGTCACGCTGGGTTGACGGCACCGTAGCCCATGGAGCTCACCAGTGCTTGGCCACATCTGTGTGGTCTCTGAGAGGGGCGGGGTCAGGACTTCACACAGGTTCTGGTTGGGGGCGGAGCACAGGGTGCCCTTGGCCCCTCGCCCAGAGGGGTTTGCAGGAGGAGGGGCAGCTCCCTGTGCCTGGGGAGGCAGAGGGGGAGCAACGCACCCCAAGGTGCCCCAGGACCTGAAGGCCACGCCCTGGCAGTGGGGGGTGCTGTGTGTGGGGGGGTCCAGCCCCAGGCAGGACCTCCCTGGTCAGGGAAGCAGGCGCCCTCGGCCCTGCCCTGCACCCTGTGGCCCCAGGTTCCCCTGCAGGGAACCGGAAGCGGAACTGAGGCTGTGCAGGTGCAGCGGGGGGGGGGGGGGGGCGAGAAGCTTCCAGAAGCTGCAGAGCGGCAGGAGGCAGATTCCGGCGGGAGCCTCTGGGGCCCAGCCCTGTGCTGGGGCCTCTAAGCCTGCCTTACCCACAGCCGGGGCTCGTGTGGGCACGGCTGGACTTGCAGGGGGGGGCTGAGGGGCGGCGTCCTAGGTCTACCGGGGGTCCTAGACCCCCGCCCGGGTCGGAGACGGCAGGGCTCTCCGCACAATCCTCCCGCACTGCGGCGAGCCTGTCTCTGAGTCCCGCTCTGCCGGGCCGTGGACTCTCAGGTGTCGCTGTCACGGCCACTGCCGCCCCTCAGCCTGGGTCGTGCGGGTGGCGCCGCGGGGCCTAGTGGGGGCCCTGAGCCGCCCCCGGTGCGTGCCCCTTGCGCCCTTGCGCCCGGTTTCCTGGGAACTCTTACCGGCCTCCCCACGTAGCCCTGACCAGGTGTTTCTGTTGATGCCCGTCGCTCGCAGAAGTGAGTTCTGGAATTTTCTGTGGCCTGGAGTCCCTGCCATGAGGGACTAACTGGGCCAGGCCCGGCGTGGGCGCGGCGGCTTCTCTGGCCCGGGTCTAGGCTGAGCTCAGTGCCCTTGGAGCCCTGCGCCCTGCATGGCGTGGGGGGTCCTCATCCCACGGTGAAGACCCTCGGACAACAGAGGCCTCCACGGTGACAGGGGGTCTCCTGCCCCACAGTCCCCCTGTGGGAGCCAAGTCCTTAAAATCTCTCCTCACATCTGTGTACACACCACGCACACCACACACAAACGCACTACATACAACACACACTACAACAATATCACATGCAACACATACCACACACCACGCCACATACAACACACCACGTACAACACACAACACATACTACATACACACACACAACATACAACACAGCACATAGAACACACCAAACACAATATACACAACACACATCACATATAACACACACCACACACTACATACAATACACCACATACAACACACCACGTACAACATATAACACATACTATATATAACACACACAACATGCAATGCAGCAATAGAACACACCAGACACAATACACACAACACACATCAATATAACACACACCACACACTACATGCAACACACCAGTACAACACACCACGTACAACATACAACACATACTATATACAACACACACAACATGCAATGCAGCACATAGAACACACCAAACACAATATACACAACACACATCACATATAACACACACCACACACTACATACAACACACCAGTACAACACACCACGTACAACATACAACACATACTATATACAACACACACAACATGCAATGCAGCACATAGAACACACCAGACACAATACACACAACACACATCACATATAACACACACCACATACTACATACAATACACCACATACAACACACAACATACAACATATAACACATACTATATGCAACACACAACATGCAACGCAGCACATAGAACACACCAGACACAATACACACACCACAAACCACATACAACAACACCACACACTACATACAACAACCAGTACAACATACAACACACAACATGCAACACAGCACATAGAACACACCAGACACACACAACACTTACCACATACAACACACACCACCTACATCACACGCCACATACAACACACACCATATACAACACACACCACGTATAACACACATGCCCGCTACACAGATACACGCACACACATGCACACACACCATGGCACTTGGCGGACTCCTGTGGGTTTGAACAGGACCCAGAAGGTGCCAGGTTCTGTGCGCTCAGAGCCAACATTTCCTGATTTCCCGGTGGAACCTGTGGTTCCGACTGACATCTCCTCCCCGTCACAGCCACGCCTGCAGTGAATGCCTGGATGTGTCACTCGGTCACCTGTCCTGGGCAGTGAGAGGCGGCGTCCACACGGGTCACTCTGTCCTGGGCAGTGAGAGGTGGCGACCACTGTGCCCAGGTTAGGAGCTGCATTTCTGAGTGAGCCCTGGGGCAGAAGGGCTCTCGTGCACAGGTGTGGACAGGTGTTCCCACAGATGGGAATCTAGAGGGTGGCCCCGCCCTGAGGTGCAGAAGGCCTGGGGGTGACCACCGTGTCTCACGCAGCCCTGGGGGAGTCCCGCACCACACTGGGCCTTGCTGAGGGTCAGTTTGAGCAGTGGGCTGAGGCAGGCAGGCGGTCACACCCACACGTGGACGTGGGCACACACCGCGTCTGCACGCGTGTTATGGGGGCGGCCCCATCCGCTGGTTCACTCCCCGCATTCCTACAGCCAGGACTTGGCCAGGCCCATGTCAGGAGCCCAGGACTCAGTCCAGGTATCCACGTGGGTGGCAGGGACCCAGGCCCCCGCGAGTGATCCACTGCCCCCCCGCAGCTGGGACTTGAGCCCGGAGCACCACGCTGGGATACGCGTGTCCCAACCATGGGGCCGAAAGCGTGTGGTCATTGCCCCGAGTGTGTGGTCAGTGCCCCAAGCATGCGGTCGGTGTATGGTCAGTGTGTGGTCAGTGTCCCAAGTGTGCTGTCATTGTGTGGTCAGTGCACCCAGTGTGCAGTCAGTGTGTGGTCAAGGCCCCGAGCGTGTGGTCAGTGTGTGGTCAGTGCCCCGAGCGTGTGGTCAGTGTGTGGTCAGTGTGTGGTCAGTGCCCCGAGCGTGTGGTCAGTGTGTGGTCAGTGCCCCGAGCATGGGTGCTCCAGCCCAGGAACTCCTCTGGGGATGGACTTCCCTTGCAAGGGGACCTCAGGCACCCGGTGTTTAAACACAGCCACTGGGGGCCTGCGCTGTGGCGTAGCAGGTTAATCCTCTGCCTGCGGTGCCAGCATCCCATATGGGCATTGGTTCGAGTCTTGGCTGCTCCACTTCTGATCCAGCTCCCTGCTATGGCCTGGAAAAGCAGTGGAAGATGGCCCAAATCCTTGGGCCCCTGCACCCACGTGGGAGACCTGGAGGAAGCTCCTGGCTTTGGATCAGCCCAGCTCCGGCCGTAGCAGCCATGTGGTGAGTGAACCAGCAGATGGAAGACTCTTTCTGTCTCACTCTCTTACTGTCTATAACTCCACCTCTCAAATAAATAAAATCTTAAAAAAGAAACAAACACAGCCATTGGAGCTGCTAACGTGCAGTCACGCAGGCGTGTAGTCCTCACCCAGCGGAGGCTGGCAGCTTCGTAGGACCACACAGAAGACACGCGTGTGCAGGGAAACAGCCCTGCTCACCAGAGTCAGCCCAAAGCCGCCCACCTGTCCACACCTGTGCCCGTGTTTCTGTGAATCGTGCGTCTGTTTAGGCGCAAAACGTCTAAACCCAGGTTTCAGCTGCTAAGCTCGCCCTCCCTGGGCGGGGGTGCGGTGGAGCAGGCATCGCGTCCATGTGGCTTGACCGACGAGCGCATACAAGAGTTCGTGCTTGCACCGAAATGCGGTTTTAACAGGGGCAGCAGCCGCTCCTTCCCCTGTGCCAGCGAAAGCGGGTTAGCGGGCGGTGCAGCTGCCCGACAACTTGCCGCTCCGCGCGGGCCCTCCCGGGCGACGCACCCACCACCCCACTCCCGCCTTCCCTGTGGGCGTCCTGGGTGCGTCCCTCCTGACCTCCCAAAGCTAGCTGGGGACCCCGCGCCGTAGCTCCTGGCGTGGGTGATGGCCCGGTCCCCGCCCCGCCCCCCTTTCTCTGAGGAGGCCGCGTCCCCCAGCCCCTGCGGAGCCTCGCGCCCCCTCCGCCTCCGCGCGCGCCCGGGGCTGTCCGCGGTGCTGACCACAGGGCGGCCGCTGCGCACGCGTCCCGGGCGGGGCGCGCGGGGCTCGCCGGCGCCGCCACTGCGCAGCCTCCCGCGCCCCTCCGCCCGGCTGGCCCGGCCGCCGGCTCCCCCGGCGCGGCCATGGCGCCCAGCAGCGTCCTCCTGGCGCAGTGCGTGTGCTACTTCCTGGCCTTCCTGTTCAGCTTCGTGGCGGTGGTGCCGCTGTCCGAGAACGGGCGCGACTTCGGCGGCCGCTGCTTGCTCTTCACCGAGGGCATGTGGCTGAGCGCCAACCTGACGGTGCAGGAGCGCGAGCGCTTCACGGTGCAGGAGTGGGGCCCGCCGGCCGCCTGCCGCTTCAGCCTGCTCGCCGGGCTCCTGTCGCTGCTGCTGGCCGCGGCGCACGCCTGGCGCGCGCTCTTCTTCCTCTGCGAGGGACACGAGGGGTGAGTGGGGGCCTCCTTCCCGGAGGCCGGCGTGAGTCCCTCGGTGCCCCGCGCCGCCCTTTGTCTGCACGCAGGCGCGGGGACCGTGAGGTCCGCCGTGCTGGGAGCGCGGCCATCCTTACCCACCCCAGGTGCGCAGCCCCGGGAGACTGCGCTGTCCTGACCGGGCGGGGCGGGGGCGGGGCGGCTCCTTTGCGGGACCCCGGACAGCCCCCAGCCCAGCGGTCGGAGAGACCTTATCTCCTACCCCCCACTCCCGTGAGGACAGAGACCTCCTGCTCTGCCCTGGCTCTGGGACCTGGCCTGGGGGAGGGGAGGCGCCCGGCCTGGTCACTTCCGGGCCTCCTTCCTCTGCCTCCTTCCTCTGCCTCCATTTCCCTCTGCCCGCTCAGGTCCATCCTGGAACCAATGGGATGCCCTTCACCTGGGTGGGGCGCGGTCCTCACCCTGGGCTCCCCTGGGGTCTCCAGTCCCCTGGCTGCTGCCTGCTGTGCCCAGGAGCGGCCCAAGGCCTCTACAGAGACCAGAGGGGCCCGGTGAGGCACAGGTCCTCCCCTGAGCTCTGCCTGCCAGCTGTTGGCAGCTGTGCAGGAGGTCCAGCCCCTGAGGCCTGAGCCTGGGCACAGGGCGAGGACGAGGGCACTCCCAGGAGACAGGACCGGAGGGGTTGTGCAGGGCCAGGGCTCCGGGGCCGGTGGGGGCCATTCCAAGGCTGCCCGAGTGGACCATGGACTGGGGCCTTCGGGTTGGGCATGGTTCTGGGACTGGCGTCCAGGCACCGGCGCCTGCCAGGCCGGCTCCCCTTCCCGGGCCTCCTAGAGGTTCTGGCCGTCCTCAGTGGCCCTCGGCTGTGAAGTGTACCAGCCTCTGCCTTCTCTTTACAGGACCCCCTCCCCATAAGGACCCCCGTCACCTGTCACTCCCAGACCCTCGGGCTGAGTTACCCCTGCAAAGACCCTGTTTCACATAAGGTCACAGGCCAGGGCCAGGGCCAGGGCTGGGACACAGATCAGCCCTGGACTCTCGGATAGTGGACCAGGGCCCGCAGGAAGCAGGAGCCACCTGGGAGCTTCCCAGTGCCCTGGAACGGGAGGTGGAGCTCTGCCCAGCGGGCCCCAGGCCAGGGTCCGGCCCGCCTGCAGGCCTCCCCTCCTCCCGCGGCCCGCTCGAGGGATATGTGGGAGACATCGTCCCCACGGCGTTCAGGTCCAGGAGTCACCGGCCAGCGCCCGGAGAGAGCAGAAGCCTCTGTCCGAACCTGGCTACAGGGGGATGGGCCTGGCCAGTGGGGCGGGGCGGGGTAGAGGCCGAGTGGCTGTGGCCTGGTCACAGCCTTCTGGGCATCCCTCCGAGGAAGCGGCCTCGGGTCCAGCGGGGTCAGTGGGGTCAGCGGGGTCAGCTCCATGGCCCTCTCAGTGGGCTTCTAGTGGGATGTGGCTCTAGTGGTCAGAGGGATGGCCACAGGCTTCAACGGGCAGGGTGGAGGACCCAGGTCCCACAGGGTCCCAGCGGCGGTGGCAGTGCCTGTCCATCCGTGCAGCAAGTGGGGTGGCCGGCACAGCCCTTTCCAAAGAGGGAGAAACGAGCTGGGGAGTTAGGCCCTCCCAGAGCCCTCGCTTGTCCCCCCAAGGAGCGGCCAGGCTGACATGGCTGCCGGCCGGGCTGGATCCGACAGCTCCTGCTCCCATCGACCGGGCCTCTGGGGTCTCTGGCCCCTGCCTCCGTCCATAAAGCTCACCTGTCCTACGTCTTGGGCAGCCAGGGCTGGCTCCCACCTCCCCTCCCCAGGGACACGTGGTGCTAACACCCTGCTCTGCCATCAGGGGGCTCTGGCTGGGACGCTGTGGTCTGGCAGGTGGTCCTTGGCCGTGACGTCTGTGGACAGCGGCAGTGCCTCGCCCGAGCTCTGTTTGCAGGGCTGGGTCAGCGCTCTTGCGGGGTTTCCACTGAGTGGTCCCCGGGCAGGGGGCACCTTTCCCACCTCTGTACCCCTAGAGCTGAGCTCAGGCGCAGGGGCTGCCAGGAATGTTTGCTGAGCGAGGGGCGGCGGGCGCCTGCTGGGCCCTGCTCCTGTGTCAGCAGCTGGGGCAGAGGCTGTGTTGGGAGGTCCTGCCCCCCAGGACGGGGCGCACGGTGTCTGGCATGGGACAGGTATCAGCTCGGGTCACAGTTCCAGCCCCGCATGCCACAGGCCAGCAGGTGCGGGCCAGTGAAGGGCCTCAGGGTGGCCGAGGGGCTGGGCCCACGTGGTGACGGAGGAGCCCACGGCCTGGTTAGCGTTAGCGCACACTGGCTCCAGAGACCCCTGAGCTGCCTGCGCTCTGCCTGGGGGGCTGCTGGCCACCTCGCCCCGGGTGCATCTGCCCTGCCACAGCCGGTGCCCGGGGGGCCTCGGGGCTCGGGGGCGCTGCCCTGAGCTGTTAGGTGTTGAGGGAGCCTGTGGGTGGGTAGAGTCAGTGATGCTGGCCATGGCGGGGCAGTGGGGTGGGCTGAGGTGGCTGTGGGTGCAGCTTTGCCCCAGGAGGTGGAGCGTGGGGTGGGGGGGTTGGTGGCTGCCTATGACTGACGGGCTGGGGGCGCGGGGTTAAAACAACCCATCTGCCTGCCCGCATCTGTCACTCAGCCTTCAAACTGCTCAGCTCCCCAGGATTCCTGTCACCATGGAGACGGCACATCCCCGCAGGGATATGAAATTAACCCTGTGTGTGCCAGTGCTGCTGTCCTGTCCTGGGTGCCGTGGGGGCCGTAGGGGTGGGCGAGCGGCTTTGTGAGCTCCTAGCTGGCCCTGGGCAAGGCTGTGGACACAGGTGCACAGCCAGATGCCTTGGGCGGGCCCCGTGGACAGGAGGATGTGAGGGGCCAGGGTCCTGCAGGCGTGGGACTCCGTGCATCCCGGCCGATTCTTGCTCTGCGCGTGGAGGTGCTGGCCTGGCAGAGCAGGGTGGGGGGTACCCCTGCTGTCCTCCGAGCCCCGAGGAGCCAGAGGCTCCACCCCTCCCCTCAGCTGTCCCTGAGCCCTGGGGGACTGGGCACTCGCGACCCCACTCCTGCACCCCCACCTCCTGGGGGCAGCGCTGGCTTGGGGCGCCCAGGGGGGGCTGGGACCTGGCCTGGCAGGGCTCAGGAGCACGTGGGTCCTTTGTCGTGTCCAGCTCAACCAGGAAGAGGCTCCGAGAGCGGCAGCTGGCAGGGGTCAGGGCCAGGTCCTGGCGGAGGGCAGAGAGAGGGGCTGTGGTGCCCCCGTCCACTCAGAGCCCAGGGCCAGGTGGGCCCCAGGTGGGGTTTGGAGCTGGTCACTGCTGGGGTCCCAGCAAACATGACCACTCGCTGAGGACCAGTGTGGGGGCCCTGGCTGAGCTGAGACCCAGGCCTGGAGCTCCTGCGGGGAGGGGAGGGGCGGGGGGAGGGTTGTGAGGAGAGGAATGGGCCCCCATGGAGGGGGCGGGGCGTGGGCACTGGTGCTCCCCAGCGGTGGAGGGCTGAAGGTCGGGGGGAGATGCCCACACCGAGGCGTGGGAGCAGCCTGGGGCCAGGGCCGCCACACACGGACCGCCCACACTGAGCTGCGAGCCCGGCAAGGGCTGTCCCAGGCGCTGTGCCGCCGGCATTTTGGTCTTTGGAGACTTCGGGGGCAGTTGTGGGCCCCTACCCTGTCCTCCTTGGGTGGCCCTTCTGACACCGGCGCGGGGTGGGGTGGTGGTTCGGTCCTGCCCTGGCCCCAGCAGCCGCTGTGCCTGGGCGGCTCCTTCCTGTATGGCTTCTGAGACTGGGGTGGGGAGGGGGCTCGGCCCTCCTGCCCCGGCCCCAGCAGCCGCTCTGCCCCGGGCAGCTCCTTCCTGCACGCCTTCCTGAGCCTCCTGGTCAGTGCCTTCGTGGTCTTCCTCGTCTTCATTGCCGGCACCATCGTGAGCGTGGGCTTCTCCATGTGGTGTGACGTCATCACCGAGAAGGGCACCCTGCCCCACAGGTGCGCCCCCCATGTTTGTTGGCTTCCTGCCTGGTGCTAGGAGCCAGTGAGGCCCCCTGAGGCGGGGAGCGTCCGCTTCCTGTCCGTCGCGGGGAGCAGCCTGTGCCCGCTGCGTCAGAGCTGGTGACCTCTGCCAGGCAGTGAGGGTCAGGGCAGAGTGTCCAGGGAAGCAGAGGCCAGCTGGGGGTGGGTCTGCAGGTTCCTGTTCTCCTGATGAGGCCCCTCCTGTGGGGACAGCCCCCAGCCCAAGGAGATGCCGCCCGGCCTCCCTGGGTCACCTTTGGGGGGGCTTTTCAGCTGTGAGGCGCTCCAGGACATCGACCTAGAACTGAGCGTGGACAACTCCGCCTTCTACGACCAGCTGGCCATCGCCCAGGTGGGCAGGGTCTGGGACGGGGCCTGCAGTGTGGGGGCGTATCACTGCCTAGGTGGGCGGGGTCTGGAGGAGGGATGTGGGCCAGAGAGCTGGGTCTTGACTATGGTGGGTGGGTGTGCAGGTGCAGGCTGGGGGGCGGGGGGCGGGGGGCAAGAGGGAAGGCAGCAGGAAGGGGTGGGGGGGGGTCGAGGCACCCTAAACAGAACTGGGTACCAGATCCTGGGTTCCCAAGTGTGGGGGCCAAGTTTGGCTTCTGGCCTTGGCACCAGGCCAGCCCCGCTCAGGGTCACATGCTGGTTGGGGGATGCAGGGTCGGGCACCGAGTAAGGGAATTGGCCCGCACTGTGGATGCCCCCACAGCACCCACCACCCTCCAGATGCCACCGGGCAGGGCCAGAGCAGTCAGCAAGGACCTGAGGGGGGTCCCAGGAATGGGGCCTGTCCTCTAAGCCTGCACCTGTGTGCTAGGCGGAGGTGACACAGGCCTGGTGCCACCACCTTCCACACACCGCAGGCCCCGCCCCCAGATGGGCTCTGGGGAGCCTGAGGACCCTTCCCTGGCCAAGGGCTCCAGGCCCCGCCCTTGGGGGAGAACGCATTGCCCCTGCCCTGCCCCACCCCAGAGACCCGGCCCTGGCCTTGGGCTGAGGGTGGCTCACAGGTGGCTGGGGCCTGGGTGGCGTCTCCTGGGTCCTTGTGACCCCTGCCCGTGCTTTCCTGCAGGGGGAGGGCGGGGGGCCCGGGACAGGTGCCCGCGGTGGGCGCTGGCCCGCGGCCCCTGACGCCGCCTGCTCTCTGCAGTTCGGGCTCTGGGCCTCGTGGCTGGCCTGGCTGGCCGTCACGGTGCTGGCCTTCCTGAAGGTGTACCACAACTACCGCCAGGAGGACCTGCTGGACAGCCTGCTGCACGAGAAGGAGCTGCTGCTGGCCAGGCCGGCCGCCCGCGCCGCCTTCCCGGGGCACAGGAGCGCCGTCATCTAGGTCCCAGTGCCCACGCAGCCCTGCATGCGCCCCCCCACCCATGTGCAGTCAGGCGGGGCCCCTCCCCCTGGGGAGCCTGGGGCCCCCACCCCATCCCCAGGACCCCTCCCACCCTCCTGCACCCCTCCCAGTCCTGACCCCACGCTGTCTCCACGCCACTTGTCCAGGAGGCCGCTGGACTTTGCTCTTGCCCCTGACTGCCAGGCAGCTGGGGGCCCTGGTCTGTGGGGAACCCCGGAGCTGCAGCAGGGGCCTGAGGCCAGGGGCTGAGTCGCTTTACTGGGCGGGTGCTGGCTGGAGGGAGCAGGCCTGGTGCTGCGTGGTGGCTGCGTGGACAGTGCCTCTTCAGTGGTCCCCTCTCTGCCACAGGACTGGCCTGTGTGTCTGTCTCACTGTGCGGCCCCGTGGGGGGAGGCAGCGCAGCAGGTGCAGCCGCGGGTGTCTGCGTGTGAGTGTGCACGTGTGACTGCATGAGTACATGTGAGTGTGTGGGTGTGCACGCATGTGAGCCTGTGTACGTGGTGGGGCTCCCTGTGCTGGGCCGCCCCCTTGCACCCCTGTGGGCCCTGCACATGCAGAGCCCGACCCCCAAGGGGAGGGAGCTGCCCTCAGAATCAGTCCGGCCAAGGAGCACAGGGCAGCGGCAGAGCCGGGATGTGAACCTGTGACCTGTGCTGGAGGCTTTTCCTCCCCTCAGCACAGAGCACCTGGGGCCGCTTGGTTGGGCCCCTTTCTCCACAGCGTCCCCAGCTGGCAGGTCCTTCCTGCCTTCCAGGCTGGGGGCCGGGGCTTTCCGGAGGGCTGGAGGTGGCGGGGCACCTGCCAGGGTGCTGAGTGGACAGGGCACCTGCCAGGGTGCTGAGTGGGCGGGGCAGCTGCCAGGGTGCTGAGTGGGCGGGGCAGCTGCCAGGGTCAGGGCCAGGACATCAGTTTCCAGTTGAGTGCTGGGCCTTTGGGGGGAGTGTCTCGACAGAATCTGAGCTCCAGAGCTGACCTGGCTCCCCTGGGCCCCTCCTCTGTGGAAGGGGGTGTGGCTCCTGCCTGCCCTCACTTTGCCCCCCACTCTGGCAGCAGCCTTGGTCCGCAGCCTTGGAGGGAGGAGCTGGGCAGGGCCCCCCTCGTGGTCTGGGCCGCCCTTGGCTGCCTCTCCCTGGAGCTGGGCTGGGCAGCGCAGGTAGGGACGCACAGGCCTGCCCCAGACACAAGCTGAGGGGCCCAGGGATGGGCTGCTGGGAGGGGAGGGGCCCTCCGCAGACTGGGCGGCGGGCAGCGGCCGAGGGCCGAGCTCTGACCCGGGCACCCTTCTTCGCTTCCACTGCTGCTGAACTCGAGTAAAGACCCTCCAGCTCGTGCCTGTGTCTGCGTCTGTCGGGGCCCCAGCACCAGGCCGCTGCCCGCGCATGCCGTGCCATTGGCCCTGCCGCTCTGTCTGGCTTACAGGGGGCTGGGGTCTTCCTGCCTCCCACGAGACACCCCTGGCATGCCGGCCCCTCGAGGCCTCGGTCACCCTCCCACGCAGAGCCTGGGGTCCTCCTGCTGCCTTGGCCACCTCAGCCCCCACAGAGGAGAAAGGGAGGCTGGGTGGGGCGGGCAGACGGCTAAGCCCCAGGCCTGTGGCCTCCCTCTCTCAGTCCCTTTCCCACCTGGTCTGCAGGGCCGGGGCTGTGCAGTAATGTGGGAGATGCTTAGGCTTGGAGGCCCCCCAGGAACAGAGCCCCCCTGGGCTGGGGTCCCTGAACCCGGAAGCTGGGAGAGGCCTGGAGGGGGCCCCCAACAGTCAGGCAGGGCTCACTGTGGGGTTCCAGGGGCTGGGTGTTGCACCTGCTCCAGGGGCTCCTGGAGAGGAAGTAGGGACCCCAGGGGCTGCCGGTGGTGGGTGAGAGGAGGTGGCTCCTGTGTCTCTGATGCAACAGTGCCCAGGCAGAAAGAGGTTATGGGCCTCTTGGCTTCTTCCAACTGCAGCACCGGCACCCCGGGTTCTAGTCCCGGTCGGGGTGCCGGATTCTGTCCTGGTTGCCCCTCTTCCAGGCCAGCTCTCTGCTGTGGCCCAGGAAGGCAGTGGAGGATGGCCCAGGTGCTTGGGCCCTGCACCCCATGGGAGACCAGGAGAAGCACCTGGCTCCTGGTTTCGGATAGGTGCAGCATGCTGGCCATGGCAGCCATTTGGGGGGTGAAACAACAGAGGGAAGACCTCTCTCTCTCTCTCTCTCTCCTCTCTCTCTCTGTCTAACTCTGCCTGTCAAAAAGAAAAAAAAAAGAAAGAGGTCACGGGCATTTTAATGGACGATCAGTTTCTGCACGCGCTGAGGGACACAGGCCGCTGTGACATCTGCCGCTGATGCCGGGGCGGGCGCAGCATCTCCCCCTGGTGTCTCCAGGGTCTCCCTGCATTTTTCTGTCCTCCCCAGGCCCTGCAGGGTCTGGAGGGGCCCCTGGATTTGTCACCAGTGGAGTCCCCTCATCCTTGCCCTCAGCTGATGGGGCCATGGGCCCGGCAGTCAGTGGCGGTACTGGCTGCATTCCCCATACCTGGGTTAGCACAGGTGCTGCAGGTCCAGACCGCTGGCCCCTGCCGTCCTCCTACCAGGGCTTCCCCAGGCTCTTGGTGGGGGGAGTCAGACTAGGCTCAGAGGACGGGGTCTGCAGTCCCCCAGAGCCACAGAAAGCGGGGCTTGGCTTCACCGAGGCCCACGGTGGCAGGGTGGGGGTTCCCGTCAGGGGCGGCACACGGGGACACCAGGCCAGGCCGAGCAGCAGCCGGAGCACCTGGGGGAGTGGTCATCTGGATTCTTTCTCTGGAACCTCTCCGTGCAGCCCATGCGTGAGGCAGGCGGGGCCGTGCCCGCAGCAGCCGTGCACCAGCTGGTCCTGGGGTCTCCGTCACCACGGCTTTGCCTGCCCGGGGCCGCCCATCCGTCCGTCCATCCGTCCGGCTGCTGTCACAGCTGCAGGAGGCAGTGCCAGCAGGCGAGGGCCGCGTGCCGCAGGTGCAGGACCAGGACCAGCAGCCAGGCCCGGAGTTCTTCCAGGACTGTCGCCACGGGCTTGGCTCGGCCGCAGCACAGGCCCAGCGCCACCAAGAGCAGGACGCACAGGCCCAGCGGCAGCAGCAGGGAGCCGTCGCGGGGCGTGGGCCGGCAGGGCACTGAGGGTGGGAGGGCAGGGTCAGCCCGGCGTGGACGGCTGGACGCCTCCCCACAGGGCCGGTGGAGAAGCAGCAGGGGAGACCCAGGCTGCCAGGCCTGTCACCTGGCCGCCGGCCCCTCGGTCCTGCCCACCAGGGGCCCTGGGCGGGGCCCAGCCATCCCTCCTCCACGGCGGCTCCTTGCCAGCACGGCCCCTGTAGAGAGGGCCCCGGCCCGGGGAGAGGTCCAGGGGCCCTGGGCGGGGCTGAGAGCGACTTGGGGCGTGGAGACCCCGGGGGACTCACCCTTGCCTGTGGCTGTGGTGTCCCTGCTGGCGATGTCTGTGGGGGATGGAGTCGTCTGGGCCCACAGTGGCCGGCCCCAGGCCCCCTCTGCCCGCCCCGAGTCGGGGCCCGGCCTGGCACAGCCACTGCTGCGCAGACCCCGTTCCCGATGGCAGGGGTTTCCTTGCAGTTCAGGGAGCGGGGACGCTCTGGGCCCAGCCTCGTCCCTCCCGGGCCCTCCCTGCCCGCCCGGCTACTCCTGCGCCCCCTTACAGTGGACGGCCGCCTCCAGGGGTTCCCGGAACCGGACCCGCCTGGCCGCTCTCTGTGGCTCAGCCCCTCGGGGCCTGTGCTCCGGGTTTCGCCTCAGGATGGAGTGGGGCCGGGGCTGGGGGGCAGATGGGTGGAGGACCGTGCCCTCAGGAAGGGGGCTGCCCCCGTCCCAGTCCCGGCCGCTGCTCTGGGCTCTGCGTGGAGGCACCTGCGGGGGAACCAGAGCGAGCCTGAGGCAGCACCCAGGCAGGCCGACACCCCCCTTGCCCGCCTGGGGCTGCTCCCACCGGGCTGCCACGGAAGCCAAAGCTGTGCCTCTTGTGGGGACCAGGGCCAGGCTCTGTCCCCTCAGCGGCCCCCGTGGCTCTGGTCATCTTCACACAGCAGTAGCTGCAGGCGATGGTGGCCATGGCGGGGACCATCCTGGGGCTGAGTGAAGTCTCTCCCACCTCCTGGGGTCTCAGGAGAGGCCCCAGGGGCCCCAAGTTCAAGGCAGGGCCTGGCAGGGCAGTGGGGAGCTCAGACCCAGCCTGGGGGCCACCAGCAAACTGAGAAGCCCCTCCCGCCCGCCCCCACAAGCCCTGCCTCCTCAGCCTGTCTCACGGGGAGCCCTGTGAGGGGCCCCGGGACATGGGGAGGCAGGGGCTGGGCCAGAGCGTGGCCAAGGCTGGGTAAAGAGGAGCTGCTGCCCGGTCCCCCGCCCAGCCTGCCGGGGCCACCTTCCCGCCCAGCTGGGCCCTGGGTCTGGAGGCCGCGGCTGGCCCTTCTGGGCCCGAGCATCAGCGTCCTCATCGGTGACGTGCGGCTGCGGGCTGCCGGGGGCCGCCCTCTGTCCCCTGCCCTCTGTTGAGACCTGGCCTGGCAGTGAAGTCAGGGCTGGGTCAGCCTTCAGGGTCTAGGGTCTGGGCCCCTCCTGTCTGGAGTCCCCACCTGCTGCCTGGAGCAAAGCCCACCTCTTGCTGGGCCCAGTCTGTCCCCTGCCCAACTCACCCTGGTCTCAGCCCCCTGCTCCCCGGGCTGCCGGCTGCACAGCCCTGCGGGGCTCCCATGACCCCATCTCAGCCCAGCCCTGCCTACTCCTCAGAGCAGAGCCCCCCGTGCTCGGCCCCTCTGCCTTCGGCTGTGCATGGCCCCACGGGGGCGAGGGGTCCGGCTCACATCCACCAGACCCACACCCTTCAGGAGCAACTCCCCCACGCCCCCCAGTGCCAGGGGCTGCCACTGCTACTGCTCCTGGGTGCCCGTGGGTACCTGCCTCACCCTCTCTGCCCTGGACATCAGGGAGCCTCAGGCAGCCTCCGGTCTCCTCTGGCCTGCTGGAACGCGGTCCCGAGGCGAGCAGAGACGGACGGGGCGAGATGGAGGGGGGCCGCTGTCCCTGACGCCAGGCTGGCTGCTCCCTGGCCGCTGGGAAACGCGGTCCTGCGTGCTCTCCTCCGCTGCCCGGGTCTTGGTCTTCCTCGTCACCGCTGGTGGCCACGTGGAGGTCCAGGGCAGTCCCTGTCACTCACAGCCACACAGCAGGTGCGGGTTCCCGGCTCCTGGATGGGGTTGCCAGCAGCATCATCGGGGGGGCCTGGGGCCTGGGGCCTGGGGTTGGGGCTGGGCGGAGGGAAGGTCTCGCCTTCCTTGGGGGGCTGCTGCTGCTGGGTGACCCCGCTTCTGGGAGCCCCGCCCCTGGCCCCACCCCCGGCCTCTCTGCCCCCTCCTCATCCATCTGTGTCCCAGCAGCCAGGGGACCTGGAGTTCACCACCCCCGTCTGCAGCCATTGGGGGGCATCTCCTCTCACGCCCCCAGCAGGGTCCTCCCGTCCTACGGGGGGTTGGGGCCCTGCCGTGCGTCCCGGGGGAAGCCTGGCCTGGGCCAGTCCATCAAGGGCACAGGGAGATCAGCAAGGCCAAGGCGGGGCTGACAGCAGGGGCCGCTGCCCGGGGGGGCCCCTCTGCCCTTCTGGGCTAGGTGGGGGCGGCCCCTGGTCCGCATCCATCATGAGAAGCCACACGAGGCACAGTGCACCCGGTGTGCCCCCTGGAGGAGTGGGACACCAGGTGGGACCGCAGGCGTGGCCGCGGCTGGAGGCGGGCCAGGCCCAGGGGGAGCAGTGCTCTCCTGCCACGCAGATGGGGTCATGGGGGAGCTGGCCGGGGCAGACCCTCATGGGGAGGGGCCAGGGTGAGTCCGACAGGGAGGCCCTGGAGGTCACTTGTGGGCTGTGCAGCCACGGAGCAACCGGCCTCTCCTGGTGCCCAGACACTAGCCAGCAGGGTGGCCTGGGCAGCGAGTCCAGTGCGGGATTGGCTGTAGCCCGGGCTCAGTGTCCAGCAGAAGTCTGGGCTGGGGACAGGGACCCAGGAGCAGCCTGGCCCGAGCCCCACCCCTCCCAGGAAGCCGGACACAGACGCCAGACCTCTGCCAGCAGCCCTGGGGGTCTGACCAAGGCACTGTGGGAGACGGTGTGTGTGAGCAGGAGCGAGGGGGCGTGAGTGTAGCATGAATGCTGTGTGTGCCTGGCTGTGCGGGAACCTCCCACTCCTGGACTTGGGGTGCTGGGTACGGGCTCCGGAGCCCTTGTGTGCCTGCGTGTGACCGCGGGGAGTCTCTCTGCCTCCCTGGCCCTGGTCTACTCAGCTGAGAATTGTGAGCGAGGACAGGGCCAGTGAGGCCCAGGGCAGGCACCTGTGCTCAGCCACATCCCCACAGGTGCTCGGCTTCCCATGGGGGCCTCTTCCCCACCCCCTGCAGCTCTGCAGGTTCTGGGCTCCAGGCCTTCTCCCACTGCTCCCAGGTGACTGTCCCAGCCCCGCCTGGATAGAATCCTGTGGGGGGAGGGGCCTTGCTGTCCCCAGGGCGCCCCCAGCCCAAGGGGAGCCTCTGGCAGGGACTCCAAGTAACCGGAGCCCAGGCGATAAGGGGTGGAAAATAGCTCCGGGCACCGGGCCCTGTGCGGGTCACTGCCACCCTGGGGCTCCGGGCTGTGGGTCTGTGCTGCTGCTGGGGGGGCGGGCGCGGGAGGACCCCTGCCCAGGACCCCACGCCGGGGCACACTGCCTGTGTCCTCTGGGAGCCCACCCGGAGCCTGGTCCCCGCTCAGCCCTGGGAACTCCTGCCCCCACTTCCTGGGCCCGGATCTGGCCAAACTGCATCCGGGAGACCCCAGATGGCCTCGGGCTTCCTCTGAGGGCCTTGGACAGGCTGGCTCCTGTCTGCTTAGTGCCGAGGACAAGCCGAAGCCTGGCCTGCCCCTCCGCCCCCACTCCGGGACTGCCGCCGGCTTCCTCCCCTCCCTGGGCCAGGCCCTCCCCACCTCCGTGCTGCCCGCCGTGAGGCCCGGGACCCCAGCGACCCACCCCGGCCCCGTGTGGGAGGGCCTCCCTCCGTGTGGACACACGGCCACATCCCCTCTCACCCTGAGCTGTGCCTGCGGACACACAGGCCCCCGGCTCGCCGCTCCCTGGCTCAGGGGTCCTGGGCCTGCTGCAGGCGCCCAGGTGGGAGTGGGGGCGGCGGGCGCCTGGGAAGCCAAGGACCTCCCGGAGGGCAGAGTGGGAGGCTCACAGCCCCCATGCACGCGCACATGCTCGCACACGCACACTCTCCCGACACATGCTTGGCTGTGCCCACCTGGGCTCCTGCTGGCGTGGCACCTCCCTGCGCGTCTGGCAGTCAGAGCAGCCTGGGGCGGGAACTGGAGCTGCTGCAGATCACAGATCCGCCGAGAAGCTTCCGTTACAGGGCGACAGGGCAGCGACAGGGCAGCGGCGTCGGCGGCCCTGAGGGCCTGGTCGCCCCTTGCCCTCTGGGGACAATGCCACCCTGGCACATGAGGTCCCCGGCGGAGGCCGCTGAGCCTTCTCCCAGCGGGAAAAGGAAACGGGCGTGGTGGACACCCCCTCGTGGGCTGCGCTCTGCAGGGCTCCCGGGAGGGGCCGTGCTCACAGCTCCCCAGACAACACGCGTTTCCCACGGGAGCAGGGAGGGCTGCGGGGCTGCCCCTGCTGGCCCTGGCCGGGAGCGCGGGCAGCAGGAGCTGGCCCCTTGGTGCCCGCACATCATGCAGGATTCGGGGGGCGACAGTGCCTGGTGGTGGCTGCACCGGCCGGTGCAGGGGTGCCCTGGCCAGGGCCTCGGGGGCCCCTCAGACAGGACAGGAGGAGCCTGGCGGTGGAGACCTGGGCGTGACTCCTCGTATGGAGCAGGTCCTCGCGCTTTCTGGGCGGGGGCCCAGTGGGGGTCTCCCGAGCCCAGGGGCTGGGCCACAACTGGCCAGAGGTCAGCGTTCACTCCCACCAGCTCAGCAGAGAGCTGCTTCTCTGGGAATTCCGGGCGGAGGCCCCTGAACCTGTGGTTGTGTCTGCGCCCACCCTGGCTCTCACCTGAGTCCACGAAGGTCGGAGGCCACAGAGCCCTGGGGAGTCCTCCTGGGACGCAGCACTGCCCCGGCCTCCCTGGCCTGCTGCTGGCCTGCGTCCCCGAGCCCGGCCCCTGTGGGCTTGCACAGCCCGTCCAGCTGAGCTATAATTACCTCTCCCCCTTGGCAAAGATAGCAACGACCCCGTGGACAGGCCACTGGCCCCGGGCGGGAGGGGAGGTGGCTGTTTCCCAGGCCCCGGGAACGGTGGGGGCGAGGGGTGGGGGGCGCCCTGGCCTCCCCGCCCCACCCCCACGTATCGTCCTGGGCCAGCTCCAAATCACTGCTGAGCAGAGCAGCTCAGAGGCCCCGGCTGGAACCACAGCAGAATGGGTGGCGACGCTGGAGCCGCCACAGAGTCTGAGCTGGGATCCGACCTGCCCCAGGCTGGAAGCCCCTGCCCCCCCACACCGTCCAGAGCAGCAGGCTGGTGCTGGGCTCCAGGCTGCTGATGTGGGCCAGCCGAGCTCGGCCATGGTCCCAGCAGGAAGGGGCAGCTGCGGCGGGGGCGAGGGGCTCGGCTCTCCAGGCCGAACGTGGCCCCACTGTGCGTCTGCCTCAAGGAAGGAGCAGCCAGGGAGGTGAGCAGGTGGCCGCCGTCTGGCAGCTGGGGCGGGGGCGGGGAGGCAAGGGCACCCCCACCCTCTGCTCCCCTCTGCAGGCCTGGCCTGCCCCAGTCCAGCCTCAGAGAGCCTGGCCGGGTCCTCCTGGGGGCTTCAACCAATGTGAGGGGTGGCTGAGGGGGGCTGGAGAGACTGAGCCCCCAGGGCTGGGTGTGCCAGGCTGGCACGGGCAGCGAGAGCAG
Organism: Sylvilagus bachmani; assembly: GCA_015711505.1. NCBI lineage: Eukaryota > Metazoa > Chordata > Mammalia > Lagomorpha > Leporidae > Sylvilagus > Sylvilagus bachmani. The sequence goes on along the minus strand of CM027391.1, from coordinate 39,154,823 downwards.
AGGTTCTAAGCCCAGGGACAGTGCCAGGCCAGCAGAGCTAGCACCCTGGCTGCTGCTGTCCCTGCTGGGCCAGACTGACTTCTGGGAGGAACCAGGGAGCAAACAGCTCTGCCCCCACGCCCAGCTCCGCCTCCACGACAGCTCCGCCCTCACGCTGGCTCCGCCCTCACACTGGGCCCTGTGGTCTGGTGGTTCAGGCCTGGGGCAGTCAAGGTCCCTGTGGCCTGGGCCGTGGCCACCTGGGGAGCTGTTCTCTGAGATCGCGCAGCCTCGTGCACCTGCAGTGAGCAGGTGACCCTCCTGAGGGGACACCATGGCAGGGCCAGGGAAGCAAAGACAGCCCCTTGGGGTCGGGCCCCGTGAGGCTGTGAAGGGGACGGGGCCCAGGGTCCTGTGCTGGGCCTGGGGCCACTGCACCGACCACACGGTGGGAGCTCCTCCCCTCCCCCAGCCGGGAGCCTCAGTGCAGCCTCAGTCCCCACCCCCGCCACCGCCACCTAGGCCCCGGCTGGACGAGGTCTGCCCAGCTCACCAGCTTCTGTCCCAGCGCGGGTCTGTCCCACTGGAGCCCTCGGGGCACAGGTGAGCTCGGAGACCAGGAGGGCGGAGTGGCCACGGAGGCTGCTCAGCAGGTGGCTCACTGCCCCAGCCGTGGCTGCCCTGAGGGGCAGAGCCTCGGTACCCCTGTCACTGTGGGCCCCACGTGTGGTGAGCAGGGCCCCGTGTCCAGGAGGCAGGGCGGGTGTCCAGGCCCTGTGGTTTGAGACTGGCTGGCCTGAATCTATTCATGTTCTACAAGTGGGACAATGGCTCTTTGGAGATGCGACCAGGCAGGGTCATGAGTGACCCCAATCCACAGCCCCAGGCCCGGCCACCCCGGCTGCTGTGGGGTCGGGTGGTCATGACCCTCTGCCACCCTCTAAACCCCAGGCCAGGCCCTTCCCACCCGGGCTGGGCACTGGAGACCCCTGGACAATGACCTCTGACAGCTCAGGCAAGCACAGCCCCTCCTCTTTCTGGAGCAGGAAGGGGGAGGCCGGGCTGGTGGCGGTGGCAGGTTGGGGCGAGGGCCAGCAGGTGGCAGTGTAGGCCCGGCCTGCAGGCCAGCGCTGCGTCTCCAGGGGCTGGGCCGGCCAGGCTCCTGAGGTCAGGACTTGGGATGGCCAGGCTGATTCCTGGGTCCTCCCGTCACCTCCACGGCCGAGGAGAGCCCAGGGGAGCAGCGCCGGCTGGATCTGGGCTCGGGGGTCCTCTACAGGGGATGTGTGGAGGACCGGGCTGCTCTGGGCAGCCTGGGAGGGGTGCACCCTCTCATTCCTGCCTGGCTCTGCCTCTCCCACCCACAGCAGAGGCTGGGCCCAGGAGAAGGGGGTGTGGCCTGGGGTTCCATGGTGGCTGAGGGGCCCCAGGCTACAGAGGCCTCTCCCCTGCCCCCCCTGCAGGCCCAGCACCCCCAGGTGCTTGTGGCCTGAGTGGGCGGGGACAGCCTCAGCCCTGGCCTGGAGGTGGGCCAGCTGCATCCGAGGCAGCACCCAAGGTCCCTGGTCCATGGACATGCAGTGGGGTGGGAGCCTGGGCACCCCTCCCCCGCTCTGCATGGTTCACTTTTCCTGCCAGGGAGCCCTGGGGCCCAGGGATGCAGGGAGGAGGGTCCTACAGTGGCCGTGCCTGGGGAAGGGGCCATGCAGGACCCCGGCTCCTGCGGGAGCCCCTGGGCGGTGCTGTCACGGGGAGCTTCCTACTTCTTCCCATGGGAGGCCTGGGAGTCGGGGCCCTGCCAGGCTGAGTGTAGGTCTCCACTCCGGACGACAGCCTTGGGGAGTCTGCCCAGCACCCTCCACGTGGGCGGATGCCATGGCTGGCCGTCCCTTTCATCTGCCTGAGAGCTGTGTCCGGGGAGCTCAGGACCACAGCCCAGAGAGGCCCTGGGGCTTCTGTCTAGAAACAGCAGAAAGAGGGCGTGGGACCCCAGCGCGGGGAGGAGCATCAGGGTCTGGGGGCTCCAGGAGCACCTCTGTCATCAGCTGTGCGACCACCAGTGAGTCAGGTGCTGCCCAAGCCTCAGGACATTGCCACACCCTGAGCCCTGGTCCCGCCCACCCTGGGCCCCTGAACTGGCCCACCCTGAGCCCCGGTCCCACCCACCCTGAGCGCAACCCCAAACAGGACAGTCCCTGCTGCCTGTGCCCCCTTAAGCCCTGGTCACCGGTGGGTGGCGGGTGCAGGCAGCAGTCAGATGCTGGAATTTCCACACGCTCAGTCCACGTGGACTCCGGGCCCCTTGTGGTCCCTTGTGCCGGCTCCGCCCCCAAGGCACTCAGGGCTGCCGGCGTCAGTGCCAGGGCTCTACTGTGGTCTGGGGGCTGGGAGCCCGCGCATGCTCCTGCTGGGGGCTCTCGGGCAGCCGACAGAGGCGGGCTTTGCAGACCCTGAGTCTGGCCAGGCTTGTGGTGGGATGGGGGTCCTCTCTGCCAGCTGACGGTGACGGTGGCTCGGGGACGACTCGCTTCTTGACCTGTCTTGGCTGCTGTGCTGGACCGGGTCAGGGATCGCCCAGCGGCCAGGCCTCAGCCCCCGGGGTGGTCATTCTGCGCCTCCAGCCTCCTGGGGCCCAGGCAGGAAGCTGAGGGGGGGGCAGGTAGGAGGTGGGCTGGAGGCCACGCCCTGTATGGAGGGTGGGGGCGTGGCCCAGGTCCAGCTGTGACTCCTGGTTTCCAGGGAGCTCCTGACCTCTGGAAGCTGTGGCCTCATGTACCTGGCCATGGGAGCCTGGCTGGACCCAGCCGGGGACTGGGAGGGAGAGTGGACCCGGCCCTGTGAGGACGGCGCAGACTGGCCGGGGCCCGGACGTGCATGAACACATGTTCTGGCGTGGCCAGAGTGGGGGCCAAGGAGGCTGGGAGGGGACACAGAGTGGGGACGTGTGCACCCCTGCACACGCAGGCACCTGCCCGGCCCACGCCTCCCTGGCCCCAGCCATGAAGAAACTTCCAGTCCAGCCTGGCGCCGGCTTCCTGGGGGACTCTGAGTGAGACGCCGTCCCGCTGCTGGCCTCCAGGGACGTGGCCCCACCCTGGGCTCCATGGTCAGACACGGAGGGTGCCACTGTCGGTTCCTCCGGGTTTCCCCCGGCAGTGTGCATGTGTGTGCCCTGTTTGTGCAGAGCAAGTGTGTGGATGTGCACGTGTGTGCATGTTCCTGCCTCTGCAGGTGAGTACACGTGTGTGCTCGCACAGACGCACACATACATGTGCATGGACACACGTGCACGTGTGTGCACACGTGTGCGTGCATTGGCATGGGCGAGCAGGGCCGACTTCCTTGCGGGCTGTGTGCGAGGCTCGCTGGTGCCGGGCGCGCGTCTGCACATGGTTGGCGGGACCGGGCGGCAGCAGCTGCTATGCCCTTTGTGTGTCTCTGTGGAGATTAACTGGGCGGAACCTTTGAGGAAGACATCGGAAGTCGATCCCTGCCCCGCTGGAATCTGTGGGGCAGGGCGCGCGAGGGAAGCCCCGTGGCCGTGCAGAGCAGGCGCGCGAGGGACTGGCGGCTCTGGTGCCGGGTGGGGTCCTCCTCGCAGCCTGGCTTTCCGTCCCCACCTGACAGGGGTGGGGCTGGGCTTGCTGCTGGCCCAGCAGGGGAGGGGGGCAGCTGGGGCCGTTGGTGTGGGCCCCAGGGGACGGTGGGGGGCTCTCACTCTCACAGGAGGGGCATCCTGCAAGGTCAAAGAGCCCTCCAGGGCCCAAGTGCAGCTGCTCCTGCTGGAGGGGGAGGGGCACCCAGTGACAGGCAGGGGCCACGCAGGGGCCGGCACAGCCCCCAGGGAGGCCCCCACCAGCCCCTGGAGGGCAGCCCTGGACGCCCGGCCTCCTGCTGTGACCCTGCCTGTCTGAGGGCACAGGCGTGTGTGCAGGGGCTGAGCCGGAAGGGCAGGCGGGGGACTGGGGCCAGGAAGACCCCGAGCTCGTCCTGGGTGTGAGGACAGGGAGAGGGCCGGGGCAGGGCCGGGGGTGGACGCCCGGGGCGGAGGCGCAGCCTGGACATGCTGTGGGCTGGGGCAGGCCCCCCGAGGGCGGGGAGGGTCTCAGGGCCGGCACCCCCAGGGGCCCGGACAGCGTGGGGGGCAGCGGTGGGGCTGTGAGCTCCCTGCGCAGACTGCAGCTCGTGAATATTTAACGAGCCCCAACAAAAGCGCATGCATAATTAACCAGCCTCGTGGCGGAGCCGGAATAATTTGTCTTCTTAAAGGGGATTTGGTAATTTGTTAAGCTGCTGTAAAATCTGCAGTGTAGCTGCGGGAGCCGCTCTGGTTTCTAAATTAATTTGTGTGATTTAGAAAGTGGGAGCTGCCAGGGCTGTGCTGCTTCTCCCGCTGATCGATCGCCCGATGTGCTCGCTACCGGGGCCGCGGCGCGGGCGGGGGTCCCGCCCCCCACTCAGGGCGCCTGGGGCCATGGCACGGGGCGGGGGTCCCCACCACCCACTCGGGGCGCCTAGGGCTGCAGCGCAGGGTGGGAGTCCCCGCCACCCATTCGGGGCGCCCGGGGCTGTGGGCTGGGGGTACCCGCCACCCACTTGGGGCGCCCCGTTCATCTGAGCAGAACCAGAAAACCGAACTTAAGAACAGTCCTCGTGGGACAAGACAGATTTGAATGCATTCCTAGCTTTTCCTACCACAGCTTCCAGGAACCATCTGGAAGCCCCTGGGGAGGGTGGGTGCCTGCCCGGTGGCTTGTGGGTGCTGGGCCGTGGAGGGCACAGTCCCCACCCCACCTCTCTCTGTGGCGGAAGGACCAGGCAGAGGGGGGACGGCTGGCGTCCCCCGGAGGTCCCTGTCCTGCCCAGGGCTGGACCACCCGGTGTCCCCGAGAGGAGCCTTCGAATCGGTTCCGTGGTTCTGCCGGGTGAGGACCAAGGTTGTGCGGGAGCCTGCGGCCGGGTGGGCGAGTCCACAGCCAGGGGCAGTGCCCCTTCCAGCTGCCCTTCCGCGGGGGCCACCCTCTGGTCATTTGCTGGTGGCCAGCAGGCCAGCATGTCCCCGGGGCAAGTCTACGCCCATGCGGGACCTAGAGGGAGTGGGTATGACCTCACAGCACCGGGAGCCAGAGCTGGGATCCGGGAATTTGGTGGCCCTTGGTGGCTTCTGACATGGAGCACACGGTACAACAAGTTGCTCTGGGGAGCAGCCTGTAGCCCGCTGGGACCCCCGGGCACCCCGCTGCAGCTCCACTGCCCCCTCGCTCCCCGTCTCTGGGGCAGGGCTGGGCGTGTGGCCTCAGAGCGGCTGCCACGAGGACCCCCGCCCCCGCCCCTGGCCTGGCTCTCGGGGTGCGCAGGGCTGGGGCACGTGCTAGGTGCTTGCTCCCTGGGACGAGCAGGGGACAGTGGACGACCAGGGCTTGCGTCCGTCTGTGACCTGGGCAGCCTCTGCAGTGGGCGCCGGCAGGTGGGGTGGCCGTGGCTCAGGGGGACGGCCCCTCTCCAGGATCCTCACCTGGCCCAGGTGCGCCTGGCAGAGCCTCGGCCGCCCCCAGGCACTGGCCGCCTCCCAGGGCTCTTCCTGGAGGTGGCCAAGCCTGGGCTCCTCTTTGTCCCCCCCCACCAGGCCCCGCGGCCTCGCCACGGCTGGGTGGGCGCCGAGATTCTCTTTCCATTAGAAATAAATGCCCGTTGTTATCTGCCAGGAGCGCTCGGCTCTCTGGCGGCCGTGCCGGGCCGCTGTGCGTGGAGAGCCATAAAATCACAGCACGACGATTAATCCCCTGTATCTGCTTGTTCCTAATTTTTATTAAAAACACCCTGGGCTCAGCTGCCGTGGAAACACTGTGGGGCTGTGAAGACCCCAGCCTGTCAACCAGGAAGGGGGCATGCTGGGAGGGGGCGGCTCGCTCCAGAGTCCTGGCTGGGGACCGGGGCCCCGTGTTTCTGGGTCTGCAGACACCTGGGGGCCTTGGGAAGCAGCCCAGCCCGAGGGCACACGCAGGGCCCCTTCCCCTGCTGACCACGCTCCGGCAGTGAGGGTGGAGCCTCGAGCCGATGGGGGGCAGGGAGGTCGGCGGGGACGTCCTGAGGTCAGCAGGGCTCAGGGGAGCACACAAGCCCGATCCTGTGTCCGCTGGCTGGCCTCTGGTGTCCCTCACTGCACCTGCGATCTTGCTGCCGCTGCTGTGGCCAGATTCCTGGGAGCGGTGGCTGCTGCTCTGGGTAGCGTCTCTGCAGTCTCCTCTGGCCTACAAGGCCCGTCTCCACCATCTGACCCACAGGGCCTGCCTCCACCATTTGACTTAGGGGAGACACCTCCACCATCTGACCCACAGGGCCTGCCTCTACCATCTGACCCACAGGGCCTGCCTCTACCATCTGACCCACAGGGCCTGCCTCTACCATCTGACCCACAGGGCCCGCCTCCACCATCTGACCCACAGGGCCCGCCTCCACCATCTGACTTAGGAGAGCCGCCTCCACCATCTGACCCAAGGGCCCGCCTCCACCATCTGACCCAAGGGCCGCCAGCTCTGCCTCTCCCTGGTGCTGCTGGTTCTGTGCCCCCTCTTGCCCGTGCCCCCCAGGCCAGTGGTCAGAGCCGTAACCTGGGCAGGACCCAGCACCCTCAGGGGTGCCATCAGCACCCACCCGGAGGCTGAGCCCGCTGCCCTGCCCTGCCTGCCCTTCCTCTGGGCTCCTCTCGCTCCACCGCAGAACCTGGCTTCCACGCGCGGCTCCCGCGGGCTCAGATGCGGGAGGGCTGAGTGGGCTGGGCCCCGTTCTCGCGGTACCGAGGGAGCCGGCGCCGGAAGCGGGTGCGCACGTGCAGTGCGGAGCTCGGTGGTCTCACCTCCACTCTTCCTCCCTGTCCCCTCCACGCCGCCTGCTGTCGGCTGAGCCCTCCCCACGTCTCCGCCCTCGCCCGCGTGGAGGGGACCGTTTCCGGGCCTGGCTGGAGCCCCCACTGTGGGAGCCGGGGCTGGGCTCCGTTTTTGGCCCCGCGGTGCAGGAGTGAAGACCAGGGTGCGTTCCCCAAGCCGAGTGCTCAGCCTGCACCCAGCACGCCCAGGGCCCCAGGCTCCCTCAGTCCCTGCACAGGCCCCGGCTCAGCAGCCCTCCCCCACGCTGAGTGCGGGTTCTCAGAGATGGCACCACCATGGATCCACACCACACCACACAGGCGCCCACGTGGAGGCAACGCACACACGCACACACACGCACACAGGAACACGTGTGTACACAGGCACGTGAACACACATGTGCACACACACGCACACACGCTCCAAGGAGTACACGGGCACACGCACGCACACATGCACACACAGGAACACACACGCACACAGGAACACATGTGTACAAGGCACGTGAACACACATGTGCACACACACGCACACACGTGCGCACACAGCACTGGCTTCGGCTCCAGCACGCAGGACTGGGGTGTGTGCAGCTCCTCTCCTCCTCAGGGCTCAGCCACTGTCACGGCTGCTCCCCCAGACCCCATGAGGCCACGCACTGCCTTTGCCTTGGATTCTGGGGGAGAATCAGGCCCTGCACAGCTGCGGCCCAGGGCCTGTGCCTGTGGCCTGGTCCGAGGCCACGTGTCAGACCCGGGGGCTGAGCCGAGGCCACGTGGTGGGTGTGCGGCAGCTGCGCCCTGAATTTCAGGTGCGTCATTCCCTTTGTGGTGTGCGTCTCCCAACAGCGGAACTCAGCAGTGCGGGGCGTGCTCTAGGCCGGCCTCGCCCGGGTGGGCACCGAGGCCCTGGACACGCTGGCCTCACCGGCTCGGGGACACCTGTCCCCACCACTCGGCTTTCCTTCGTGGGACGCGGTTCTGGGCACTGCCCTGCCCACGCCATCTGCCCCAGGAGACACGGTGAGGGCCACGCCACAGCCCAGCTGAGGTCCGGGAGGCTGACCCATGAGCTGGGCAAAGAGGCAGAAGGCCCAGTGCCGAGGACCTCCGACGGGCCCCAAGGGCCAGGCCTCTGCCAGCGCCCAGGACCTTGACCCACACGTGGGCTCTGGGACTCCCGTGGAGGCCTCGTGGCCCCCCCACCATGCAGAAGCAAGGCTCGGCTGAAGGGGAGAGGCTCCTCAGAGGCCCCTCACCCCCACCCCATCCATCCAGAATCCCACAGACAGCCCCGCCCCTCCCCCCACTCACATCCAGGGACTCTGCCCCCTCCCCCGCCAGCCACGTGTAGGCACAGGGCTCAGTGGCCTTGACGACCCCAGGAGGCCCACCCAGGGCAGGGCCCCTCCCCAGGCAGAGCTGGCAGACCCCGCCCGAATTCTTCAGGCACTGGAGGTCAGCCTTCCCGTGACCATTCTGATCAAGGCCCGGCTGAGAGCCCCAGGCAGGCAGCAGCTGGCAGCGCCGGCCAGGCCCCCATCCCTCTGAGTTCTGCCTCTGCTAACAGTGTCCGTTCTGGTCTCTCACAGGTGTGCTGGCGTCGGGCAGGGCCGAGGCTGGACACCTGGACACCTGGACACCTGGCCTGGGCTTCTCGCCGGCTGCTGGGCCCTGTGTCCCACGTGTAGGCGTCACTGAGCCCAGCAGGCAGGAGGCCACATCCACGGCTCTGTGGTCAGCCGAGAAGAGGCAGAGGCCGCCACGAGGGTCCCGGCTCGAATGCTGGCAGAACGCCATGTCCTGTCGGGAGTGGGAGGTCGCGGCGGACACGAGCTTTCTGGAATGTTCTTGCTCTCATGGAATTTGCGTTGGGGCCAGGAGGCCGCTGCACCTGCAGTGGTCCCTCGGCATGCACGAGGGTGAGGTGGGGGTCGGGTCCCGGCGTGCGTGGACACTCAGGTCCCCATGGGCCTTGGCATGTGAGTGGTGTCATGTGTGTGGCCGAGGGGACCAGGACGGGCAGGGCGCACACAGCTATTTTCCCGCAGTCTCTGATGCACCCTGGGTGCGGCGTGGGTGCCGGGCCGACAGGGAAACCCGCTGCTGTCCAGAAGCAAGCTCACTCAGGCGGCCGGCCAGGCCTCAGGCCCTTGGCTCTGGTGCCCAGCTGTGCTGGGGCAGGGACAGGGTGGCCTGGTGGGTAGGCGGCTGTTGGCCGGGTGCCCATGGGCAATAGCATGTCCCCTCTGTGCTCAGACATCCTTCGTGGAGCCTTCGTCTGTCCGTCCGTTGTGGCCTCATTGTCTCAAGTCAGCTGCTCCACGGCTGCCATCACCTGTGTCTCCCAGGCAAGAAGAGGCTGGACGGAGGACGGCGGAGCGCTGAGCCCAGCCCGGGTCTCCCGGCTCTGGCAATGCTGAGGGACTCTGGCATGAAGGCGGACGCGTATGGCTAGGGAGCCACTGAGGACAGCCCAGGGCACAGAGCAGGTGGCGGGGGGCCTCCCTAGGATGGGACACTGGGTGCCCATACCTTTGCTCTCCAGGGGTGAAGGCCTTTCTCACTGAGAGCTGGGACCAGCCCCGAGCGACGGGTGCACGTGAGGTGTCCTGAGGGAAGCGGCCCCACGCCCCCAGGTCCCCAGGTCCCCAGGTCCCCACGCCCCCAGGTCCCCAGGTCCCCAGGTCCCCACGTCCCCACGTCCCCACGTCCCCAGGTCCCCACGTCCCCACGTCCCCACGTCCCCACGTCCCCACGTCCCCACCTCCCCATGTCCCCAGGTCCCCACGTCCCTACCTCCCCACGTCCCCACGTCCCCAGGTCCCCATGTCCCCACGTCCCCAGGTCCCCATGTCCCCACGTCCCCACGTCCCCACGTCCCCACCTCCCCACGTCCCCACGTCCCCACCTCCCCATGTCCCCATGTCCCCACGTCCCTACCTCCCCACGTCCCC
>CM027391.1:39128132-39144525 GCA_015711505.1 Sylvilagus bachmani | reverse complement strand
AGGATGGGGTGGAGTTTGACCACAGAGGTTGGGCCAGGTGGCCACCTGGCTAAAACTGCACCAGTTTCCTAACAGGTGCCCCGTCGGTACCACAAGGGCACCAGGACCCAATACAGGGTGAACTGTGCCTGCGTGCAGGGGACAGATCCTGTCCAAGCCGCAGCACCCGGGGGCCTGTACTCCAGTGACCCCAACGCCAGCACCCGGCTCAGAGAGAGCCCTGCTGGGAAGGTCAGAGGTCAGCTGAGGCAGGGAGGGCAGGGCTAGAAGGAACAGGGGGTACTGGTGATGGTAGTGACAATGACGGTGACGGTGACGGTGACGGTGGGGTGGTGATCTCATAGTGGTGGTGACGGTGACGGTAGGAATGGCCGCAGCCAAGGCCATTTTCAAGGGATTTTCATGGCAGGGCTTGGGGGGCGCCTGCTCCCTTCCACGCCCGGGGTCCCTCCCCTACCCCACTCGCCCCTGTGTCCTGGACTTCAGTTCCTATCACCTGTAAGGCACCCGGGACCGCAGCCCCCCCAGCCCTGAGGGCATGGAGCCTGACACCCTCGCTGTTTCCATGTAATGGCTGTGAAATCGGAGCACCAGGGCCCCAGCTGTCACAGGGCTCCTGGGCTGGGGCGCTGGGCGCTGGGCGCTGGGTCCGGTCTGTAATCCCTGTAATCGGATTCCAGCTTCCGCCGCCCGCAGGCCAGGGCCTGGAGCCGCATTAACCGGAGGGGCTGACATCATTCACATGCAACCCTCCCGCTCATTGCCTGGGCCTGGCGGTTCTAACACGGACCAGAGGCAGAGAAGCGCAGGGCCAGGCTGCCTGCTTACTGGCACTTACTGCTTGCAAATGAGATAATCCAATAACTCAGCGCTGCCAGGCCCCCACAGCCGGTGCCAGGGGCCTGGCCGGCCTCTGTCCCTGTCCTGAGCCACCTGCTAGCAGGCACCGGTGCGTGTGGGCAGGGGCCAGCCCCACCCGCAGAGCTGGCACCCCGCTTGCCTGGAAGAAAGCCGGGGTCTTGGCAGAGCAGCGCTGTCTCCCACGTTGCCAGTTGGCACCAGGGGCCTCTGTGACGGTGGCACCGTGTGGCGTCCCCACCCCTCCTGTCTCTGCCATCTCTGGGCGTCCAGGCTGGGTGTCAGAAATGCCACAGAAACTTCTAAGAAATTCCTAGAGCGGAACAGACCCTTTTCCAGACCAAATGAGGGACCTGGCCCACAAGCCCGGCTCAGTTTGCGAAGCGGAAAGGCCTGGGCTGCCCTGGCCAAGCACACGGAGAGTGACGGGAGGCACAGTGCGGGGCTGGCTTTTCTAAGAAGTCAGGGGTCTCCCCTGAGCGGCCACAGCCCACCCCACACCCACCCGCAACTGTCCCTGTCACAGCCCAGGACGCTGTAGACAGGGACTGTCACACGGTCCGAGTCCACAGACATGGCGGCAGGCAACGACGCACGGGTGGACGGCTGCAGCTGGGCGGACTGGCCTGAGGACAGATGGACTAGCGTCCCTGGCACCTTCCGTCGGGGAGGGGCCACTCTGGGTGGCCCTTGGCTGCCCGCTGCTGGGAGGCTCGCGTGTCCTTGTTCCCACGCGGCCACAGCCAGGAAGGAGGCCTTCCCGTCCCAGGCACTGGCCAAGCCTGTCCGCCAAGGTCAGTGCGACACCCCGAGCCCCACGTCTGGTCACGGCGCTGCTCGCCGACCCTGCGCCAGCCCCGCGGCCACACCTGCGGGTCTGAAGTTTTAGGCTGCGTCGCTCAGTATCACCCAGATGTCCCGACATCCTTGGGCCACTCTGCGGCCTGTCACCAGGTGGACACCTGTGCTGCACTCCCCGCCAGCCAGGCGGGGGCAAGCAGCGGCGGGGAGCCGGCCAGACCTCCTGCCGGCCCTGAGGGTGGCCACGGGTGACCCACAAAAGCAGTGCTGGGGTCCTCACCTCCAAGTTTGGGCGCGGCTCCTCTCCAGCCCCCAGAGCTGAGCCGCATCCGGCCGTCCTGGCTCAGTGGCTGAGGTTTGTTCATTGCGGGCGGCGCCGGCCAGCGGGGATCAGAGCAGGGGAGGGCAGGCGGGAGCCAGAGTCGCGTCCCCTACCACCCGGTTCCTCTGGGGACCTCGGGCCCAGGCCCTCCTGGGGCTCACCTGAGCCCTACCCCAGTCTGGCCCTGACCCTGGGAGCACTGAGAACCACACAAGCCCTGGTGTGCCGACACCCCCTCCCCGTCCTGTGCCGCTGAAGGCAGGAGGTGGGGGCTCCAGGTGAGGCTGTGGAGGAGGCCCAGGGAAAGGACCCAGACGCCCCGGCTCCTGTTCAGCTCCAGCCCCTGGGATGCTGCCCCCCCCCCCAGAGCCCCGCTCCGCTTCCTGTGCAGCGCGTGGAGGCCTGGTGCTGTCCCGGCCACTGCAGCCCTGCCGGGCGGCCTGGGGGACCCAGTGGGTGCCATGGCTGAGTCCAGGGCCTGCACCGGCCTCAGCACACCCAGCGTGGGATGAGAAATGGGCACATGGCGCCCGCAGGTGGAGGGGAAACGGCCGGTGGGTGAGGGCGCCAGGGCCCAGGCCCCACCCCCCAGAGAGGGCCCCGCTCCCCTCGGAGCAGGGCGCCCGCTGATGCAACCAAGGCCAGGGATCGGCTGGCGAATGAGATTAAATGCCCTTGAAATGGAATTAACATGACGTCGAATGGCAGGACAGCGTCTTCTGAACAGCCGGAGAGAGCTTCCTGCTTTAACCCCTTCCTGGCCACAGCTCCGCTCCTCAAGGGCTGGGGGAGGGGCGCCCAAGCCCCCCTGAGCCCCAGCCCCTGGCTGCCCACAGTGAGCTACGCAGACCCTCCCAGTTCCAGCTCAGGGGCCAGGACCGGGAGCGAGAAGGACGCCAGTGCCCCTCCTGGCCCCTCCCCCACCCACACACAGCGGGTTGCCCTCCGTGGGGACCCCGAGGACCCACCCCCACCGGCACCCACTCCTTTCCCTCTTAGGTGCGGGGCCTGGGGTCCCAGGGAGGCCCTGGGTGGGGTCCCCGAGCCGGGAGCAGCTGTTCTAGGTGGCCTTGGTCCTCACCAGGCTCTCCCCGCCAGGATGCTACCCAGCCCCCAACCCCAGCCCACCACAGCCCCCGCCGCCCCTGGGGAGGCTGCGGGGTAGGGGAGGAAATGTGAGGCCATCAGAGAAACTTCCGCCCATGGCCGGGGGCTGTGGAGGGAGGGCGGGCCCCAGGGGGCCTGAGATGGGCTCTGTCCCCCAGGGTCAGCCCCAGGCTGAGAGCAGGGGACATGTGGGCCACAGCCTGGTCAGACCCCTTGCTCAGAGGCCCGAGGCTACTGGAGGCCATTGCGGCTCATCCGTCCATCTCACCACTCACAGCTCCATGGATCAATCAGTCGCTGTACCCAGCTGGGCAGGGCTGATGGGATGGAAGGCGAGCGCGCCCCCACTCAGCGAGAGTGAGAGATAAGGACGAGGCCACGAGGCCGCGCTGGGGACCAGTCACCGCTCTGCAGGCAGGACCATGGAGAGGCAGCTCCAGGAAACACCCGCCTCCAGTGGGGGTGGGGGGCGCCATGAGCAGACTCCAGGGGTCAGGGCCCAGCTCCCTCGGCTCGGGCCTCCGCCTCTGTCCTGCAGGGTGGTGCTGGCCACGTGGGAGGCCGAGGCCTGTGGGCACGCGCACCCCGCATAGAGAAGCTCGTGGGACCAGCACAGCTGTGGTTCCAAGGCTGCAGACCATGGGGGAGCCAGTGCCTGGGACCCTGAGCTCCCCAAGACGCCAGCCCCTTGATCCGCACCTGGGCACTTCCTCTGGCTCCCCAGTCCATGCCCCAAGATCCAAGTCCCTCTGTCTTCTCAGCCCCCCCACCAGAGGCCCAGCACAGAAAGAAGGCTCACAGAGGCACGTCCCGGGGGCCTAGCGAGAGTCCGCTACTATCCCAGGCACACGCAGCAGGGGCTGGGCGCAGAGCCAGGCTGAGTGCAGGCGCCCGACCCCAGCCAGCCGGGCTCGGACAGGAGCTGGCTGGAGTCTTTTTGCACCCACAGTACAGGGCCTCTCACGCAGTGGACAGACGGAGGACAGGGCACTGGAGCCAGGGCCTGAGCACAGCACACCCCGTGCCCGGCAGTGAGAGGAGCCCACCCAGCAGCAGGAGGGGTCTGCAGGCCCGGGTACCACACCCCTCAGACCACCCTGGGGCTCGGCCGTGGGGCGCAGGGGCCCTTGGTGGGACCGTGCAAGGCCAGGCTGCTGCAGGATTTGGGGTCCCCACATCTACAGATGCCTGGGGTGCCTGTGGCCCAGCACCCTGGCCAAGGAGGCAGAGGGCTGTACCTTCCCCCACCCTGGCTGATCCCTGACCACTCGGCCACAGGACACCTTCGTCACAGACACCTCGGGCCTGGACCCGCACTCTCACCCTGGGCATAGCTACTGGGGGGTAGAGGGGACCTGGCCGGGGAGCCGACGTGGACCCCACTGGGGCCTGAGGACAAGTGTCACCGCCGTCATTGCTGGGGACACGGGGAGTGGCCTGCAGCTGTCTCCAGGTGGGGACACTCAGTACCTTCCCACCGCAAGACAGACCACAGCACAAGGCACCCTGGACCCCACCCAGGTGGGAGGAGACATCAGGTCACAGCCCCCATACTGCCCTGGGTGGGCCCAGGACCCTGTGGGCTTGTGAGCCTGCTCATGGACATGGGTGAGATCGTCCCCGCATTCAGCAAGAAAGTCCAGGGGTGAGTTGGGGGTGCTTAGCCAGCGAGCGAGGTTTAGGGGGCGGGGCTTCTGCGAGGACAGACGGGCGCCTCTGCAGACAGTTCTGAGCCAAGGCGGGAAGCAGGGCTGCGTGGTTGCGTGGCTGATGGGGAGAACACGTCTGACGGCCAGGTGGGCAGCTCAGTCTGCCTTTAGACAGGGGCTCTCCCTGCCCACCCTGGGGTGTGAGCAGGTACGCCCCACCCAGCTCTCACCCACCTTCGGACAGAACCGGAGCCTGTAGGTGCACAGGTAGGACTGGAGGACAGCGCAGTGTGGGGCTGGGCCCTGGAAGCTCCTTGAAGACCCACAGCACGCAGGGCCGGCAGCAGAGGCCCCCCTTGCTCCCACACCGGGGCCGCTGGCACTGCCTGGGGCCGGGACTCGTCCCCTGCACCCTCCCTCCTGTCTGCCAGGCCCTGCAGGAGCCCTGGGGACAGGAGCTGTGCGAAGCACCTGGGCCCCACCCCAGGCCACGTCTGGCACAGGTGCTCTGTGAATACTGACAGGTGACAGAGCCTGGAGCGCCCGCCACCTGCCTCGAGGGCCACACACAGGCGGCTCCTTAGCGGAATGTGGGCCTCCCCGCCCAGCAGCTGAGCGGAGGCTCAGACACAGGCTCACCGCAGACACGGCTGGGCGGCTGCTGCAGACCCTGACTCCGCCCTCGCTGCCCGGGACACTGTGCGTGGGCTTGAGGGGTGAGGTCATTCTTCATCCCACACACGGGCCACTGTGTGTCCCCGTGGGCGTCCCTGTCAGGCCCAGCCGGGGACCCCCCAGGCCTCGGCCGCAGGGAGGGCGGCTGCGGTAGGGAGGTTTTCCTGGCGGTACCGGCTCTCGGCCACGCACGCACCTCCCGCCCCCCCCCACGCACCCTCACTAATGATTGCTGGCACTGGGCACTGCCAGCTCCCCCTTCCGTGGAGCCTGGCCCCGGCCCGGCGCTCCCATATGCTGGCCGGCGCTGCCAGGGAGAGCTGGCGGCAGCTCCTGGCTTGGCTGGGCTTCAGGCCCCTCTGCGGAGCCTGGCACCCTAGCCTCTGGGCCTGGTCGGTCCTGGGTGCCTGGCCTGACACGCCAGTAGACGGCCAGGGCAGCCCGGGCAGCCCCTCCCCTGCCTGCTGGGCCCCCGCCCCTCCCCAGGCGCCCGGGGAAGAGCAAACACCCCCGTCCCCTCCCTGTTAGAGAACAGATTTCTCCCCAAATAATCAGGCAACTTGAATCGTGGGAACTATATTTAACCCTGATTTGAATGCAATTTACATATCGCAGCTCCTTCAGCAGCTCTGGAAGCCAGACGCGGATCAGATATTTCTTAAATGTCAAATGCTGCTTAATTGTGGATTGCACCGAATTTATTTGTGCAGATAAGTGTTTGATCTTCCGCTTTTCCCCCACCCAGCCCCGAGAAATTTCTGCCTAATCTGTGTGACTCCCCCACTTTCCGCGAGGGCTGGGGCTCGGAGCAGCCCTGGTCTTGTGGCTGTTTAACGGAGACGCGCGTGGTGCCGGAATCCTGCGGCTGCAACATGTGGTAAGGCAACAAGGTGTCGGTGCCGACCACGGCCAGCCCATGGCCTGGGGCCGCGCCGGCCCCCTCTCAGCTCAGACCTCAGGCTGGGGCTGCCGCCAGGCCCTGCTCAGGCCCCGTGTCCCCTGTGTCCCCTCATTCAGCCTTCTCTGTGGTGGGGGCCTAGGACACACGTGCAGCCCAGGGGCCGCACACGGAGCCTGTGAGTCCTCGTTCCCTGGAGGTCGGCGTGGACTATGGCAGCCGGCAGACGCCGGATTCTGCCAGGCACTGCCCCACTCCCGTCCCAGCACCCAGAACGGCTCCTGGAGGGCCCACGGCTCCTGGTGCCTCCCTCCTCCTGGGCCCTGGGCTCTGGGACCCCGTGCCTGGCCGGCTCTCATGCTGGTTGCCGTTCCCGGCCCTGGCGTCGAGGATCCCAGGGACAACTGGTAGCCCCACACACACCCCCACGCTCTCCCACGTGGGTGCAGGGCCCAAGCACCTGGGTCGTCTTCCGCTGCTTTCCCAGGTGCATCAGCAGGGAGCTGGATGGGAAGAGGAGCAGCCGGGACTGGAACCTGCGCCCATATGGGGTGCTGGTGCTGCAGGCTGAGGCTTTAACCCGCTGTGCCACGGCGCCGGCCCCACCTCCAATGGCTTTGCTGGATGTTTCCGCCCCACACCAATGCTGCTCTTGGCTCTGGTAGCAGCGTCCTCACCCTGCCAGTCACGGTCAAAGCCCCAAACCTTGTGTCTTGTGTCCAGATTCCAGGCACCAACTTCCCTGCCAGACACAGCCCAGCCGGGGAGGGACACGGCCCACAGCACTCAGGGTCGTCCAGTCTGGCGCATGGCGGTGTCCTGAGGTCGAGGCCATGCTGCCTTCTGCTTCTCTGTGCGTCTAACGCGTCTGCAAACCAGGTCTCCTTCCGGGTGGACGGCGGGCCTGGCCCGGAGCTTCAGCCCCAGGCAGAGAAGGGCCGTGTGCAGACAGGCATGGGGCCGGCGGCACGGCCAGGACACGGGGTCCCCGCAATCACCGCAGGCAGCAGTGGGGCCTGGCAGTGCCCCCAGGGCCGTGTGGGCAGTCCGCAGTGGCCTTGGTTTTCTGGCAGGACAGGAAGTCCCCGGTGTGGACATCAAACCGGCCCGGTGTCCATCCTGGGAGCAGACGGTGAGCGAGACGTGCACCCTGCCCGGTGCAGCCGGGTTCCTGGGCAAAGAGGCCCCTGACCAGGAAGGCGCTGAGCAGCCCCAGCCTCAAACGCTCTGCGTTAAGTGTGGCGGGTTTTAGGGAATTTATTTTGCCAATTTTAGAGCCCACCATAAAGAAGAAATAGGAGAGGGTTTTATGAAGTGCACTGTATATCTTCCACGCTCGTGTTTTTGCTGGAATGCTGAGAATATCAATTACATTTATGGCTTTAGAAGCACGCACTCCAGCCCCGAGGCTGCCAGCGAGGGCCTGGGGTCCTGGGGCTGGGGTCCCGGGCCGGGATGACGTCAGAGGACCTGGAGGGCCCAGAGAAGCAGTGTTGTGTGTTGGGGAAGCCTGCATGTGAGTGCATGTGTGAGTGCACATGTGTGTTCACGTGTGTCGGCGCACATGCATGCGTGCATGTATGAGCATGTACTTGTCTCTGCACCTGCATGTGAGTGTTGTGCAAGTGTATGCCATGTGTGTGCCTGCACGCACATATGTGTATACATGTGGGTGCCTTGTGTGCAGGTGCATGTATGCGTGTGCGAGCACACGTGTGTGCATGCGTGTGAATGCATTGTGGTTGTGTGTGCCTGTGCAACACCTGCATGCATTGCACACGTGTGTGCGTGCACACATACACACCCCATGTGCTCATGCTCTCCTTCATGGTCCCCGAGGAGGGGAGGGGAGGTGGAAAGTGGGGAGCTGTCAGGGTCCTGGGGGTGACCCCAGCCATACACCCCCAGCCGGCACCCACGGCCTCCAGCACAGCCCCAGCCCAGCCCCTCTTCCTCTCAGGGACCCCGACCCCGGCCCAGGGCTCTCCTTCATGGACGCGGCCTCCCCCACTGGGCCTGCAGGAGCTGGGGTCAGAGCCACAGGGCACCGTGCCAGCGGCTCTGTGGGCCCAGGCGTCTTCGGGTGAGGGGGATCAAGGCTGGGGCACCGAGCAGGCCGAGCCAGGGGCCCTACAGCAGGTGTCTGGGAGCTGCTCAGAGCTGGACGCTGCGCACGCGTGCTGCAGATTCGCAGGCCACTGCCCCTTGGGGCTGTGGGACCCCGGACTCCCAGAGCCGACAGCCGCAGCGGGGAGGCCGAGGCCCAGGCTGCCTCCATGCCCTGGCCCTGCACTCCAGCTCGCTGCTCCTTTGCACGGCGCTCACGGGTTGCGCGGGCCGGGCGGCGTGGTTTGCACTGTTGTGCTGGATTGTTGAGCTTTTGCTCAGATGCAGTTCAGTGACCTGGAAACCGTTTGCTCCTTGAGGGCCTTGGTTTTGACTGGGTGAACTGGAGCGGCGTTCAGTCCATGGCAGACAGGTCCCACAAACACAGCGGGGGCCTCCTCGTGGCGCCGCTCCTGGGCGCGTGGCACCCAGGCCGTGCTGCCTCTCTGTCCCCGACCTCCCCACACTCGGCAGCTTCCCCACCCGGTGGGCTGCTCTGGCTCCAGGGGGCTCTGCAGAGGGACCCCCTTCCTGAGGGCAGCTGTTCCCTCTGCTGGGCTGGGTCCTGAGACCTCCTGCTGCCGCCGTCCCCTCGTCCCGGCCCCGCCCCTCCCGAGTTCTGGCGCTGGTTCTCCTTGGACTTGCACGCCCAGGACTTGCTTCTTGCACGCCCAGGCGGGACGGCGAGGTTGGAGAGGTCATGGCTGCAGCCCGGCTGGATCGCTCCCTGCAGTAGGGGAGGGTTCCATCTACGTTTCAACGGCCACATGGCGGGGGGCTGCCGTCTGGGGACAGGAGCCTCCTGGCCTGGCTCCCAGGGTGCTCGAGCCTCGAGCCCACTCAGGGGAACACGGAGTGAGCGCAGCCCCCCCCCCCCCAGCAGGACAAGGTCCTCACCTCCCGAGCACTGCAGCCAGGGCCCTGGACGCCCACTGTTCCGCCAGGGGAACTCCTGGCCCCAGGGGCTGCCCAGGCCCTCCCAGAGGCTGCCTGTGTCCTGAAGCCCCTGCCCACGGCCCGGGGCCCCGCCTGGCCGCGTTCCTGCCCTCCATGGTCTGGGAGGAAGGGTTTCAGAAAGGCTGACGCTCCCAGATCTTTCTCCAGAGAAGAGCCGGCGGCCAGCAGCCACTGAGCCAGTGGGAAGTGCCGAGAAACCCACAAGGGCGCTCCCCCACGCGCATCCACGCCAACCCACGTGTGCCTGTGGCCCCCACACCCCCCAGGAGCCAGAAAGTCACCGTGTCAGGCACAGCAGAGAGGCCGCCTGCGGCGCCCGTGTCCCTGGTCACAGTGCCGGTCTGACCCCCGTCCCCCTCCCCCACATCGGGCACAGCTGCCACCCGCTGTGAGTCCAGGGCCCTGCGAGTCCAGGACCAGAATCCAGGGAAGAGGGGAGACTGATTGTGGCTCGAGAGTGAACATGCCCGCCGGCCGGCAGGTACAAACAGAAGTGTCCCCCGCACCCTCGCCCAGGAGCTGAGCATGTCGCCCCAGGGTGTGAGAGGCCCGGGGTCCCCGGAACCCAGATCCCAGGGGCGCCAGCAGCGGCCTGATCGCTGGAACCCAGGGATCAGCCCCTAGGCCGCCCTGGGTGTCCAGACGGCGGCGCTGGGGTCAGCTCGGCGCTGCTCCCTCGTGCCAGGACCCGGGGTGCTGAGGAAGCGGTGGTCTCAGCAGTGCCTGACCACACGCGGCCCGCCCACTGCTCCCCACCTGTCACAGCCGGGCCGGCACCGTGAGACCCCACTGTGACCTGCTGTGACCCACAGACACCAGGCATTCACCAGCGTGGACACGGAGGTGGGGCTCGGCCTGCGGTCTCACCAGCCCAGGACAAGCCCCCCGCCACAGTCCTGTCACCACCCTCGAGCACCTCAGCAGGTTCGTGGAAATCCCACTTCTCAGGTGGGAAAGTGGTCCCAGGGGCTCCTGCCCAACATGGCCCCAGGCCCGAGGTCAGCACTGTGCTCCCAGCACAGGGCCAGGGTCTGCACCGCCGACCAGCACCCGGCTCCCGGCGTGCCCCTGCCCGGTTCTGCTGAGTGGACCTCTGGGAGCGGGCAGTGGGCCGGGCCAGGCCCAGCAGTGGAGTGACTAGGGCCGCCCAGCCTGCTAGGACGGCTCATTATCGTTCTAATACTGATCGGTAACTGATCAATACTCGCAGGCACCGGACAGAGCCAGCAGCTCCCTGCCCTGGGAAAGACAGCAGTCGCCCAGCAGGGGGCAAGCAGATCAATGAACCCCATGACAGCCGTCTCCCTCCGCCCCTCCCCGCAGCCCGCGAGTCCCGCCTGCCAGGCCCGGCACTGACGATGGGCTGCCCTGGCTCCCGTCGCACGTTGGGCTGCACACAGGCAGTGACCTGGGACCCCCAGCACGCAGCATCTCTGTCCCACAGACACCAAGGGGCCCAGAAAAGGAGTGGCAGGTCCCAGTCGGCCCCCTCTGAGGCATGGTGCCCAGGCAGATGCTGGGGATGGTCAGCAGAACTGCCCGCCCCCAGCCTCGGTCACTCCCCAGTGCTCCCGAGGGTCCCCCGCAGCCCCGCCCACATCTCAGCACCGTGGTGGCCAGGTGGCTCAGCGGCTGATCGCTAGGGCTCCACACACACTGTGGAGCAACCCCAGCCGGGAATGTGAGCGCCTGCTGATGAAGCTGCGCTCTGCCTCCCAGGATGGCTGGGGAAGAAGCTCCAGACCCCACACAGCCCCCTCCAGCCCACAGCCTGGGCCTGGGGCTCAGCACACGGGAATCACACGGCGAGTGGGCCGTGACCCCCTCCTGGGACCATCCTGCTTGCTGCCAGGCCCCCAGAGCCCCTGAAGCTGGTGAGAATGGCCCACAGCCACAGCCACAGCCACAGCCACGGGCCCTCCAGGGGCCTGAGGGCTGCAGCCGCAGCACGAGCACCGGGAGCGAGCCGTGTGCTCAGGAGCCCGCACAGCCCGCTGGGCACTGCCGCCGCCGACCTCCCCTGCCTGGACAATGGGCCGCAGCTGCCGCACTGCAGAGCCCCGGACCCAGCCAGGTCTGGAGACCCCAGACCCGAGCGTCCCAGTGACAGGCAGGTGGGTTGAACAGCTGGGGTCCCCGGTGCCAGCCAGGGACTGTGCCTGGGCGCAGTCTCTGAGCAGGGCTGGCAACACCACGCCCAGGCCGGGGGCACACAAGGACCCCACCACGTGCCTGGCCGCCGCGACCCAAGACCACACCCGGTCGACACCAGACCCGGCCTGCACCAGCCACACCCACTCCTCCAGCCCCTGCTGAGGGCAGCGAGGGCTGGCGAGGACAGACTATGACTCTCCCGACGTCTCATCAGCGGGCTCCACTCCTGGGCAGCACACAAATAGTGTCCACCGGGCCGAGAAGCAGAGCCGCCATGTGACATGTCACCGGCACGGTCCAACCACGTGGCTGCGCTCGGCATCCCCAGGTGGAGGGGAGGGGCTGGCCCAGGCGGGAGGGGCTCCGTGGAGCAGAGCTGCCAGTGAGAATCCAGCCTTGTTAATGAACACGTTAACCTCAGCTTCCCCTGACTTCCTCCCGGGCCACTGCCCGAGCGCCTAGCAAGCCAGGAGTGTCCTGCACTGGACGACTCCCTGTGGCCAGCCCTCCGCCCGCCCCTGGCTCCCAGCTCTGCACTCAGCATAGGGCAGGCTGGCCACGCCCCCAGGCTCTCCGGGAGTGACCGAGGGCAGGGGGGTGGCCAGGCGGACACACCCCTCAAGGTCACCAGCTCTGCAGGGCAACAACCCCAGGACACCCAGGCCAGGGGACGGTCAGAGGAGGCGGTGGCGCAGAGAGGGGGCCCTCGGAAGTGGCCCGTGCTGTGCATCCCGACCATCTTGTCCTGTGAGCAGGTGACCCACAGCAGGGGCCCAGGAAGGGAGCTTGTCCCAGCCACCATGGGCCCTGCAGAGCCAGCAGGGAGTCGGGGAGCCCCTGGTTGGAGGAGGCGCGAAGGTCTGGCCTCCGTCCCTCAGGGTGCTCAGCCCCTGGGCAGGTCGGACCCAGTCCATTGTGGAGCGCCAGGGAGAGGCCAGCTGCTCACCAAGCCCTCAGCAAGCCCCTGCCAGGCCCAGGCTGCCCCTCGTCCAGGAGGGCTCCCCAGGGGTGGCACTGGCAGGAGGGCCAGCAGAGCCTGGGGAAGCTGAGCTGGGCTCCCAGGTCTCTGGGAGGCAGGCTGGCTGTGCCCCCAGACAGGCACAGGGAATGGCCAACCACCCACTGTCCATCCTCAAGGGCCATGAGTGCCCAGCGTGGTTGGCGGCTCCCTGTGGCTCCCGGCGGCTCCCGCCGAGCCCCGAGTACTGTGTGTGACTGCAGCTTTCCCTTGGGGGACGCACAGACTTGGGCCCTGCTCCCAGACACCGTGAGGCGCCGCCCACTGAGGGCTGGGCCGCCCCTGGAGCCACTGCTCAAGCCCCAGGAACCTCAGCCTGGCCCTGGAAACGCGGCGGCTCAGGTCAGGGACCGCCGAGTCTTAGGGGGATCATGGGCCAGCGTGCACCGCTGACGCCTCCAGGGCCAGCCCTTCTGGGGTGGACACCCATCTGGTGTGGATGCCCGTCTGGGGTGGACAGCCCATCTGGAGTGGATGCCCGTCTGGGGTGGACACCCATCTGGTGTGGATGCCCGTCTGGGGTGGACAGCCCATCTGGAGTGGATGCCCATCTGGGGTGGACACCCGTCTGGGGTGGACACGCGTCTGGGGTGGACACCCGTCTAGGGTGGACACCCGTCTGGGGTGGACAGCCCGTCTAGGGTGGACACGCGTCTGGGGTGGACACCCGTCTAGGGTGGACACCCGTCTGGGGTGGACGCCCGTCTGGGGTGGACAGCCCATCTGGAGTGGATGCCCATCTGGGGTGGACACCCGTCTGGGGTGGACAGCCCATCTGGGGTGGACACCTGTCTGGGGTGGACAGCCCGTCTAGGGTGGACACCCGTCTGGAGTGGACGCCCGTCTGGGGTGGACAGCCCATTTGGGGTGGACGCCCGTCTGGGGTGGACAGCCTGCAAGCTCCTTCCAGGCTGAGCCAGGGGGGCAGCAGGGGCGGGCCATGCCTACAGGGGAGCGGAGGGTTTGTAACCTGCGCCCAAGGAAAGTCTTTTTCCGGTCACCCCAAACCCAGCAGCCTGGTTCTCCGTGTCAGAGAACAGACATTTCTTCATCTTGATCTCTGCTGTCAGGGCCCAGAGCTCCACACTGTGAGAGGCGAGCAAAGCTCTCTCCCAGCCGGGCTGCAGAGCAGGGGCCATGGTGGGGCTAGAGGTCCAGGGTCAAGGCCTCCCCGGCTCCAGGCCACCCACTCCCAAGAGCTCCCCGAGCCCCAGTCTGCCGAAGCCCCCGGTTGCACACACACACACAAGTACCTGTACATGCACACGTACACGCATGTACACACGCATGCCTGCAGAATGCAGGCCTGCTTCTCCATTGCTGCCCAAGCATCTGAGGGCAGCACCCCCAAGGCCCTGTAGCCGGGAACTTCTGCCCAGCGTGTTTGCACGTGGACGCCTCCTGCCCCCCAAGGGCCCCCTAGCTGTCCCTCCAGGATGCCACATGCTCTGGCCACACGCTGGGAGCCTCTGTGGCCTCCCCATGGGGCCCCTGTCCCTGTGCCCTCCCTGCCCCAGCCAGGCTAATGAGAGGTCCTTGGGGAACTGAACTCAGCCCAGCTCGGCAGAGACCGCGGAGCGCACAGTTCCCATGCCGGCCTCGCAGCTGCAGAGAGCTCTCCAGTGCCTGCGCACCTGCTGGGGACAGAGCGGAGCCCCACGCCCCCAGGGCGGCCGCCCGTCCAGTGGGAGGGTGCAGGAAGCGTGGGAGGGGGCAGGAGCAGCTCTGAGCAGGGGCCCAGCTGCATGGGAGGGGACACAGGGCAGGCCCTCCCTCCAGCACACGCCCCCCGGGGGCCGCTCCTCTGCCCGGCTCAGGTGAATGGAGGCCCCACCCCACAGCTCGCCGGGGCCCACTTGACATCCTCACTGCTCCCGGCTCCCACCCACCGCCCCCCGGCTGACCGCCGGCCACCTCGTCCTGGGCCCAGAGGTGACCCCTGCGTGCTGGCTGTGCTAAGAACTCTGTTGCTGTCACATCAGAAGGGCCCAGGGGGCTGGCCAGCGAGAGCTCGCTCGCCTGTCGTTAAATATTGATAAAAAGCCAGGAAGGAGCGTATGCAAATCAGTTATGGATTTTCCCGGGCAGGGCAGCGGAGGAGGGGCGGGGGGGGGCAGGGGGCGTGTCTTCAGTGTGGGCGGCTGATTGATTTAAAGGCAGAGTTACAGAGGCGGCGGGGGGCGGGGGGGGGGAGTCTTCCATCCACTTGTTCAGTCCCCAGAGCTGAGCTGATCTGAACCCAGGAGCCAGGAGCTTCCTCTGGGTCTCCCACGTGGGTGCTGGGGCCCAAGCACTTGGACCATCTTCTGTCGCTTTCCCAGGCCATCAACAGGGAGCTGGATCAGAAGTGGAGTTGTTGGGACCTGAACCGGCGCCCATGTGAGATGCCGGCCCTGCAGAACGGGGCTTAACCCTAACCTGCTGCGCCATAGCACTGGCCCCATAACTGACCCTTAAACAAACAAACAGCAGCGATGTGGCTCTCCGGTAATTTCCATCTTCCGGACTCCACTCCCGGCCCGAGGGTTCCGGTCAGCGCCGTTCTCACCGAGGTGCCTGCCCCAGTCCTGCCATCTCTGGGCCCAGGAGTGGCCCCGGCAGCTCTTGTGCTGCAAGGTGACTTCTGATGCCGTCACCCTTGCCTGGGCAACTCTGCCACCTGCGGGGAAGACCAGGCCACGCCAGGGCACGGGAGAGGTCGAGGGTCACCTGGGATGTGCTGACCGAGGGCAGCCATGCTCAGGCTCCAAGTTTGGGTCCCATGCCAGGCTGGGAGCCCGGGTGCTATCCTGGGCCCACTGCGCAGTCCCACAGGAAAGAGTGCACAGGCGAGCTGGGGGCAGGAAGAGGCAGCAGCGGCCCCCGCCCCCTGCCTGGCTCAGCGCATCCCAGCAGAGCTGTAATCAAAGAGTCCTTGAGGAGCACTTGCTTGAGTCTGATTAGACCCCGCTGGGCTTCTGGGGAGACCCCTGGGCTCTACTAGGAACAACCCCACCCCCGCCCGCCACAGCTCCGGCCCCTCTGCTGCACACAGCCCCCAGCCTGGGGAAGGGCAGCACTTGCATCCTCCACCGCTGCGCCTGCAGCCGTGACGTGCCCCACGGCCTGACAGGTGGACGGCAGTGCACAGCTCGGGGCGCCGTGGGGCCTCTGAGCTCCTGTCCTGCCTGGATCAGGGCCCCCACGTGGCCTCGGCACCCATGCCTGCCGACAAGGGGCTGGATGGTTGTCGGGAGGCTTGGGGAGACCGGAGGCACCCAGGGGGCACCCTGCTCTGTCCCCTAGGACACTGAGGCAGAGCAGCATGGCCTGGGGGCGCGGCACAGGCCTGGGGTCTCATGCCCCAGGCCTCCCGCAGCGGTTGGGGGTGGTGCAGATGTTAGGTAGGAAGTTAGTTATGAGCTTATGTGTGTGTGACATAAAGGCCTAAGGAAAAGACATCTATGTCCAGCGTATGCATCTGCACCTCAGTCATCCCGGCAGCATTCCAGGGGCAGCCTGGCCTTCGCCTTCGCATCCTGCCTGCCCCCTTCTACCTGATAACCTGCCTGGTGGGGGTCCCTGCCCCTTCTCCCAGGTACAGCCCAGTATCTGCACTTCAAACACCCCATTCTCCAGGGGGTCTTGCTCACCCCTCCTCCAAACCCAGGATGGCACCAGCTAGCCTTCCTCCTGTCTGATACCTTCAGGGAAAAACTCAGATAGGAGTTTTTCTATTTACATCCAAAAAGCCCTTTGTTCCAAGAGGAGCAGAGGTGGGAAGCAAGACCCATCTCCTTAAAAACCCCCGGCCTCAACCAGACTGCGCGCTCAGCCCTCCGCCTGTCTGCTGAGCCGCCCGCCTGACC
>CM027391.1:39102839-39120759 GCA_015711505.1 Sylvilagus bachmani | reverse complement strand
TGGATGGTGGGTGGTGGATGGTGGGTGGTGGGTGGTGGGTGGGTGGGTGGACGGTGGGTGGATGGTGGGTGGTGGGTGGTGGATGGTGGGTGGATGGTGGATGGTGGGTGGACGGTGGGTGGACAGTGGGTGGATGGTGGGTGGGTGGAGCATCACACTTGTGATGCTTCCCAGTACCAACTGGACTGGCACAGGTGGTGATCAAAGGAAGGAGGGAGGGAGTGGTCAGGAGGGAGACAGGGAGCAACTCCACCCGTCCTCCCCCCCACTGAAATGACAGAAACAGGCCCAGGCCCAGGGTCACAGAGAGAAAGCCTGGGGACACTTCAGGCCAGCACCCCAGGCTCCGCCCCCAGACCTCACAGTGTGAGCAGGGCCCAGCCACACCTCTCAGGTCTCCACCGGAACAGACCGGAGCATGGGGCGGTGAGGAGGATGTGTGGAGCTGGCCTGGGAGCACTGTCTCAGACCTCACCTGGCAGGGACAGGGAGGGCCAGCGCAGGGCACCGCAGGGACCCTGCGAGCAGCGCTGGGCTTGGCTGCCCATCACACCCTTGGGCTCACAGCCTCGGCCAGCCGGGGGCGGGGCGTCCCAGCTGCTGCCCAGGCTCTGGGAAGGAAGCTGGGCAGAGGAGACCTGGGCTAGGCTGAGGGACACCTGGGCTAGGGACAGCCCCAACCCACAGGGCATGCCCCCACCTCACAGCTCCTCTCCTACAAGCACCAGCCCCTCCCTCTGCCTGGAAGCCGCCGTCTGCCCCCTGCCTCATGCTCCCTATTCTGTCCTGGCTGCTCTGGTCAGCCCAGCACCAGGGACAGAGGGACCCGGCGCCGCAGAGAGTCTGCCGACCCCAGGGTCTATGCCAGGTGGGAGGGGCCTCTGCTCCCACCCTGTGGCCTGTCCGTGCCCCTGCACATACACACCCTATGAGCAGGTGCACACACATGGTGGCCCTGGCTGGAGCCGCTGCCTCCTTCCTAACTCTGGGGCTTCAGGGGGCTCCCAGGGCAGCCCCACTCTGTGTGTGCATACATGCAAACACACACCACCCACACGCGTCCACGTGGACACACAGACACCATGATCCGGGGGAGGGAGGGGGGAAGGGCCGTGTTTTCCCTCATCGGGTGGGCAAACCCCGCCCTCCCTGGCTCTCACGGGGAGGCCGCTGGGAAGCGTGGGTGGTGATGGCAAGGAACCTGCCAGCCCCTGGGAACAGCCCCTGCCCAGGCCCTCAGCCAGGGTCCCACAGGGCTACCTGGGGGTGTCTGGGCTGCTCATAAGGAGCTGACCCCAGGGGCCTCCAACGAAAGCCCCAGGATGGACACAGAGACATGTCAGGCATGAGGCCCCCAGGCTCTCCCAGGCCTGGCCCGACCTGGCCATCACTCACCCCAGGATGCTTATGCCACTGCTTCCTGGATGTGGCTCATGGGAGCAGCAGGTGCTCTGTCTTTGGGTGCCCTGCCTGGCTGCCTGGGCTGTAAGGGACGCCGATGGGGATGGTCAGATGCGCAGGGCTGCCTAGCACACGGCTGTGCTCCAAGGCCCCTGGGCAGGCGGCTTCACTGGCAGCCAATGGGGGCTGGAGACCAGGCAAGCGCTCACTGGAGACCCAAGGAGGGGACAGTGACACTGGTGCCTTCAAACATGTCCTCGTCAGAGCTACCAGGGGTGCATGGTGACCAGTGGGGACAGCAATGCCAAGGGACAAGGGCACCCAGCTAAGTCGGTGCTCAGCCTGCTGCTGCCCACGTCCTCACGAGACGCCCTACCTGCAGGGCCCTTGTGCAGGGTGGTCCTCACGCAGACCCTCTGCCCTCACCCCGGTCAGCACCCAGGCTGCCCGCCCTCCGCCAGGCCCAGGAACCCGCCTGACAGCGCTGCTGCTTCTGTGCCCACTCCTGGGGAAACGAACCCCCGCTGACCCCACATGGGGAGGAAGTGGCAGGTCTGTGGCCCCGGGGACCACGTCAGAGCCCCAGGCCAGAGTCGGGCTGCTGATCGCTGGCCACGCACACGCTATACACGAGACACAGCTGCAAAGCACAGAGCCCACGCACCTCTGGTAGCCCCTGCAACAGCCTGGTCTGCTGCCCTCAGATGGCGAGACCGGGCCTGGCCATGTGTGTGGAGCTGGGGTCCCCACCCCACCCGAAGACCCCCTCCTCGTGCCCAGGACCCTGGCCTCTCTCATCGGTCCCACTGTCGCTCAGCCCAGCCCAGAGCCAGGCCCAGCTGGCTCCGCCAGGCAGGGGAGGGCCCTCAAGGCACAGGGCAAGGAGGGGTCCTGCCCAGGCCCCGTCTGGGGCCCCATCCTGTTTCCACCTGCCGTTATGTGGGGGCCCCTGTGGGCCAGCCCAGGTCTCTGACACCGCCACTCAGCAAGTTCTCTGTGGCCAGGGGTCTTTCCTCCCCAGGGCCCAGCAAGGTCACTTTATCATGGGACCTCGGCCCGTGCACCTGGGCCCGTGTCTATCCAAGTGCCAGGGGAGCCAAGACCTGGGCGAAGCATCCTGGCTGAGGATGGGGAAGTGGGGAGCGGCCTGGCCACCCCTCTGCCTGGCAGGTGGCAGGGGACAGCTGGCAGGAGGCCGGCTGCCCAGGGCCTGTGTCCTGGGGGACCTCATGCTGGCGTGGTGCCGGGCTCTTGGGGACTTCACTGGCCCTGGTCACAGCCCTGGCAGTTACACCAGCGTCACCATGCCCCAGCGGGTACCTCCCACACCAGCGAGCCCCTCGGCCGAGGTTGCTGGTGCCGGCGCAGCCACACAAGGGGCAGGCCCGGCTCCCAGCTGTGGCAGCTGCCAGGGCCTCACTGCCCCTGAACCTCAAGATGGGTTCTCTGTGGGGGGCAGAGGAGGGGGACAGGGAGGCCCTGTCCAGTCGCCCCGAGACCTCGCCCCTGCCCTGCTGTCACTCAGAGCTGTCGACCCAAGGCTCAGGGCTGCAGGAGGCTGGGCTGGGACTTGGGGCGGGCGGCACCGGGTCAGCACTGCTCACCCCGGGAGGCCCTGGGGAACCTCAGGCCACAACCCCAGGTGCACACTGCAGGCTAGGGGCTGGAAGGGACAGAAGAGACTGCGGAGACCCCTGCCCTGGAGGACCAGGACACACGGGCACGCTCTGTGCCACCTCGGCATCTTCCTGTAAAGCTAACACACAGCTCACGTTTGAAAGATGCTAACCGGACCCAGGGCCGCACGTGGGGGTGGGGGGCCCCGAAGGCCTCCTGTGGCCCTGCCCAACGCCAGAGCCGGAGGGAAGCAGCCTGGCCCTGGCCCCCAGCCCCACACGGCAAGGTCCCCTGCTCTCACACCATCCCCACCCCGTCCTGTCTGAGGGCACAGGGCCGGGCCTGGGCCTCGGCGTTCCCACATGCGGGAGTTGGGGGTGCAGGGACTTCTGAATCCCCAAAGCCTGCAGATCCCAGGGATCCCCACCCCCACACTGCTGCTCCCCACAGGAAGGCCCCAAGAATTCCTTCCCAGCGTCCTCCCAGCCTCCAGGGTTTCCTGTGCGGAAGGGCCGCCCGCCTTGATAAACGCAGTATCAGCAGGGAGAAGTCCCTCCCAGCTTCCTGTTTGCCGGGAGCAGATCCCGCCCGCTCCAGACGGCGTGGGGGCTGGGGGCTGCTCTGCCCGGGACTGGGGTGCAGTCAGGACATGGGTGCAGTCTCAGAACGGGCCTCACGGTCTCTCCTGGGGCTCTGTCTGCGAGCCTAGAGCACCATGCACCCCAGCAGCCGCCAGGGGCCGGCACAGTGGCGCCTCCCACAGTCACGGCCATGGCTGGGGGTCATGCAAGCAGACAGGGCATCTGAGAGCCATGAGCTCCAGAAGCCTCTGGAGCTGCCCTCTCCCCGGGCTGTTGTGCCCCAGGTGGGAGGGCTTTGGGGGCGGGGCTATGGCTTCCCCCACCTTAGTCCACTCCAAGTCCTTGAAGGAAGTCATCGCTCCATCCCGGGCACAGAGCCGGGCTCAGCCTCCTCCCCTCGCTCCCCTTCCACCTGCCCACACTCCCCCCAAGCTCAGGCCCCTTCCCAGCACCCCCAGCCCCGCCCAGGTCACCCCACCCCAGCCAGCCTCCCACATGGCCTCCAGGACCAGGGCTGCCGTGGGCAGGGCGGGCAGCACAGGCCCGGGCCCGCTGAGTCAGGCAGGCCCTCACCCGGGGCAGCAGGTGGCCAGGTGCCAGGCCAGCCTCAGAGACCACGGGAGACGCCAGCTGGGCGGGCTCCAGCCCATGCCCCCGCCCCTCACGCAGCCAGCTCCTCCCTCCACCCTGTCACTCACTCCTCAGGGCCTCCTCGCCCCCAGGGGCCCAAACACCCCCACCAAGAACCCACCAGAACAGGGGCCTGTGAGATCTCTGCCCTCGCCAGGCAGGTGCCCCCACGCAACGCAGGCGGCGTCAGGCTGCCCAGGGTTTGGCTCCCATCACGGAGCTGGGTCCTGGGCGGCTGCAGCTTTCCCATCCATAAAATGGGCTCACTCGCGCTCACAGCCCCCGCAGCCAGGTTCCCAGCCTGTAATGACAGGGCTGGGCTTTGATGTTGCAGATGAAAGGTGCTGAGCTGCCAGGCCGCCGCAGGACAGGGGGCTCCGTCCAGGGGCGCAGCCTGGACTGTGGGAAAGCGCTCCGGACCACCACAGAGGCCCGGGACAGGCAGCAGGGGCCGAGGGCCCTGCCCGACAGCCGCGTGCCCACCAGTGCCCCTGTGCGGGTCGGGACCAGTAACCAGCAGGGCTCCCTGCCTCTCCTGGGAGCAGGGTCCAGAGGGTGCGGTGTTGCCCCCCCCCCCCCGAATCCTTGAAACTCAGTGACAGCAGCTCGGTGCCACCACGGGTTAAATGTAACCTCGGCCTCCCTAGGAGTCTGCGTTCCCGCAGGAGCCAAGTCTGGCTGCAAAATAGAGAGAACGGGGAGGGGTGGGGCCCACTTCGGGCGAGCAAGCAGGCAGCCTGGCCAGGCGGGTGTGCACAGCCCTGGGGGAGACCCCCGAGGAGCAGGTGTGCAGGGGTGGGGCGGGGCCTGCACCCAGCCAGAGCCCTGTGTGAGGCCACCACTCCTTCCTCCCCTCCCCTCCCAGCAGGCATCCCCAAGGGCCCCCAGCCCTGTGCCCGCGGAGGGTGTGGCGATGACTCAGCCCCCACCCTGCCTGAGGGTCCCACTGAGGCTGGGAGAGAGGCAGGGACCACCCAGGTGACACGCCACGGGGGGCCAGGGACGGGCACCTCGCCAAGCCGGCTCCTGATGGGGGGGCGGGGCCCAGGGGCACCCAGGAAGGTGGGGGCCTGGGCAGGGGGACCATGAGCCGCTGGGCTGGGGATGCACAGGTCAGGGGAAGCCCAGGGGCGGGCTCCTCTGCAGGGCAGGCCCAGCGAGCCGGGGCCCCTCTGGCCGCAGCGTCCACAGCTTCCCGGGCCGGCAGGTAGCAAAGTGGGGCCAGTGGCGGGGCCGCTGCCTCCGTCCCGGGAAGAGGCCTCCGCCTCCCCGGGCCTCAGGCCCCAGGGCGGAGAGGAGGCGGGGCTCTGGGTCCTGGCCCTGCCCGCCCGCAGGCTGGGGCTCTGCCCTGAGGTCCCCGGGGACGTGACTCCCCCAGCAGGGCGGGGCACCCTGTGAACTCAGGAGCCGGGCAACAACGGGCGCACCTTTAATTCACAGAAGAACGCTGCAGCAAGGTGCCATGGACACGCCTGCACACGGCAGCACAGCCCACAACACGCGGGGGTCAGAGGACACGGCCACGCCCTGTGGGAGGGCAGCCCTCCCTCGCCGCCTCTGCAGAAAACCCTAGAAACATAGATCACCCGTCTCCCGACACCCCCTGCAGACCCCACTCCAGGCAAAGGTATAAAAATACAGACCTAGCAGACCCTCACGGCGCCCGCCCCACCCTGGCTGGTGTGCATGCTTTTTCGCGTGTGGTTTGGTAGCGATTCCTGCCGTGGAAGAAGGCCGCGTGGCCCTGGGCGCTCGCAGGGAGGGAGGACCCTGCGGGGCGGGAACCTCGGGCCCTGGGCTCGCCGTCCATAGCACCAAATGCAGAAAGGACAGATCCGACTCAAGGTTAAAGGCACTTCGTGGCTTTGGGTGGCGCCAGTCTCCGTCCGCACGCCCCTCCTCCACGCCCTGCAATGCCCACCACATCCTCTCCGTCATCAGCCCTGCTCAGACGTCCACCTCCTGCGGGCCTGGCCCGGCGGCGGCGGCGGCCACGCTGATGTCGAAGCAGGTCACCATCATGACGTGGGCCTTGCACAGGTTCACACACTGCTCCAGCGCGGCCGTGGCTCGCTCTAGCGCCT
Source organism: Sylvilagus bachmani (assembly GCA_015711505.1). NCBI lineage: Eukaryota > Metazoa > Chordata > Mammalia > Lagomorpha > Leporidae > Sylvilagus > Sylvilagus bachmani. The sequence continues at coordinate 39,114,446 of CM027391.1, read as the reverse complement.
CCAGGTACTCAGCCGACTCGGGCTCCAGCTTCGGGTCCACCTCGACTGGGAACGGCAGGGGGACAGGGGTCAGCGGGGCGGCCGCCCGGCTCGCCCTGAACACCTCAGGAAGGGCACATAGGCCAGCGAGGGCGGGGAGGGGCCGGGCGGGACTCACAGCGCTCCAGCCAGCGCCCGGGCTGCACCATCAGCCGGCCCTGCGTCTCAGCCAGCTCCTCACACAGGCGGCGGTGCCTGGCCCACGCCTCCCGCAGCCGCTGCTGCCTGCGCTCGGCCAGCCGCAGTCTTGCGCTGACGCACACAGGGCCCTGGGCACAGGGGACACGGCGTTCACGGGCTGGCACCCCCAACAGCCAACCTCGCAGGCCCCCTGGGCACCTGCCGGGCTCTGTCTGGATCCCGGGCCCAGGAGACAGGTGGGTGGGGGCCGTAGGACCCCCTCCTGCCACCCACCCTTGGTCTCCTACCTTCTCCTCGTCCTGGGAGAGCTGTGGACAGGACAAGGAGAGGTCAGGGGTCACCTGGCCACGGCCCAGGGGTGCCCGCCACCCCCGGCGCAGGCCCTGACCTGGGCGCTGTCATCCCGCGGGGGCAGCCGGTGGCGCTGCAGGCGCTCCACGTCGTCGATCTCGTACACCTTGATCTCGAAGGGCTCCTTGAGGGGGCCGGCCAGCGGTGGGGGCAGGTCCACCCACTGCCCAGGGAGGCCGGGCTTGCGGCCCAGGGCCGCGGCGTCTGGCAGAGGAGCTGGGATCAGCCGCCGCCGCTGCAGGCCTGCAAGAGAGGGGCAGGCGCTGGGCTCACAGAGGCCGGGTCCACCCCAGCCAAAGCCACGCCTCAAGCGTCCTCATCCACGAGTCAGACGTGGCCACTGCCGCCCTGGGACCCCTCCTGTCCCCAGGACTCCCAGTCCCTTTGGCCAGGGCCAGCCCTGCACCGGATGGCTGCAGTCGGTCTCCCTGGAGACCCGCCCCCCAGGCCCCTAGCTGGCCCTGCCCGGTCCCCACAGCCCCAAGCAGAGCCTCCTGCCGTCCTGCTCCAGGGTCGGCCTCAGCAGCAGCTCTCCCCGCAGAAAGCGGGGGGCTACCAGGGAGGCCCAGGGCCCCCCGACCCCAGCTGGGCAACAAGAGACGGGCGCCGCCTCCAGGGCAGCACGGGGATGGGGGCCCCCGGGGACCGCAGGCAGCCGGGCCCGTGCCCAGCACCCACCTGCAGCCCTCCTCTTGGGCGACCTGAGGCTGCGGGCGCGGGCGCCCTGGGCCGTGGCCCCGCTCTCGCTCGTGGAGTCGGGCGCGGAGGAGGCGCTGCCCGTGGCCTCGCTGTCGCGCAGCATGCTCTCGTAGCCGCTGCTGCCGCCGCTGTGGCAGAAGAGCGCAGTGCGGCCCATGGCGGGCGGCAGCTCCCCGCTCAGCACGCTGCTGTTGTCGCTGCCGTGGCCACTGCTGTGGCGCTGGGGCCGCCGCGGGGCCGTCACCGTGCTGTAGGGCGAGGGCAGGGCCGGCCGCTCCTCCGCCACGTTCACGCCGCTGTCGTTGCCGCTGTCCGAGTCGGTGGAGCCCCACCAGGGGCCGCCCCTGCCCGGGGCTGCACCGCCCGCCAGCTCGTGCACGCGGCTATGGGCAGCCCGCAGCGCCTGCTTGGTGCCCATGACTGTGCCCCGGCTGGCCTTGGCCACGACGCCGGGCACAGCCCGCGGGGCCGCCCTGGGGCCGGGGCTGCCAGGGGCCCTGCCTGCCACGGGGGCCGGCGACTTCATGGAGGCACCAAGAGCTCGAGGCCCGGTGGTGGCGAGGCTCCGGCCCTTGCTGCTGCCAGCTGGAGGTCTGGGGGCTCCCACGCCCTTGGGTGGGCTGCCCCTACAGGGAGCCGGCCCGGGCGTGGGGCTGGTGGGTGGCACACCCAGCCTGGGCACGGCCCGGGGCTGCCGCCCAGGGGCTTCCCTGACCTTGCCACCACCGTGCACCAGGCCCTCGGCCTGCTCTGGAGACACCTGCCCTGCCGGACGCTGCGTCGCTTCCCCCCGGCCAGTGGTCCGGGGCTTCAGGCTGGATGCGGCCCTGGGCACCGCGTGCTCTGCCCGCCCACTCAGCCTGGCCTCCTCGGAAGCAAGGGCAGCGGCCACCCCGGCCCGAGTCAAGGCCCCCGCCTGTATCGGGGCCAGGGTGGTGCCGGTCCTGTGCCCCAGGCTGGACTTGCGCACAGGCGGGGCCGGGGGGGGCACACCTCCTGGTCTTGGGGAGCAGCCCCCTTTGGGAGCCGGGCTCTTCTTGTTGCTGGGACAGGCTGCTGCAGGAGAGCTCACCCCCAGAGTGGTGGCGCCCCGGCGCAGGGGTGGGATCCGGGCCCCGGCTGCCCCCTCACAGCCGTCCACCACCCTCCGAGCCCACGCTGCTGGCACCTGGGCCTCAGGCGGCCGCTCTGGCCGCACCTGGACAGCGTCCCAGTCACCTGCCCGGAGCAGCCACGGGTCTTCCAAGAGGCCCCCAGGGTCCGGTGGGCTCTGGCCCAGGCGCGCGCAGGCGGCACGGCTGGCCGCGGACGCCACCCTGGACTTGCGGGGCAGGCTGGAGTGGATGGTCTGTGCCGCCACGGCCGCCCGGGGGCTGTGGCAGGCAGGGGATGCCGGGCCAGGCCTGCCGTGCGGCGGGAGCCCCACACTGCTGGTCTCCGGGGTGCCGTCCAGGGCGGGGAGGCCCGGGCACACGGGCCCTGCCGGCGAGTCAGGGCTGAGGGGGGGCTGGGGCGCGTGGCCGTTGGTGTCGCCGGGCCAGGAGCCGGCGGGGGGGCCCTGCCTGCCCTCCGCAGGGGGCTGCGAGGTGAGAGCATCAAACTCGTCGTTGATGCTGCTGATGATGCTCACGGGCCGTGACCCCGAGGCCAGGGCCTGCAGGGAGCAGTCGCTGCCGAAGCTGGCCAGGCTGGGGGGCCGCCCGGGCCCGGCCGCCGCCCCCAGCGACAGCTCCTCCACCAGCGTGAACACCAGCTCGTCCTCGCCGTTCAGCTCCACGGGCTGCTGCAGAGTCACCGTGGTGGTGAGCAGGCCCCGCTCCGCACGGCGGCCATGAGCACAAGGGGGCCAGCCTGCCTGACCGCCCCGGCCTGCGGGAGGCGTCCGGGCCCTGCCGTCGGTGCCCCCTCCCCGAGGCTCCTCGGGAGCTCTGGGAGCCTCGGGCGGCGGGGGCAGCGGCCTCCTGCCCCCACCCACCAGGGCCCTGTCCGGGGTGAACAGTTCAGGGCAGGCACTGCCCGGCTCCTGGTCGTCCCAGGGGCCGGCTCCGGGGCACTCGGGAGCACCCCGGTGGCCGCTGGAGCCAGGGCTGCCTTGAGGGGTGCTGACGGCCACAGGGGAGCCCAGCGCCTTCCTGGGGGACGCGACCTCGGGGGGTGAGGGCCTCCTGCCACCTCGGGCAGGGCTGGCCGGGGCATCGGCGCCGTCGATGCAGTCCAGGCGCTCCTGTAGCTCAGCGAAGGTGCTGCAGCGGAAGTGGTCAGCATCCCGGGGGCTCTCGCACGGCCGGCGGCGGCTCAGGGCGGGGACAATGGGCACGAAGTCCGGGGGGCCCTCGTGGTCGGTGAGCTCCTGGTCTGATAGTGCGGTGCCGCCGGGCCCCACATAGATGACAGTGTCACAGGACTGCTCGCTGCTGGATGAGTAGTCGGGGTCGCCGGGCTGGCCGGGGCCGGGGCGGTCGGGGGCTAGGGCCGCCGTACGCGGCTGGAAGGGCCGCAGGTGTGGTGGGCGGCGTGCCCGGCCCTCCTCGCAGGAACTCTCCCCTCCAGAGGAGCTAGACGCGTACTGGGGAGGGAAGGCAGCCCTGTGAGGGCCCTCGCGGCCGGCCCTGGGCACGCGGAGCCTGCGGATGAGCAAGCGGCAGCCGGCCATACACAGGCCCAGGAACTCGGGGAGCAGTGGGGGCACAACCTCGCGGGATGTTGGGGTTGCAAGCCAGGGCCGCTGGCCTGGGACGCCATGGACGGCCACTGTGGCCCCATGAGAAGTGCCAGGAGTGCCCGGCTCACGCCAGGCCTGGTGCTGGCCACAGCTGCAGCTCTGCCCCACCCCCGAGCCCAGCGGGGCCCCCCAGGGCCCACCTTGGCTTTCTTCCTGCGCAGGCGGTGGACTCGGGCAGCAAGCTGCACGGTGCTGAGCGTCTCAGCGTGCTGGGCCGGCGCGTCCGAGACGTGGGCGATCATGGTGGTGCGGCAGCCGGCGGCAGCCAGGGACTCCCGGAGCAGCATGGTGAGCCGGTGGTCCCTGGGGGGGCAGGGGCTCGGGCAGCTCAGAAACCCAGGCCTGCAGGGAGGTGGCCCCCAGGGGTCCCCCCGGCCCAGCAGGCACTCGGAGCTCACCTGTAGGGCACCTGCTTGGCTCCGTTCACCAGCGCCAGGATGACGCTGCCAAGGGCCGACAGCGACAGACACAGGGGGCCCCCGGCGGCCTCCCCGCCCCTGCCAGGCCCGGCCTCACAGCTGCCCAGGTCCATGAGATGCAGACGGCTTCGGCCTCCGGACACTGAAGGGCGGGGCAGGGGGTGACCGGCGGCCCTGGGGCAGCCGGGTCCCACCTGTGCCCCCCGCCCCCACCCCCGGCGGCCGCTTACTTGCTCCTTTGTCCACTCGGTACTGATACACGTGCAGCGTGAAGAGCATGTGGGAGCTGCGCCGGGCCTCCTCGCTGCAGCCCGCCCGGCTCGTGCTGCGGGCCGCCAGCGCCGCATCCAGATAGAATGCCGCCCGCTCGGCCGTGGGCGCCCGGAGCTCACTCTGGTTCTGGAGCTAGGGGAGAGGAGGGGCTGGTGGGGCCCTGAGTGGCTCGCATGGCGCAGCCCCCACCCTGCCAGCCCCGCCCCAGGTGGCACAGGGCAGGGGAGCCCTTGGCACACCTGTGCCCCGCATACAGGATCCTCCCGCAGGTGCACGCCCGGAGCCGGCGCATCCTGGAGGCTGCCAGGGGCCACCTCGGCCAGCAGGTCCCGCAGGCTCTGGTCCCGGCCGCACAGCTCCACAGCCGAGACGCGCACGGAGAAGCGGGTGCCCGTCCTGTCCTTGCGCTCGCCAAGGAGCCGGAAGAGCCAGGAGATGGCGCAGGGCACGACGCCCAGGGTCTGGGGTGAGCTGTCTTTCCCGATCATGGTGTACGACTTGCCTGGGAGACATGCGGGGTCAGGGGGCACCCCGGGCTCTGGCCCCGCCCCCACAGCCAGGGTGTGGCGGGCACTCACCCAGGCTCATGTGGCCGAAGGAGAAGATGCAGCCGTCGGCCCCACTGACCACCGACTGCAGCACGTCGGCCACGGTCCCGGAGCAGACTTCAGCCTGGGGAGGACACAGGGAGAGGCGGGCGCCACGGTGGAGGGGACCAGGGCCTGTCAGCCCGACCCCGCCAGCACCCGTGACGGGAGGCACGCAGAAGGTACGGTCACACATGAACAGAGCACGTATGGGCAACACGGCGCTGGCCAGACATGGGTGCACGCATGCCACGAAACCCAGAAGCCCTCTGCGGCCAGGGATGCACAGGGGGCCGTGTGGGCGTGGCCTCACTGCCCAAGGCGATGACGCTCTGAGGACCTGAGGACTCTACTCAGGCAGCGGGCCAGGGGCTGGCAGGGACCTCAGGGAGTGCACTAGTGGGGCGCTGCCCTCTGCCCCTCCTCCGCTTCGCTCCGCCACAGGACCCCTCTGTCCTGAGGTGGCCCCAAGTCCCCCCAACCCTGCCTACCTGCTCCGAGTCCTGAGGAAAGATGGCGTCAAAGGCAAACAGCTTGGGGACAGCAGCAGTGGCCGCGCGCCGGAGGCCGGCGCTGCCCGGGGGCCCGGCTGCCGGGTCGTAGAGGGTCACCTGCTTCTTCCGTGGATCCACCTTCAGGAAGGAGGCGGACTCGGCCGAGCGCTGGGCCCCCTGGGCCGGCCAGATCCTCAGCATGACCTTCACCTGGGGAGGCAGGCCAGCGTAGACACCTGAGCCCCACCCACCGCCTGCTGGCTGCTAATTAGAAGGCGGGAGGAGCCCCGTGCGAGCCCCGGCACGGGCAGTCCCCGGCGCAGGAATGCGGGTGCTCGGCACGGGCCACGGGCCACAGCGGGCCCCTGTGAGGTCAGCTGGGCAGGGGGACACGAAGCCAGGCCGGAGCTCGGCAAGGCCGGTGGTCCAAGGGGGAGGGTGCCCAGGCAAATCCAGGGTTGCCATGGCCTGGTATGATTGGGGTGGGCGAGAGGTGGAGGAAATCCTGGCAGAACTGGGGGAAGAAGGTGTGAAGGCCAGGCCAGGGCAGGAAAGGGGAGCTGGTGGCTGCTCAGTGCCTGCACTCACACCAAGTCCCCAGTCGGGGCCAGCAGACACCCAGAAACCAGGCAGCAACAGTACCCAGGCCGTGCACGTGGGGTAGGGACCCCGGGGGCCTGGCCCGCGAAGACAGCGCTGGCCACTTCCCCACCTCGTGCAAATCAGATTACCCGCGACTCGTCTCAGAGCCAGTATTTCTCACGGCTTTAATTGTAACTGACAGGTACATCGAGTGGCAGAATCGGTTTGCCGTGGGTTGCTCCCCAGCATGCGGGAATTGGCACGCAGGACCGCGCTGCGCCCGCTCCCTGGGGAGGCGGCATCTATCCTGACTCCCAGAACTGTCTCTGCGGCGGGCGGAGTGTGGCCCGGCAACTTTAGGCAATCTTCGCAGTGTGGACTCCACGCTCCAGGGGACTTGGAGGGTTCTGAGCTGGGGGAGGGGCCCAGGAGCCCCCTGCACCGGGAGGGAGAGGTTAATCTCTAGGTTGGGAGCAGCTCCCCAGGGAGGGGACCGCAGGCCATCGTGGGGGGGGGGCAGAGGGTAAAGAGATGGGGTCTTCACGGGGCCACCCCCCCATGCTGGGAGATCAGAGCTTGCCCGGGTGGGGCCGCTCGGCAAAACCCTCCGTGGCAGACAAGGCTCTCAGGGGAGCCAGGGAGGCCCCAGCCCCACAGCAGGACACCGGGGAGGTGGTGGAGCCCTCTCCCAGCCCTCTGGGCAGACCCAAAAAAGGTCAGCTGCTCCAGGACTTGAGGTCATTCTCAGATGTCCACGTCAGGAGGACCCAGGGGGGTAACCCCCACGGAGGGGGTGGGGCCCTCCAGGGCACTGCCTGTACCCACCTCCCTCTGCAAGGCCAGTGCCTGAGTGGGCAGCTGGTGGGGAAGAAATGGGGATGGCAGGTGCCACACCCACCCCTGCCACTCAAACTCGAGGGGATGGGGCGGGGCACGTGCTCAGGGCGCACAGTAGGGTCAAGGGCCAATCTCCCCAGAGCTGTGTGACCCAGCCCCCACCCCGCGGCAGTGCAGCCGCCTCTCCCAGCCTCCCAGAAGGACGGCAACCCCAGGACGCACGGGTCACAGCCTGTCCTGTCACCAGCCGAGGCCCCTGCACACCCCCCGGGCTGTTTCCCCATGGGGCCAATGCTGTGGCGTAGTGGGTAAAGCCACTGTCTGCAGTGTCGGCATCCCATATGGGCGCCGGTTCAAGTCCTAGCTGCTCCACTTCTGGTCCAGCTCTCTGCTGCAGCCTGGGAAAGCAATGGAAGACGGCCCAAGTGCCTGGGCCCCTGCACTCACATGGGAGACCCAGAGGAAGCTCCTGGCTCCTGGCTTAGGATCAGCCCAGCTCCAGCATTTAGGGCATTTGCAAAATGAACCAGCAGGTGGAAGACCTCTCTCTCTCTGTGTCTCCCTCTCCATTACTCTGCCTTATAAACAAATATTAAGGAAACGGGCTCTCCTTTCCCCGTGCTAGGCTGTGGCTGGGATCAACCTGGGAGACTGAGGGGGCCTCCCTGCTCCCAGGAAGGTCCGTGACCTGGCTGTACCCCCAGACCAGCCCTGGGCCCCTAGCAACGCGTGTGCCCCCGACCCACCGGGCAGCCCTGACCTCAGGGCCGGGCCTACCTTTCCGAGGCCGCCAGGGCTGTCCTTGGCCTTGGAGGCCGCCCTGAGCAGGCAGGGTGGCACCGGGGGCGGCCACAGCTGCAGGACCCCGCTGAAGTCCGTGGGGTAGGCGGAGGCCCCGCGGGCACAGGGCACGGGCGGCGGGGGGGCCTTCCTGCGCTTGGCGGCCAGGCTGAGCTTCTGAGCGGCCCTGGGGGTGGACACGGGGCTCAGCGGGGCTGGCAACAGCCCCACAGCAGCCGTCCACCCCCCGACCCCGACCTGCGGGGAGGCTGCGGGGCTGGGGCACGCGTGGAGGGAGAGCCTGGGCTGCCGCCTGGTGTCTTGTGTCTCCACGAGACAAGCAGGCCGGGCCAGGGGCCGGGGGATGTGGCCAGACTGCTCCGTCCTGTTGAGGCAGCAAGCGCCCAGGACGACGTGGCCCCTGGAGGCCCTGTGTGGTGTGACTAAACCCCAGCGCCTCAGCCTGCAGCCCCCGCGGGCCTGGGGTCTCCCCATGGCAATGCCCCAGAGCACACAGCCCCTTCCTGCCCGCCCCCTGGGGGGACTCTGATTCGAGTCTGGTGACAGGCACCCCCACCCCACAGACATGGGTACACACGCAAACGCACATGCACACACAGGTCCCGGGTACTTGTCCTTCGCTCAGGCTGCCTGGCACCCAAGGACCCTACCTGCTCTTGTGTTGGGGGGGGCTTCCCTGCAGGCCCCCGCCCCCAGACACTTTCTCCAACCAGCTGGTGTGCTGAGCGCCCGCCCCCAGCCCCTGCCTGCTGTGGCCATCGGGACAACCCCAGGCCCCTCACGACGCGAACCCGTCCCAGCCCTCAGATGGGAGCCCTAGAAGGGCTGTGGACGAGGCGGCAGGCCCTGCACCTCCCTTGCACCCGAGGCCCCCCCGCAGCCCAGCCTCCACCCTGCCGGCATTCTGCTAACTCCAGTCTTTAATAGCAGCTGTCTGCTAAGAGACCCCGGGGACCCCTCTGCTCCGGTGAGGTGTCATCCAGGAGAATAAAAGTAATCTACAGTGTGTGGAGGCAGGGAGGGAGGGGCCACCGAGCCCAGACGCTGGGAGTGCAGTGCCTTCAGCTGGGCCCAGGGCCTGGCATGTCTGAACCCCGAGACTGTACGGGTGCTGCCAGCATTCACCCCGCACCTGCCTCGGCCCAGGAATTTCTAAACCTCACAGTCCCTCTGGCCCAGGGGTTGCCCCGCCACGATGTGACTGCTGAGGGGCAGCGGGCTGGGCAGGGGCTGGGCAGGGGGCTGGGCAGAAGTCTTTCGGCTCTGAGACCCCTCTCCCACGTCTGGGTGCAGCTTCCCCCGGGGCACCCATGGGGCAGAGCCTCGGCCCCCTGCCCCCGTGGAGTCGAGGCTCCAACCACTGGGTGAGCTGGAGCAAGAACAAGGCCAAGCCAGCGCCAGGTGGGCCCACAGAGGCCACACTCTGCCTCTCAGAACCCACGAGCCTGGCAGTGGGCACAGCTGGGCCTTGAGCCCCTGGACAGACGCGGCCTGGTGCCACCAGCCCCAGGAGCCTGGGAGGGACTGGAAGCTGCCTCCACCCCACACAGAGGCAAGCCCCCTCCCTCGGCCCCGAGGGGCTGGGAGCCCACAGATGGGGCCCGGCCCTGGCCACGCTGGGCATGGGTGAACGCTCCGTCCTGTGGTGGAGTTCATTTCCACGAACTGGGCACGCGGCGGCACGGGCAGGGGAGCTGGCCCTGTCTCAGGAGCCTGCCTGTCCCGGGGCCTCAGTGTGCACGGCTGTGGCCCCACCAGGCAGGGGCTCTGGGGCACCCGCTCCCCAGCCTAGGCCTCGCTCAGACACGTGAATGGGCCTTGCTCAGGACACGCCCAGAGCACGTGAATGTGAACACACACGTGTGAGTGAGTGAACAAATGGATGAGTGACTGAGCGCCCAACGAGTGAGCAGTGGCTGAGCTACCACACAGCGCGTCCACACACAGGCCCTGGGTCTGGACCACCACCCACCCAGAGGCTAGTGGTTTGTGTTTAAGCAAATATCTATCTATCTACCTACCTACCTACCTATCTCCATCTTGCAGGCAGGTGGCCCTCACCACCTGAGGAGGCTGGACGTGGGGCGGTCAGGGGTGGTGCCAGGCAGGGCAGGGACACCTGTGCAGAGAGCCCCTGCTGCCTTGGGCGGGCCAGACCCGCCCGGCCTGGGCCTGCACCTCTGCTGGTGGGCAGGGCCTCTGCTGAGGCTGCAGGGGTGGAGACCCCAGACCCCAGACCCCAGGTCCCAGGCCCCAGATCCCAGACCCCAGACCCCAGACCCCAGATCCCAGGCCCCAGGCCCCAGGCCCCAGACCCCAGACCCCAGACCCCAGATCCCAGGCCCCAGACCCCAGACCCCAGACATAGGTCCAGGAAGTAACTTGGCTGGGAAGGCAGAAGGGCCAGCAGGTGGGTGGGAGGGGCCCAGGGTGGGGGGCGGGGCCTACAGCAAGGCCAGGGCACAGGTGCCAGGGCGGACACGGCATAAGCAGGTGCCACGCACATGGCCGTCCCAGAACCCTCACTGGGACACAGCTGCTGCTGCCCCTGGCCCACCCAGGCCCAGCTGAGCGGGGTGCAGGGCGCCAGCCTCAGCCCCCTCTCCACACTCTTGGAGGCACTGGGGGCCCCCCGGACACCTGGCCTTCCCCACAGGGAGTCAGGAGGACCGGGGCCTGGCAGGGCTGGGCAGCGCCAGGAGCAGGCCAGGACTGCGGGATTGGGGAACCGAGCTCCTGGGCCTGGAGCAGCAGCGCCCCCGGCTCTCACCCACCTGCCACCCTGCCCGGAGACGTCCCAGGAGCGAGGCGTGGGCTGGGGTGCACTCAAGGCGGGGGCCTGCAAGGCCTGCATCCAGTGTGAGCTCCGCTTCCAGCCCAGCCCCTGCTAATTCATCTGAGGAAGCAGTGGAAGAGCCCGAGTGCCTGGGGCCCTGCACCCCCACGGCAGACCCGGAGGGAGCTCCAGGCTCCCGGCGTCAGCCTGGCCCCGTCCTGGCCACTGTGGCCCTTCAGAGGGGAGCCAGCTCGAAGGCCCCTGTCTGCTTCTCTAACTCCGCCTCTCAGACAAACAAATCTTCGGGGGGCAGAGAATCATGAGGTCTGAGGCCACAGCCCCCACCCACAAAGCCAGCAGCGGGCACAGCCTCACAGGGCCCTCCGAGCCCACCCCACCCACAGGCGCCTGCCAAGACACCCCTCCCCCGACCCGACCCCTGACCCGCCACCTGCCAAAGGCCTTCCGGAACCAGTCCGGGGCGGCAGCCGGCCCCCTCCTCAGAGAAGTGGCCTGCTGGTCCCCAGCCCCGCGCGCTTCTTCCTGTGTTGCTATGGTAACTTCCCAAGGTCACCAAGTGGCAGGAGCACGTGCAGCGCCTGCCTGGGCTCCAGACAAAAGGCGGCTCCACCGCTGGCCCCGCCCTCCCAGGCACCACCCAGCTGCCCCTCCCCCACCGCCAGGGAGCACGGGGGGGGGGGGGGGGGGCTCCTGAGCCCGTGGGCCCGCTTGGGATGGCGGCAATGCCCTAATCGCATGCCCAGTCACTCCCCAGCCAGGCGCGCAGTCCCAGGGGGCCGCGCCGACGCCTCCCTGGCTGCTGGGCGGGGGCTCCCGCCTGCTCCTCGGCTAATGGGATGGTGCCCACAGCTGGGCCTGCCATTAC
>CM027391.1:39084170-39102739 GCA_015711505.1 Sylvilagus bachmani | reverse complement strand
GGGATGGCGGCAATGCCCTAATCGCATGCCCAGTCACTCCCCAGCCAGGCGCGCAGTCCCAGGGGGCCGCGCCGACGCCTCCCTGGCTGCTGGGCGGGGGCTCCCGCCTGCTCCTCGGCTAATGGGATGGTGCCCACAGCTGGGCCTGCCATTACCACTCATTACCGCTGCGCCCCTCCCGTGCTGTGGGGGCCAGGGATGGCTCCCCCAAGCAGAGGCAGGCAAAGGGCCTGCCAGACCCCGCACACCTGCGCCAGCAACAGCCAGGGGCCCCTGGCCGAGAGCGGAGCACGGACCCAGGGCACCTGCCGAGCCGGGCCTGGGACAGGGCCCACGCGGGGACACCCGGCGAGAACGCTGGACGGTGCCGCGGTCGGTGTGGTCCCCCCAGATGCTCCCTGCAGCCCCTGCTGCCCCCTCGGGGGCCCCACTCCTCTCTCCTCACAGCAGCTGCGCCCACGAAGAGCCCCATCTCACAGGGGAGCAGGCCCGCAGCCAGGAGCCCGGGGCCGCCAGAACCTACCTGATGAAGAAGGAGGCTGCAGCAGATGGGCCCGTGGAGCCCCCGACCGGGGTGACCAGCGCCGACGTGCAGGCCCCTGCACGGCCCCACGCCTTGGACACACCCTCAGGGCCTGCCAGGGACGCGCCATCTCGGACAGTGTCAGCCACCGCCACCGCGGCCACGGCCGCCTCGGCCTGCAGGGGAGGAGCGAGCGGGTAAGGAGCGGCGGGGGCTGATCGCCCCTGCCCCCCCAGACGGCCCCAGGAGTCGGGGCCGGGGGCCCTGAGGGGCATGGGGGTCTGCTCGGGGCAGGGGCTCCCGGGCCGACCATCCAGGACACGACAGGTCCCCAGTGCCCGAGACGCGGTTCTGGCGTTTCCAGCTAATTAGCCAGAAGACATTCCAGACGAGAGACAGACAGACGAAGCCACGTGGAACTCGACCCTCCTGGGACGCACGGGCAAACCCGACAGAAGCCTCCATGAATCAGCCTTCCGTGCCCACGTGGGGCCCTGGCCCCTGCCCCAAGGCTCTGCTGTCCCCAACCAGTCCCTGGGGCCAGCTCCCCTCAGCCCAGGTGCCGGGGCCTCAGCTCCTGCCCAAAGGCGACCTCCGTGTCCAGGCTGGCAGAGGCCAGGTGTCCTCGGGGCACAGTCCAGGCACGGCCCGAGTCCCTGCCGCCCCGGGCAGCTTCCCTGCTCGCCTGGGTGAAGGGTGTTGCCTGCTAAGTGGACGGCCACACAGCCTCCCAGCCCTTCCGTGGCAGGAAGCCATGCACCCTCCCGGTCCTGGGGCTGCCAGGCCGGTGAGCAGCATGGAAGGACAGAGGTGGTTCCGGACACTGGGCCAGCATGCCGCGCCTGCACCTGCCTGCCTCTCCCCAGAACCCAGGCTGGCCGCCACTCCTGCAGGGCCACCTGCTTCCTGTGAGCTCGAACACCTGCGTCCCGCTGGCCACACAGGCCTGAGATGGCCTGGTCTGGCCCTGCCAAGGCACCTAGAGCCTTCCATGCCAGTCAGTCATCCAGCCTACGGGTGTTGCCAGAAACACCCGGACAGCCTGGGCAGAAACCAGGCCCCGCACAGGCACAGCCCAGGCTCCCCGGGCCAGAACCAGGTTTTTGCCAGAGCTGACAGCCGGGGGGGGGGGGGGGGACCCAGGAGCTCCCGCCGGCACCTGCTTTCCCCATCAGTATCCTGGGCCCGGCCCCATCACACACGACCCCTGCCTGCCCCCGCCCTCGACACGGGGAGCAAGGCCGAGGGGCCCCAGGGGGCCGCGGCTCCAAGCCCCCCTCACAGGCCCAGCCGGCTGCTCAGGCCACATCTCCGCCTCCAGCCGGAACCCGCCGCACTGACCTGTCGCGGGAGTCCCACACGGGCCTCGACTCCACCGTCCTAGGCGCCGCCGTGACACGGCCCCGTCCATCCGGACGGCCACTGCCAACTCCTGCCAGAAGCAGAGCCCGGGCATGCCGAAGAAGCCGAGAGAAAGAAGCCGTCTCAAAGCACAGCGGGAGAGCGAGAGGGAGGGGCCGGCGAGAGGGGACCACGATGGGGGGGACAGAGGGGGCAGGGCAGGCGGCTGAACGGAAAGTGTGATGGAGGCGCCACGACAGCAACGAACGGAAAAGCGTGAAAGAGGAGAGCGTGAGGCCAAGGCCAGCGCCCGCCGCCAGGGGCCCCAGCCAGCGCCCGCCACCTCCGGGGACCCCCGGGGCCCCAGTGTGAGGTCTGCAGGAACCCAGCACACAGGGACGCCTCCACTGGGGCCAGCAGGCTCCCCAGCCCCAGAGGCTCCAGTCTTGGCACCAGAGGCTTCCTTGCCGGGGCCTGCGTGCCTCACGCCGGCAAAGTCCCACCCCTCGGGCCCCGGAAGCAGCCTCCACTCCGGAGGCCTGCACAGAGGCACCAGCGACCAGCCAGGAAGCAGCGCCTGAGCCAGGCCCTGCGCAGTCGGTGCCGGGAGGCAAGCGGGCAGGCTTGGTGGCCCGGGAGCCGCCAGCGAAACCCGGGACTCCCCGGGGGGTCCACCACCTGGAACCTACGTGGGTGAGGAGGCCAGAGCCTCGATCTCACCAAGCTGGGGGCCCCGCGCCACAGCACAGACTGGCTCCCAGCATGTCAGGGCTGGGGCGGGGGCCAGGCCCCCAGCCCCTGGCAGCCCTGTCCTGCACGGTGGCCTGAAAGCAGCCACGTGCAAAGCCTCTGGAAACAGACACGCAATGGTCCAGACAGCCACACTCCGGGCCCGTGGACGCTGAGTGGGCTGAGGCCAGCCTGCTCCGCCCCACACACCTGCACCAAGCACGTGCCAGTCACAGCACCCACTGGTCCGCGCCCTGCCCGTGGCTCCTCCCCGGCCTCCTCCTCCGAGGACCAGCCCTTCTGGCCGGGCCTGGACCTGTTCCCGGGCATCTCCTGCTGGCCCAGAGCCGCACTGGCCCGGCAGAAGGCTCAGCCAGGCGGTGCAGATCACAGCTCCTCTGCCCAGAGCTGCAATCTCCAGTCCCCGTCCCAGCTCCCAGCTCCCTGTCCCTCTCCTTGGGGCCAGCGCCACGCCAGGAAGACCCCAGAGCACCTGAGCGGGGGCTGCTGTCCCCAGCACACTCCACTCTAGAGCGACGTGGGCAGGGGCGGGCCCCTCCTCTCCGCCTCCCCTGGATGAACCAGGCCGGAGCGGCAAGGCCCCTCCCGGGAGAGCCACCAGACCCCGGGGAGCAGCCAAAGTTCCGACGTCTCCCAGGCGCCCGACTCTGTACACCTGTGGCCTCAGGGACGGCCCCACGGGGAGGAATGACTCCCCTCCCAGGCCACACCCGGCGAGGGCCACCAGGGGTCTGTCCGGGCTCAGGACCTGCGACTGAGGCTGCTCCAGTGGCCCTGGGCCCTCCCTGCACCTCTGCCCGCTTGCCCACCAGGCCCAGGGACCAGAAGGCAGCCAGCGGCCCACTCTGCCACGGTCAGCTCACAGCTTGGCAGTGGCCAGAACAGGACCCAGGCAGAAGCACGGGGTTCATGGCCGCAGCCGCCCCTGGGGGCAGTGCGGGGGCTCCTCCTGCAGCCAGGCACCCACCTAGCCCCGCCTCCCAGCCGTTCCTGACTGCTCACCCACAAAACCCAGCACCCACCCAACAACACACAGGTTCAGCCGGGGGCAGGTTGCCCCCAGGTCCTCAGCATCCTGGGAGACCCCCAGCTCCCTGGCCCCCTCTTGACCCCTCAGCCCTGGGACCCCCTCTCTCCCAGGTTGAAAACCAGGGTGCACAGTTGATGGAAAAGCCAAAGGCCCCCGAGACCCGCCAGCCCCCAGTCAGGAGTCCAGTTCTCCAGTCACCTCCACAGAGGCCAGGCTGGTGTGGGAGTGGGCTCAGACCCCTGCCGCCCACCGAGGGCCTCCCGGGCTCAGCCTGCGACCCCATCCTAAGGGTAATAGCACAGCAAACTCCTCGCAAGGAGGCGCTCCCCATGGGGGAGGGGCTGGCCCAGACCGTCCCTGCCCACGGCTCCTAGGGGCTCCGCAAGGCCCTGCCCACCAGTGCCTTCAGGAGGGGCCTCCCACGTCCACCGCCCCGCGCCTTGGAGGAGCTGCGCCACGGGGCATCCTGAGTGGACACAGGCCCAGGAGCCCGCCCGCCCCCACCCCGGGCACTCACCAGGCAGCTGGGCGGCAGAAAGCTGCCGGCTCTGGACACACTCCACGTGCCCTCCAGACACTGCTGGGCCCGGATGGTGACAGTGCTCAGCGCCCCGCCGAGGCCCGCGGGTGCCACCGACACCTGGACGCTGGGGCCAGGCCAGGCCGGCCCCTTCCGCCGGTCCAGCCCTGCGTGAGCCGCCGGCCCGGGTGTGTCCCTCCGGCTGGTCTCGGAGTTGGGGGGCGTGAGGCCAGGGCTGCCACCGGGGGTGTCGGGGCCCTGGAGCAGGGGCAGGGCCTCCCGTGCCAGCTGGTGCAGGTGGGTCGAGCAGGCATCGCAGCGGCGCTCAGCCTCCGGGGAGCAGGCGGGCAGGGCCCCAGGCGCCGGGAGCTTATCCAGGAGCAGAGCAGAGAGGCAAGGGTCCTGCAGACGGCAAGGAGAGAGGCACGGTCAAGTCCGGCCAGGAGGGCCGGTGCCAGCCCGCGACTCACGCCACAGCCCCGTGCCATCCCAGCTGAGAGAGAGCCCACAGCAGGAGAACAATGACCTCATCCAGCACCTCTGGCAGCGGCCCCTCCCCACAGCCCTGGTGGACAGGAGCCGGCTCTGCCACAGCCACACCCGCTCAGACCCCGCCCCACATTCCTGAGGTCCCTGGCTACAGCAGGGCTGCTGGGAACATTGCAGCAGAAGCCCCCTGTTCCGTGGGGGTGGGGGGGGGTCACCCTGGGTCCAGAATCCCCACCCACCAGGCCTGGCCCCTTCCCACAGGACTGCCGTCCAGAGACGGGCGTGCACAGGAGCCAGAGAAGCTCGGAGGAGATCCCTCACCCCCCGCCCAGCCTGGGGGACAGGGAGGCCTTCCTGGAGGAGGTGGCACCTTCCAAAAGGAAGAAGAAATGGAACAAACCGATCCCTGGGGGCGATTCTCCCCAAGGGGCTGCTCCTGTCCCTCGGCACAGTCCTGCAGACCGGGCCCAAGTCAGCTCTCAGACGAGGGGCCAGCCCCTAGCATCCCACCCCAGGGCAGCCCCTCACACACCATGCACGTGGGCACCAAGGCTCCCCCAGGGTCACCTTGGCAGAGCATGGGGTTCTCTCCACGCCCCTCCCTTCCCCCAGTCCGAGCCTCCAGGCTGCCCTGCCCCCAGCAAGCCCCGGCTCCAAGGCTGGCCACATAGCCAGAGAGAGACCAGGGCGCAGCAGTGGACACACCCATTTCTGCAGCCACCATCGCATGGGGGCCCTCACCCACCCCACGCTGAGCCAGGCCCTGGCCAGCGGGGTGCTTGTCCTCCAACGCCCCACAGCCCGCAGCACTGACAGCAGAGCCCACGCCGGACACTGGGGGCAGGTGAGCAGGCAGAGCGGGACAAAGGGCAGCCCCCACCAGGCCCAGATCCCCACCCCCATGGACATGCATTGACCCTGCCCACAGAGCCCAGTGGAGGGTGGTGGGCGGGGCTGCCACAGGGCTGCCACGCCCTCCCACTGGTCGCCAGGGCACCCGTGCAGCCTCCGTCCCAGGCCGGGGCGAGGGCGACAGGCCATTTCCCAGCGCCCCCCCCCCCCCGCCTTTTCCACTCAGCGGGAGGCAGCTAGCGGGTGGCCGTGGAGGGGAAGGAAGTTCGGCCTGTGAGAGCCATTAGCCCGGCCCCAGCCCAGCCCCCCCAGCAGCCTCTGATGGCGCCCACTCTGCCACCCCCCCAGCCCCGCCCCAGGCCACCACAGGGCCAGGATCCTAGGGATTCAGGCAGAGCGGCCACCTGGTGGGAGCCGGCACCAGAGCCCGGACCAGGAACCCCTCCCAAAGCTCAGACCCCACTGGGGACACAGCAGCAGCTCAGCGAGACACCCAACAGGCACCCCCAGACCCACGCACAGCACCCTGGGAGGCCGGGCCCCTCAGCATTCCCTGGGCTCCCAGCTTCCCAACTGGCCACACACTGAGATGGGCAGGGCAGCCGATGTCAGAGTCCAGCGGGGCGGGGGCCCTGGGCTCCTGGGGAGATGGGGGCAGAGTTGAGCTCCCCCGCACAGCACTGGCCCCACACGAGGCTGGAGGGTCAGGGGTGCCCTCCCCACAAGTGCATAACGGCCACGCCCGGGTAGGGGCACCTGGGTACAGAGGAAGACTGCACCCTGCTCCTCCTCCCAGCCCGGGGCCCCCACAGCCAACAGAGCCTGCTCCACGGCCACTTCCTGTGCAGGCAAGCCCTCCCCTCCCGGCTGCCCAGAGCCCAGGAGTCCACAGCCCCCACCTTCGGAATCGGAGCCCCCAGGCCTGCCCCTCCCCCACAGCCACCAGCCCACTGCCAAACGTCACTACCAGTCTCCTTTTCAGGGTCCAATTCAACAGCGACTTCACTCGCCCTGGGGTGGGGGGCACCACACAGAGCCCCCTGCACTTGGACACAGTGACGCTCTCTCTGTTAAAGTCTCTCTTCCACCTGCCCCGGGTCTGCGGCCTCGGGGCACAGCCACCCCACGCCGTGGTGGGATGGGAGGGGCCGTGAGGTCGGGCCTCAGCGCAAAGCACGTGACACTGGGGACGCTGTCCACCGTGCAGCTGTGGTGAGCCCGAGCTTGCTGGGCCATGGCCGCAGCCCCTCAGCCTCCTCCTCCCTCCCTGTTACAGACACAGCCGGGCCCTGGGCAGCCGCTGCTTCCGGAGTCAACAACAGGTCCAGGAAGGTCCCAGCTGCCGGCCGGGCACTGCCCCCAGGGGCAGCGTGAGGACATTTCCACGCCGCGGGCAGCCTGGCGGGGCCCAGAGGCCAGGGGTTCCATCTCCCATCTGGACAGCAGCCAGCCACACCCGGCCACCCATGGCTCCCCACTGCGAAGTGAGTGAAAGGGGAGGACCCTGGGGGCCGAGCCCCGCCTCCTTGCTCCACCAGCAGGAGGGGAGCAGGGTGCGGCCCAGCCCACCCAGCACCGACCGGCACGCCACCCCCAAGGCCTCGGGCCCAGAGCCAGCCCAGCTGGCTCAGGCACAGACCAGTCCATTGAGACCCTGCTCCCTCAATGGCCTGGCCTGTCCTCCCCTGGGACCCTGGACAGGTGCTCAGGGCCCCCGGGGCACAGGCCAGGCAGCAGGGAGGCCTCAGCAGGGCGGGCTGGCAGAGGGGCAGCCCCACCCAGAGCAGGTGCCTGGGGTCACCCAGGCGCAAGGGGCAGCAGCAACGGAGCCGCAGAGCGCAGAGCACCCGCGCGGCCGGGGCCCTGGGCAGGCTCCTGGCGGGGGCAAGCCCGCCCTGGAGGCCAGGGCTGGGGCCCGCTCCACCCCGAAGCCGCCCCCCGCCCCGCTCTGTCACCCCATCTCCCAGGGGCCAGCCGGCACCCAGCTCTGTCTTCTGCGGCCTCGGGCGACTCGCCCCAGCCGGGGACCCCACCAGACATAAGCACAGGCATGTGGGTCAGGTGTGAGCATGTAGACAATCTGCTCACTGCAGCCCCAGTAAGCAGGTTTCGGGGGCACCCACAGAGGGGAGGATGCCCCGCCCACTGGGAAGCCCAGCCCACAGCACACAGGCTGGCCCAGACCCTCACCGGACACCCAGGGAGAAGGCCCCGGCATCACCCCAACATCCCACACACACCTCGGTGGGGCCCCCAGGCTCCCCACGCTGAGCGGACAACGGCCCTCCCAGCTCCCAGCCTGCGGGGGCCACAGAGCCAGCGTCCCAACCCTGCTCCTGAGCCCCGCCTCTCCCCACCCACTGCTCCAGGGACCAGGAAGAAGCTGATCCCTCTGCAACTGCTGCAGCTGGAGGAGCCGGGCAGGGGAGGGGCCTGCGGCAGAGTGGGCGGGGCCCAGCCCTCCTGGCAGAGTGGGCTTTGGGACACCCCTTGGGGTTCTCTGTAGGCCAAGGCTGTGGGGCTCAGGTGGCCCAGGGAGGCGGAGCTGGGCTGTGATGTGGGGAAGGACAGGGACAGGACCTCAGGGAGGGGCCCCGCAGGCTACACCTGGAGCCTGGCCCCCCGGGGGGCCACTGTGCAGCAGAGGGCTGGCCCAGGCCCAGGTGCCCTGGAGGCCGAGCCCTGGCTCCAAGGCAGACAGGGAGGGGGTGTCTGCTCCCAGACCCCCAGCAAGGGCAGCCCAGCTGGGAGCCCTTCCCTGGGTGCGCGTCCATCCCACCCGAAGCCCCTTGTCCAGCAGAGCCTAGGTGCCGGCCGTCAGGAACCCGCAATCTAAGCAAGAAACAACCACGTGGCCAGGCTCAGAGCGAACAGGAAGCTGCCATGAGAGACGCCGCCAACGAGCCACGAGCTCGTCCGGAGCTGCGTGAGCTCCCGGAGGGGCAAAGGGAGCGGGCAGCTGGCTGCCCTTGAACTCGAGACGTGGCCCAGGACAGCGCCGTCCCCACCTCCAGCTGGTCTCGGCGCCTCGGGACACACAGGGGCCTGCAGCCCTCTCCTGGCACACAGGCAGTGCGGCCAGGGACCCCGACTCCCGCCCAAGCTGACCACAGCCAGACTCTACCCGAAGCATGGGCACGGCTGGCACCCCGGGACCGCGGGGTCCGCCCCAGGCCAGCGGTCACGCCTCTTCTTCTGGGTGACTCACACCCCTTAGGCCCCAATCCTCAACCCCTGAAACCTTGGCAAGGAAGAAAATCAAAACACACAATGCAGGCCCTCACCTGGCCACAGGCCAGAGCAAAGGAGCCCCCGGGCCGCCCCTGGAGAGTGGAGCCCCCAGGTCTCCCGGACCACGGACAGCAGGGCGGGCCCTGCCTGGACCCGGTCCCCGAGCCCCACGGCAGCTGCGGGGACAGGTCCTTTCTCAGCTGAGTCACCCCAGCCACAGCCAGCCCCGGGGAGCTCCCGCCCCGTGCACACCTCCCCTGGCTGCCGCCGCAGCTGCTGGCACCTGGGCTCAGCTGGGAAACACTGCTGACGCCGGAGCCTCGCCCTGCACAGCCCGGGGGCTGCCCCGGCAGGCGACGCCCAGGCCAGGCTCCAGACAGCTCGGGACGGCTGTGGCCTGCGGCAAAGCTGTCACCAGGTCTGCCGGGACCCAGCACCGCTTTGAGCGACCCAGGACCCCCATGTCAGTCACAGGGGGGACAGGGCACGTGCCCGCTCGTCGGGGCGCCAGGAGAACTCCCTGCAGAAGGCCACAAGCGTGAGGAGCTGGCGGGGTCCCCCTGCACACCCCGAGTGAAAGGGGAGAGGAGCGTGGTGGAGTGGGGGTGACACAGGCCAGGACAGGCGGGAGGGGCACGGCCGACTAGTGACAGCCAGCTCACCCAGGCGGCCCTGGCTCACCGCTGGGCTTGGTGAGCATCTGAGTGTGTGCCAGGGGCGGTGGAGCTCCCCAGGTGAGCTGAGACCCGAGGTCTTCCTGTGGGGACCTCCCTGCCCGAGGGGTCAGCCTGGACCCGGAAGGTCGCAGGGGCATCTGTAGGATGACTCTGGCAGTCCCCGGAGCAGGAACAACGCTGTTGCCCTCCACGAGGGCTGAGCCTGGAATCCAGCCCCAGCAGGCCCTCAGGTGACCACCCCAGGCGTGGGTCAGTCATTCGACAGACACCTCCAGGTACCCGGGCCCCAGGCTGCCCCGCACGTGCTGAGCAGCTCACAGCGGCAGTGAGGACCTCGCACAGAGTCGGGGGAGTGGGAGGCAGGGCACAGCCCCCGTGGGGATACCTCAGCGGCAGCGGGCACGGCACGGGCGCCAGCAGGGCCTCCGCGCCGGGAGGCGGGGCTCTGTGGAGAAATGTGTCTGCGCCAGGCTGGGGGCAAGAGCAGTGTCAGAAAGGCCTGGGGCCCAGCAGGCCCGGGCAGAGGGAGCGGGGAAGACGGCACAGTGCGGGGGCCCATGTGGAGCTGGTGGGGCGGCCCCCAGCTTCCCTCCACCCAGGGATTCTCCTGGCTCCAACCTGCGGCAGAGCCCACCTGGAGCCCACAGGCACAGCCCCTCCTGGGGGGAGGAAGTTCCCAGTTGGGGGCCCAGGACCAGTGCCGGGGTGGGGGGGGGGAACCGAGGCAGGCACAGGGCCGCAGCAGAGGCCGACGGCACACCTGCAGGGACTCTGCAGGGACCTCCACGGCCAGGCCAGGGCCCCAGCCCCACACGAAGCCCCCCAGGGAAGCCCAGCAGACGGCCAGGGTGACACAGAGACACAGGCGGAGCACTGTCCCACCAAGCTGCCCTCCCGCCAGCTTTGGCTAAGCCTCCCTGCTCAAGCCCCTGGGCCCCTGCACCCACGTGGAGGTGGGGATGGAGCTCCTGGCTGCTGGCTTCGGCCTGGCCCAGACCTGGCTGTTGTGGCCACTGGGAAGTGACCCAGTGGACGACTTCTCTCTTTCTCCGCCTTCCTCTCTCTCCATCACTCTGCTTTCCAGAAAACTTTCTAAAGACTAAAAAGGGTTCCCAGCCTCACGCCGACCTTGAGACAGGTCCAGCTCCCCGGCCCCCACTCCAGGCTCCCCGAGCTCCCAGGGGGGCTCGCCCACAGCCACACACGCACAGAGGTCTCCTCCCAACCCGCAGCCCTCGGCAGGCAGCCAGGACGCTGGGGAGAGGCAGGGCCACCCAGCAGGACAATGGCAGCCTGCCCTGCGGCCTCCATGCCTTCTGGACACACAATGGCCTGCGGAGTCCACCCTCTGGCAGGCACAGCGCCCCCTCCCCGGACCTCGGCAAGGGAGGGGCCCAGAGCCCACCAGGCCCAGCACCCTGGCCACTGGCTGGGTGCACGCTGGGATGAGGGCCAGCCACAGACCGAGGGGCTGGTGAGCTCTAGCCAGTGTCAAAGGCCAAGCCCAGGGTCACAGAGATGGATGCCTAGGGGCTTCCCTGGGGACACACCCTTCCCAGAGGGGGACCCTGCATCCACGGGAGACTGTGACCTCAGCTCTCTCCTCCACCTGCAACCAGCAGGACCCCCGAACACGGCGTCTAGGCCAGGACTGGAGCCCGGGGCATGGGCAGCAGTGGCGGCCAAGCCCACAGAGCCACTGAGGTCCCTCCCGCCTCTGGCCTGGAGCCCGACCAGGGCAGCAACGTGGCCCTTAGCTGTGGCCGGTCCACAGCCCTGGGAACCTCCTCCAGGCCGGAGCGTGCGGAGCAGCGCAGCGGGTGCCAGGGACCCAGGCCACCTGCCCTGGCCACAGAGACCGCCTGCCCCGTGCCCCGACAGAATTTGGGCAGCAGGGACTCCAGGTCCCACCCTGAGCCCAGCCCACGCCGCTATATTTAGATTCAATGAGGATTATGTGGACTTCCCAGGAATTCTTCCAGAAAGACCAAAGGTCACGGGACGGGCTTCCGCTGGGGACCCCCGCCTCCCGGCTCCCTCCCCGGCTCTCGCATTGTTCCCTGGAACAATGGTCGATACTCCTTCTAAGATGGGAGCAAACCCACAGGCGGAGACCCCCAAGAGCCGTCTCCTGGGCCGCTGGGCTCCACATGGGGGCCAGGAGCCCCAGGCACAAGTGGGAGTCCTGGGAGGCTCTGGTCAGGCAGGGACACCCAACCCAGCTGCAGGGGGCGGCCCTCCGGGCACCGCCCCTAGGTGTGCCTTTTCCAGACGCTGGGGGCCCAGGTCCCTCCACGGTGAGCAACCCAGGGACCCTTGCTGCCCACTCTGGGGGCGCCTCCCCAACCCCTCCCATCCCACGCCCAGACCCCCCAGCGTGAGCGGGACACACCGCAAACACTCGGAGTCCCAGCCAGGGGCTCCGCGGCCCGCCCGCAGGGGTCACTTACAGCAGCGCCCACCCGGCCCGCCCGCAGGGGGTCACTTACCCGCAGCGCCGACCCCGGCCCGCTGACCAGCTTCCACGCCTGCCGCTTCAGCTCCACCAGCTTCGCGTGGCAGTGGCGGCACCAGCTACCTCCGCCGGCCGCAGGGCCCTGCTCGGGGCCCGGCCCGGCGCCCTCGGGCGCAGGGCGGCTGCCGCGGGGGTCCTGCTCCAGCCCGGCCGGCAGCCCCTGGCGCGCGGACACCTGGAGCGGCGGCGGCGGCGGCGGCTCCCGGGCCGGGCCGCCCTCGGCCACCTGCGGGGGTGGGGCGGAAGGGAGCGGTGAGCCTGGGCCCGCAGACCCCGGCTCCGGGCCGGGCTCGCCGAAGTTGCCAGCGCGGGCCGCGGGGCCGAGCGCCCACCCTGTCCCGCCACGCGCCGCGGTCCGAACTCGGGCCCTGCGCACGAGGGCCGGGCCCGCGCCGCCCGTCGCCCGCCCCGCCCGGGCCGCGCGTACCGCAGGCGGGGCCGCACACAGCGGGGTCCCGCGGCCGCCCATGGCCGGGGTGCAGGACGGGCCGGGCGGGCGCTCCGGGGCGCCGCGATTACGTGATCCGACCCAGGGGCGCCCCCATGGCGGGCCCGCAGCTCCGAAGTTGGAGGCGCAGGCGAGTGGCGGGGAGCGCGCGGTGGCGGCTGCGGGCCCCGTTCTGGGGCGGGGAGGGGGCGGGGCTCCGAGGCGGGAGAGCCCCGCCCCGGCCTAGGGTGGGCGGTGCGTGGGGAGGGGGGGTCCTGCCAGCCCGCACGGCCCCGCCCACTCCAAGACCCCAACCTGTTAGGTAAGTCCCGCGCTGGGGGGGGGGCGCGTGCGCTCTGGCTCCTTTCCAGGACCCCCCCCCCCCGGAGCCCAGGCCAACCGGTCACTTTGCTGCCGAGAGAGCGACAGCCGCCGCGGGGTCTGCACTCCAGCACCGCCTGCCTCCGACTCCCAGGCGCGCGGCACGCCTGGCGCACCCCACGTGTAGCCGGCAACCCTCGGGATCTGCTCGCGCGAGAGTGTGGCCGGCCCGTGGCTCTGGACGCGCTGGCACGCGTGGCTTCACTGCGGTGCGTGTGCCCCAGGGAGGGCGGGCGGAGGCAGTGGCGCGGCGGCCCCGGGGCTTCGCGCGGGACCTGTTGTCCGCGGGCCTGACAGATGGAGCCGCGCTCCGGAATTAATTGCCCGTTTGTCTCCGGCTGGGAGGTCGCCCCCTCCCCGCGGCGACCAGTTGCTCCCGCCCCAGCCGGGCCGCGGGCGTCGCCTCCGTGCAGGGCCGCTGGTGGCCCGGGGTCCCGGCCCCAGCTCGGCCCGGAGCCCAGGCTGACCGAGGCCAGCGCAGCGGCCGGGATCCCCGCGCCGCGCGCGCCCCCTGCCGGCTGCTGCGTGCCCGACGAGGCGCACGGCGGGCACCTGGCCCGGCCTCGCCGCGCGGTCCCGGCGCGCACGCGGGCGCCCTGCATGCATCCCAGGGTCCTCCGTCCCCCAGAGAGGCCCCTCCTCGGCGTGGTACTCAACCCCTCCCACGCACGCGCTCCGCAAGAAAGTGCGGTGACGACGTGCCCTCCCTGGGTCGTTTGCGACCAGAGGAAGAGAAACAAAGTGAGCAGGGGCTCACCAGGCGCTCGGAGACCCGCAAGCCGCCGACTCCCTTCCACCCAGCTCAGGGCAGCCCTCACCGCCCTCGCCGCTCACCCGCTGCGGGACTCACGCCCTGGGTCCGGGAAGCGCGGCCGCCTCGCCCTCCTTAGCGCCCACGCACCCCAGGAACCCCGCGTCCCGCGCCCGCCGCCAGCCACACCCGCAACTTCAGTTGTCCGCGCGGCCCGCACCCGGTTCCCGGAGGGGCTGGAGACGCATAGACCCGAGGTGCTCGCGGGAGCCGGAGCCAGCTCGGGGCGCACCCGGGCGAGGCGCTAGATGAGGCCGGAGTCCCCCGCGCCACGTTCCCCCCTGCCCGCCGCCTCCCGCCTGCTTCCGGCCCGGACGCAGCCCCGAGGCCGGCGAAAGTGCTGCAGCAGGTCCCGGCCCAGGCTGCCTCCTTCCGGCACGGCACCCGGAGCTCCGAGAGCCGCGCGACAAAGTCGCGGGACGGCGCCCCGCAGCCAGCCGCGCCCCGCCCGCCTCACCTTGCCGCGCCGCCGCAGGAGGTGGCTGGTGAAGCCCAGGATGATGTCCGAGTCGAGGCAGAACGCGCCCATCTCCAGCAGGCTGGGGGCTTCGCGGGGCGCGCCGCCGGGCGGCTCGGGCGGCCCCGGCAGCGCCATGGAGGAGAGGAGCGGGTAGCGGCCCGAGCGCCTCCCGCCTCCCGCCGCCGCGCCGCGCCCCGCCCTCGCGCTCGCTGGCCGCGCGCCCGCAGCCGCCGCCGTCTCCCGCACAGCGCGGGTCCTCGGCGGCCCGCGCCCCCGGGCCCTGCGCTCGCTGCGCGCCGCGCGCCGCCGCGCTCCGGCCCCGCCCGCCCGCCCGCCCGTGCCGGCAGCGCGCCAGCCGCGCGGACACGCGGACGGAGGGCTGCTGCGTGGTGGGCTGTGCGGTGCCAGGGCCCGGTCCCGCCGGCCTCCCGCGCGCCCTGACGTCTGCGCACCTCCGAACGTGGGTCCCCAAAACCCCTGCCGACAACGCAGCCCCTCCCGCTCCGGGCTGCCCCGGCGACTTCGCGCCGTGGGGTCCTGGTCCCCAGAAACATGCAGTGCCCCCCGCGCGCCAGCCCTGGCCTGGGGAGCCCCGAGCGCCAGGCGGTGAGGCCTGGGGCCCGGGCTTGCAGGGTTTCGGCGGGGCGCGCCTACCTCACTGCCTGAGCCTGGGGCTCAGCCCCTCCCGGGCCACGAACTCACGCCTGGATCCCCCTGTGTGCTCAAGAGTCTCCAAAGTCACCTCCCAGGGTTTGGGCAGTGGGGGAGGGGGTGTTGAGGACTCTGTCCAGCCCAGGACCTGGAAGGGACGCAGCTCCGCCCCGGCCTGGGAGCCTCCCTGGTGGCCTCCCAGAAGGGGAGCAGCCGCGGGCGCTCCTCGGCCCCACTGTTCTCCGTGCAAAGAAAAGCGCGGGGAAGCTGTCCCGTGCGCCCCCTCCTCTCGGCTCCAGGACTCGGTGGTCTGGGGGAGGCCAGGTTCCAAGAAGACACCTGGGGCCTCCCACCCCGGCCCTCCCCGCTAAGCAGGGGACGGGGAGGATTTCCTGCCCTCTCCCCCTTCCCGGAGTGCGGGGGCTCCTGGGAGGAGGCGGGGCTGTCTGGATTGATGAAAGTCGCTGTGGGGGATTTTTTAGCATTTAATTTACCAGGCAGGGGTCCGAGCTGTCCCCAGGGAAATCTAGGCCAGGGGCGAAAGACAGAGGAGCCTCCTGGCCCTGAGCAGGGCCCTGGGGGGATTGATTGGTGGTGCTGCGTTCAGGGAGGCAGGAGCCACCAGATGCCTGCACTGGGTGAGCTGTGGCCTCCAGCCCCACCCCAGCCAGCAGTGTGAGCAGTTGGGGTACACCCGACACCCCCACCCCGGGCACCGACTCTGGCAGAATTCACCAGGACTTGGGGATGGCGGGGGGGGACAACCGGGACTGTACCCCAGACACCCCAACACCAGGCAGACCACACCAGGCACTGACTCCGGGGAATTCACCAGGACCTGGGGCTCGGGGGGGGGGGGGGACAACCGGGAGTTGACGGGCTGCAGAGGGGCCTGTGGTGAACTTCTCTTCCAGGTTCCCCAGGGAGGTGACTTGCAGTTCTGGGTGAGCTGGGGAGCCTCAGGGCCAGTGCCCCGGGCAGCCCTCAGCAGTGACCACCACGCAGCTGGACAGCAGGGAACTCCCTAGGGCCTCTCGGAATGATGGGTCCCAAGCCCAGCTCAGGGACCGCCTGGCAGGGTGCCGTGCAGTGAGTCCATCCTCTCAGAGGTGTCTGCTCATGGAGGCCTGGACCTCCCCGCCCCAGCCCCTCCAACAGCACAGGCCCCAGGAGGAGGGTCCCTGGGCAGGTAGAGAGCCCACTGCTCTCCCGCGGTGAGGGCAGGGGAAGACCCCCATCTCCAGAGGGGCCTGGGGCCCTCCCAGGGGCTCCCTGCTGGCCCAGCTCGTGCCGCGTGGGGGAGCCTGTGATGTCACCCACAGGGCGCCTCCGTGCCAGGCGAGCCCCCCAGCCCCAGCCCCCAGCAGGTGTCCGGGCACTAGGGGTGGGAGGCCTGTGTGTTGGAGCCGGCACAGGCGGCAGCGGCCGTGGCCAGACTCTGTTAGACCCACTTGGCAGGGTTCGCTCCTTCTTCCTCACGCAGTGCCAAAGACCAGTGTCTCCCACTCATACGGACACTGGAGCTGAGAGGTGGGGCCTCCTGCGGATGGACTGGGCCACACAGTTCTGCTGGGACCCCTGTGAGCTCGAGAGCGAGAGCGAGCGAGAGAGAGAGCGAGCCTCTCACAACAGCAAGCTGGCCGGCCCTGCCCACCGCTGGCTTCCTCCTCTGACACCCCCCAGCCGAGCGAGCGGAGCCGGTGCCACCTCCCCTCCTCGCTCCTCCGTCAGGAAGGTGTTCAGCTTGGCTCTCTCACAGCGACAGAAAGCAGGGCCTTGCAGCCCCGTGGGTGTGCGCCCAGGGCCAGCTTCAGGAGAGCAGCCGGGAGGGGCCTGGGCACGGAAGCTCGGTGCTCGGCCAGGCCCTGCCTGCAGCATGGGACCCTCGCGGGTCACTGGGTTCCCTTCCCTCTCCTCCTGCCCCATGCCCACCTCTGCCCTCTGCTGGGAGGAGCCTCAGGCCCAGTGCCCCGGGGCAGCTGCAGGCTCTGAGCTTCAGCACCGCGGCCAGCGCCTGGAGCGCCAGCGGAGCCTTTGTGGAGCGGTTGGGCTGGGCTGGGCGGAGAGGGCCTGGGTGTTGCATTCCTGGCCCTCACTGGCCCCAGGTGAAGCTCCCCACCCTGCCCTTCAGGCCCTCTGCCCATGTGCCCCCTCCCCAGCCACCAGCACCCTGAGGCTGAACGCGGGCAGCAGTCTGCTTCTCCCACGAAACCTCTGCTTCCCGTGTCACCAGCTGCGGCCCGTCCCCACCCACCCCCCCCCCGCGCCCCCTCTGCCCCCAGGCACTGCCCCCCACCCCTGCGCCCCCTCTGCCCCCAGGCACTCTGCGGCAGCCCAGGCGCCCTCCGTGCTCCCATTTGCTCTCCACAGGTGCCCACGTGCCCCAGGCCACCTCCCCAAACATCCCCTCCTGGCGCCGCTGTCCCTGCCGGTGTCCCCAGCCCCTTCCCACCTGTGCCTGTTAGAGCACCCGCTGCACCTGACTCAGAGCAGAAACCCCTGCGAGTGTTGAGTCCCAGGCAGGCGCCAGGTTCTGGTGCCCTCGGGAGTCCCACAGGAGGGGCCTGCTCTTCCCTCCCCCAACCTTGCCACAGCCTCTCCCACTGCTGCCTGGACCTCTGGTCTGGCTCCTCACTGGCCGCAGACTGGCCTCTCCCCCCCCATCCAGAGCAGGGCTACACTGCCAGATGCCTCCCTTGGGGGACAGCCCAGCCCCAAGTCACCAGCCTGACCCCAATTGGCCACGAGCCAGCACGGGGCTCCGGGCTGCCCCAGCCCGAGGTCAGCTCCCTGACTGTGTACACACATCCCCAACCTGCCTGCACCTTCCCAGCGGCTCCGAGTGTGCCCTCCCCACCACAGGACTGGGGCCTGAGCCCTCCCATGGTCCCCGCTGAGGCTGTGACCTAGCCTGCCTGCAGGGGTCCAGCCGCGACCTTGGCCTCTCTGCTGGGCTCAGCCACTTCTGGAGCAGGGGCACTGCCACGTGTGGCCAGCAGATGGCGTAGCTTGGCCGCAGCCTCTGGGGCCAAAGGCCAGTGGAGCAGGCTTGGCCAGTTTCCCTCTTAGCAGATGGGAAAAGGCCAGACGCCCCTCTGCAGCCTGCTCCCTCTGCCTCCACCCTGCACCGGGGTCCTTGTGCCTCCCCTGGCACCCTGCGGGGGCCCTCAGCGTGGACCACGACGGCCACACTGTGCAGGTGAAAAGCCCTCTGGGCGAGTCTCGGACGCCCACTGTGGTGGAATGAGAAGGCCATGCCAAGATGGCCGCTGGCGAGCGAGCCTCAAGTACTCAGGAATGGCTTCGGAACCCACCTGGGAGACCCCCTGGCCATGGAGCCTGCCTGGCAACAGGCTGTGATTGGTTAGGGCATAAACCGCCCTTTGAGGATTGGCTGCCTCGGCTGTATAAACTGCTGTACCATCTGAAATACACGAGTCTGGGGCTGCTCACCTCTGGCCCGGTGTCTGTGGGGTCTGTGTGGTGACTCCGCGCCTCTTGCCCCCACCACGCTCCTCTCAGAAGGAATCCACAGCAACAGCCCACCTCCCAGGGAGCCCCTCCCGGCAGGAGCTGCCGTCTCCAGGGGCGGGGCTGGGCCAGAGGGTGGCCTGGCCAGCCCAGGAGTGGGCGTGTGGCCGCTTGTGGAGTGATGGCTGCTTGGGCTGACCACGGGACAGGTGGCACCGTGGTGCTGAGGGAGCTGACGGCTGCAGCCCGGCCCAGCAGCCACAGGGTCCCCACTGGGCGGCTGTGGGGGGAGGACGCCGAGTTCCGGAAACTCCGAGCAACTATGGGGACGGCAAAGAAAGCCCTCGGAAAATGGAAGTGTGCAAAATTCAGGAGGGACCAAAAGATGACGCCCAGAAAGTAGGCAGGGGCGAACCTCGCAGGACCAGGAGACGGGGGGG
>CM027391.1:39070543-39083670 GCA_015711505.1 Sylvilagus bachmani | reverse complement strand
GCCCCACGGCCCTGCCATCACTCAACACCACCAGGGCCCCTCGGCAGTGCTACAGTCCCTCTATTTTCTTCATGGAGCTCCGTGCGTGGCTTTGCTGCCTCCGGCACTGCCCCAGGCACAGGCCCCTGGGAACGAGGACACTGCTGACTGCCCGCCCTGTAAAGGCCGGGCCCACGCAGCCCCGGGGCTCCCGCTGGTCGGCCTGGCCTGCTCCGTGTTCGCTCCTGTAAGATGCTCATCTGACCACCTGGGGTTCACTCACCATCACTCCGTCTCCGCCACACTTCCGAACAGCTGCTCCGTATTTCATGAGGAGTCAGTTGCTTTTCACGTGAGATCTACCGGGGCCAGCGCTGTGGCCTGGTGGGGTAAGCGGCCACAGGCAGCGTGGCACCCCACAGGGGCATCAGTTCAATTCCCAGCTGCTCCCCTTCTGACCCAGCCCCCTGCTACCGCTCCTGAGCAGCGGAAGATGTTCCAAGTGCTGGGGCCCTGCACCCGTGTGGGAGACCCAGAGGAAGCTCCTGGCTTCAGACCAGACAGCTCCAGCCACTGTGGCCATCTGGGGAGTGACCAGTGGATGGAAGACCTCCCTCTCTGCCTGCCAAATACAATAAATCTTTTTTAAAAAATTTACCTGTAAATCACAGTGATGGAAGTTGGGAGGGAGGGGGAGAGCGAGCGAGCGAGATCTTTGATTTTCCATCCACTGCTTCACTTCCCAAATACCCACAAACAGCGAGGGCTGGGCCAGGCCAAAGCTGGGAGCTTGGCACTCCACCGGGGTCCTACGTGGGTGCAGGGGCCCAGCATGTGCCCATCACTGCTGCCTCCCCAGGCCACAGCAGGGAGCTGGGTCAGGCGGCGCAGTCAGGACCCGAACAAGCGCTCCAATATGGCGCACGGGATGCCGGTGTCACAGACAGTGGCTGAGCACGCTGACCAACAACACTGGCCCCAGGTTCTCTTTTTTAATTTTCATCTACTTGAAAAGAGCGGCAGAGAGAGGGAGGGAGGAAGGAAAGATGCATGTGTGCCACCTTCCATCCACTGTTTCATTCCTCAAATGCCTCCAATAGCTGGGGCGGGGCCAGGCGGGAGCTGGGAGCCCGGGTCTCCCCAGGGCGCAGGGGCCCATGCACCTGAGCCATCCTCGCTGGCAGAAGCTGGGCAGCAGTGGGGCACCCGGGGCTGCAAACTCCAGCTGGGGACGGGGGCGTTCCAGCGGACCCCGCGGCGCCACGCTGCCCGCCGCCTCCTTCCAGCGAGCTCTCCTGGCTGCTCTGCACACGCTCTGTGTGCGGTGAACTTCCAAGCGGCTGAAGTTCGGAAGGCGGCCACCTCCTTTCTCACAGGTGTCCAACCTTAACGGATTGTAACCAAACAACGTGGCCTTTACAGTCACTTAAAATGTTTCTCTGGCCGGCGCCGTGGCTCAACAGGCTAATCCTCCGCCTTGCGGCGCCGGCACACCGGGTTCTAGTCCCGGTCAGGGCACCGGATTCTGTCCCGGTTGCCCCTCTTCCAGGCCAGCTCTCTGCTGTGGCCCAGGAGTGCAGTGGAGGATGGCCCAGGTGCTTGGGCCCTGCACCCCATGGGAGACCAGGAGAAGCACCTGGCTCCTGCCATCGGATCAGCGCGGTGCGCCGGCCGCAGCGCGCCGACCGCGGCAGCCATTGGAGGGTGAACCAACGGCAAAGGAAGACCTTTCTCTCTGTCTCTCTCTCTCACTGTCCACTCTGTCAAAAAAAAAAAAAATGTTTCTCTATGGTCAAGCATGGTCAGCTTTTATAAATATTTTAAACGTAAAACACGAGCACAGCTGAAGGGTCTGGCCGTCACAGCAGACCATGCGGCCTGCCCAGCGAGCTCTCGGAGCACGGGGCCGGTGAGCAGCCTCCACGGCGCCTCGAAGGCGTGCGAGTGTCGACAGCATCGCTGAGAACACCAGGCGTCCCTCCGCAGGGGTGGGTCCCCGGCACCCACATGCGAAACCTGGAAGGAGCTCCTGGGTCCCGGCCTCTGTGTGGTGCAGGCCTGGCCGTTGTGGGCACTGGGCAGATGAACAAGTGGGTGGAGGACTCTCTCCCCATTGCCACGTCTTTCACATGAACAGAACTTAAGATGCACACACACCACGGACCCGACTCACGGGCTGCCAAAGCAGAGAGCACGCGGTTGCTGTCACGGGCGGCCTCTGCACGTGGACCGTGTGTGGTCACCGCAGGTACAGCAGAGGCTCCTGTACGGCCCCCACCCAGCACCAGGAAGCACACCCCACCCCCACCCCCTTGTCTCACTGGAGCAAGACCGGGAAGGCAGGAGTGGAGCAGAGGGCGGGCTGCGGATGCGGTGCCCAGGCCAGCGCGGCCTAGCAGTCCCTGCACGGCCCCCAGGCCAAGCCAGGCCAGCACGGCAGCGTAGCACCCCGCCCCCGCCCGGCCCAGGCCTGGGCTGTGCCAGTCGAAGCGACCCTGCCAGCGGCCAGGACAGGACAAGCCCGGGCTCAGGACCCCAGCACGGACGCCTGCTGCGGGCGCCCTGGTGACCCAGGCCGAGCGCCTCCCCCTGACAGGTCAAGAGGGGAGGAAGAGGTCTGTTTCACTTTATTACTTTTACTCATGTTTTTTAGAACAAAATACCCTTCAAGCTCCTCTAACAAAAACTGTCCCAAACAAGAATGCGGTCTATGCTTTTATTGTCTCCACATACAGGCTCGCTGCCAGGTGACCCCTGATTTCCAAACGTGGCCCCGGAGTTAGGACTTAACTAAAAAAGTCTTAAATATACAAAAGTAAAGTTAGGTTTCCCAAAATTAGTTATCTTCCTTTGTGGGACAAATCAGAAAACACGACATGGTTTTTAAAAACAAACACGGCCTCCCTCGTGGTGAACTGGACATCACGGTCTTCCTGTAGCCCAGGTTTAAACCATTTCACAGAACAAAATCTACCAGCACATTCTAGAACTTTCCATGTGGGCTTGGCTACATACATTGACCTTCATAAATTAAAGCAAACTGGAGCTCCTCTTTCACACGGAATTTAGGATGGCGCCTTCCTGTCTCTAGAGAAAGCGACTCTCCAACCCCCCACACCGACAGACGGCTGCTGCCCGTGCTCCACGAAGAGGCGGCGGCTGGCCGCAGGAGTGTGGACACACAGCAGGGCGGCCCCGACCCCTGCCTGCATCGCGAGCTCAGGGACCCAGCACAATCAGCCTGTGCAGCTGGTACAGCGGCGTGCTCTTCCCCCGGCCGTCTTCCCGCGCCGCCTGCTCCATGACCAGCCGTGGGTCAACCTGGGGGCAGAAAAAGGGCCAGTCAGGCTGGTCCACGGGGCTTCTGTGGACAGAGGACAAGACAGATACCTCCCCCTCCCCTCCGACACACAACAGAGCAGAGGTCCCTCAGGTTCCCCAAAATAATTCCAGAAGCTTCTCTACTCTCACACTTCCTTCATGCTACACACTTGAGGATTCATTTTTAGTTCATTTACTAATTTGTAAGGCAAAGTGAGAGACAGATAATCTGCTGGTTCACTCCCTGAATGCCCACAACAGCCAGGACTGGGCCAGGAGCCTGGAACTCCATCGAGGTCTCCGACGTGGCTCGTAAAAACCCAGAGACTGGGCTGTCACCCGCAGCTCCCAGAACACATGAGCAGACAGCTGCATCGGGTGCAGAGCAGCTGGGCCGTGAACCAGCGCTCCAGCACGGGAGGCGGGCATCCTGCTGCACCCAAAACATTTCCATAATTATTATTATTATTGACAGGCAGAGTGGACAGTGAGAAAGAGAGAGAGAGAGAGAAAGGTCTTCCTTTTTGCTGCTGGTTCACCCTCCAATGGCCACCACAGCTGGCGCACTGTGGCTGGCACATCACGCGGATCCAAAGCCAGGTGCCAGGTGCTTCTCCTGGTCTCCCATGGGGTGCAGGGCCCAAGCACCTGGGCCATCCTCCACTGCACTCCCGGGCCACAGCAGAGAGCTGGCCTGGAAGAGGGGCAACCGGGACAGAATCCGGTGCCCCGACTGGGACTAGAACCCGGTGTGCCGGTGCCGCAAGGCGGAGGATTAGCCTATTGAGCCGTGGCGCTGGCCCCATAATTAATTTTTAAATATAGGTTTACTAATATGGCAAAGAGGGGCAGGCATTTGTTCTGGAGGTTAAGAGGCCCTCGTGGAGCCGGATTTGTGATGTGGTGGGGGAAGCCACTGCCTACAACACCGGCTTCCCATACAGGCATCGGTGTGAGTCCTGGCTGCTCCACCTCTGATCCAGCTCCTTGTCAGTGCACCCAGGAAAGCAGCACAGGACAGCCCCAGGGCTTGGGCCCCTGCACCCATGCGGGAGACCCCTGGCCACTGTGGCCATCTGGGGAGTGAACCAGCAGATCAGAGATCTGTGTCTGTGTCTCCTCTCTCTGTAACTGCGCCTTTCAAATAAAAAAACAAAAACAAAAAAACAGGTGCCTGCACCCCTTCCAGAGGTGCCCGGGCCCCACTCCTAGCTCCACTCCTGGCCTTGGGGCTGTAGTGAGGGCTGCAGTCTAACGGGCTCCTGCCATGCGGGGACGGCCCGAGCTCAGCTTCCGGCTTCGGCTGCGCCAGCACCAGCTGCTGCAGGCGCCTGGTGGGGATGGTGGCGGAGGCGGCGGCAGGGGGTTAGCCGGTGGGTCGGAGCTCACTGCCACGGGCTCTACTAATTTGAGAAACGATGAATTCCCCATATGCACCACGCCAGCAATTGCATCACGGGAATTTAAACACACATGATCTCTAAAACTGTCTCAACATGACACTCTTCCAACTCAAGCCCGGGGCCGGCCCCAGTCTGCTCCAACGGGTGGGCAGCCCCATTCAGAGCCCCACACGCTGGGGGCTGATGCCAGGGCACAGGTGCTTCGTGTGTAGAGATGGCCCTGCTCTGGAGTTAAAGCTTTTCCCCAAAACCTCAGCTGACAGAACGCCCCGGAGCCCGGCCTGGGCCCTCCGTGTTCACAAGGGGGTTTCTACACGTGAGCCTGGCCGCCCGTGGGCAGTGACCGGAGGAGATGAGGCCAGAGGGCACTGTGCCAGGATCACGGCGCTCAGTGAAGGAGGAGACGGGGGAGCGGCTTCTTGTCTCGCACGAGAAAGTTCAGGCGTGAGACAGAGAGGGGCGGTCAGCAGGTTCTGCGGGTTAGAGGTGGGGACGCGCCGGCAGGCCAGGCTCAGGGAGCGCTGAGCGCCCAGTCGTGCCCGGACTGCGGCTCCCAGGGAGCAGGGCCCAGTTCTCCCCAGGTCTCCCGGCCCCGACTCCTTCCTCTCCTCACTCTTCTCCAGGACAAAGGTGTGCGAGTGAGAATCGGGTGGAGCTCCTCCCAAGGCTTCACTCCGCCGTGCCTGGGCCTGGGCAGCCCTCCTGGCTGGGCAGGGGTGCCTACCCCAGGGCACCATCCTTGGGGTCAGGCCATGACCTGTGAGGTCGCCAGGGTGTGGGCAGGACTTTGGAGGGTAAAGTAATGGCTGCTTCCGAGACTCCAGGCGAGCTTTGCTTTCCGTGGCCCCTCGCGCACAGACTGACCCTAACCTCCCCTGCCCCAGGGCACAGGAGAGCCCACCCGGTCCTCAAGCCTGCAGCCCCAGCACTGCGAGAAACCAGCCAGCCAGGCACGCAGCCGGAGCACCAAGGGGGCGTCTGTGCCCAGAGCGCCACCAGCTGAAGGCTCCACTGGACACTCACACCTGCACCTTCCCAGTCACAGAGTGAGACCTGGGGCCTGACGCAGAGGACGCTGCCCAACAGCCACTGCTCTGGGCCCCAGATGTTGGCCACAAGCACACACCCAGCCCCAGCCGGCCTGGTTCTACGCACACGCCACGGGACGGGCCACTCACAGCTACCTCTCACCTACCTGGTTCCACTCGTAGGGCTTCTCGTGCCACGTGGGGACAACCTTCTCTCTTGGCTTCGACTGGCAGAACAAACTGGAGTTCAGAAAAGGAAATCGAGTGAGTTACATACCAGAAAAATCCTACTACAAAGATCTTCATCATACATTAGTGACTGAAAACTCTACCGTGGTGTTTAAAGATTCCATTTATTAGAAAGGCAGTTACATATGGGGGGGGGGGGTCTGCCAACCACTGGTTCACTCCCCACATGGCCGCAATGGCTGGAGCTGGACCAGCCGAAGCCAGCAGCATCTTGCAGGTCTCCCACGTGGGTGGCAGGGGTGACAGACTGGGGGTCACCTTGCACTGCTTCCCAGGCGCAGAAGCAGGTAGGCGGGTCAGAAGGGGAGCAGCCAGGACTCAAGCTGTGCCCACACGGGATGTGGCCCTTGAGCCGCAACGCCAGCCCCCACTGTGGTTTTTAAACACACACACACACACACACACACTCACACTCACACTCAGAATTATAACTACAGTAAGCTTTCACGGGCCACGATGCGGCAGTTACGATCAGGAGCTCTCATACCCTGCAGCACACCCAAAACCTGAAAGAGGAGCGCAGCTGACCACGTGTGAGGGCCACACCCAGAGCCCCCGGTCTCCATGACAGCAGGGAGGCCGCAGGACCCGAGCGGCAGCCATGGCTCAGGGCAGGGCCCTCCGTGCCACTCACTCTGCAGTGGCTGCTGCAAGCTGGAAACGTCAGCAGCTGAAAACACAAAGCGACAGGGACTCGGGCGCCTAGGGAGCAGAGAGGAGAGCTGCCCACCTCCACGCCCCACGCCCTAGCTGCGGGAAGCAACCTCGACGTGCAGGCTCTGGCAGACAAAGGGCAGAGCAGCACCTGTCCGTGAAAACCCTAGGCCGCGGGTAAGAGCTGTGGAGGCCGCGGCTGCCACCCCGCCCCAGCCTGACCCAGCACCAGGGCTCCCAGGCTGGGCGGCCACGGACACGGGCATCTGTGGCTGGAGGGCCTCGCTGGCTCCGCCCCAAGTGCAGCGCCCTCACGCCCACGCCCATGCCCACGCGCCGGGAAGCGAGTGCAGAAAACCCCTCGCCCAGCCAGCAGCAGGCCACAGACCCGCAGAGCTTTCAGAGGGGCCCCACACACGGGCACGCAGCCCCCACCCTGCAGAGGAATGAGAATCACCAACACACAGAAAGCCCGGCATCAGGGGCCTGACGGCGTGCAGAGTCCCTGAGCGGACAAGACAACCCATCAAGGGAAACAGCAGCCGCCCGCCCGGGACTCCCTGCAGTGCAGACTCGGGGACCCACCCCAACACCACATCAGGGACAAGCAGAGACCCAGAAATGCTTAGCCCAGCTCAGGAACGAACAGGCGACAGAAGGGCCGAGCAGGCATGGATGTGGACTTAATAATTTATAAGAAAGACTTCAAAGCAGCCACAATGAATATATTCAGAGCAAAGCACACTGTGGTTAAAGAATTAAAGAGAAAATACGGGGCCGGCACCGTGGCTCAACAGGCTAATCCTCTGCCTTGCGGCGCCGGCACACCGGGTTCTAGTCCCGGTTGGGGCGCTGGATTCTGTCCCGGTTGCCCCTCTTCCAGGCCAGCTCTCTGTTGTGGCCCGGGAGTGCAGTGGAGGATGGCCCAGGTGCTTGGGCCCTGCACCCCATGGGAGACCAGGAGAAGCACCTGGCTCCTGCCATCGGATGAGCGCGGTGTGCCGACTGCAGTGCGCCGGCCACGGCGGCCATTGGAGGGTGAACCAGCGGCAAAAAGGAAGAC
Organism: Sylvilagus bachmani; assembly: GCA_015711505.1. Taxonomy (NCBI): domain Eukaryota; kingdom Metazoa; phylum Chordata; class Mammalia; order Lagomorpha; family Leporidae; genus Sylvilagus; species Sylvilagus bachmani. The sequence goes on along the minus strand of CM027391.1, from coordinate 39,075,973 downwards.
CTTTCTCTCTGTCTCTCTCTCACTGTCCACTCTGTCAGAAAAAAAAAAAAAGAGAGAGAGAGAGAAAATACGATGGCAATGATTCAGATAATCTCTACCCCATTAAGGGGGCAAATTCTAGAACTGAAAAGTACAATAACTAAAATAGAAAATTCTCTACAGATAAACCTGCACAGGTCTGACACAGCATGAGGAAGCAGCAGCACGCTTAAGGGACAGATCAAGGGGACGATGCTGTGGCATTCCAGAGTAAGCCACCACCTGTGGTGCCGGCGCCATGTGAGCACCAGTTTGTGTCCCGGCTGCTCCACTGCTGATCCAGCTCCCTGCTGTGGCCTAGGAAAGCAGTGGAAGATGGCCCTGCACCAGCGTGGGAGACCTGGAGGAAGCTCCTGGCTCTTAGCCTCAGCTCAGCTCAGCTCAGCTCTAACTGGTGCAGCCATTTGGGAGTGAACCAGCAGATGGAAGATCTGCCTCTCTCTGTAACTCTGCCTTTCAAATAAATAAATAGATTCATAAACAGATCAAAAGAAACGAAGCCATCAAAGCACACAAGGACTGAAGGAAGGAGCAGAGCCTCAGGGTGCAGTGGCCCCATCTCTGCGCCAGGGTCAGGGTCAGGGGTCAGGGTCAGGGACAGGCGTCAGGGTCAGGGGTCAGGGACAGGCGTCAGGGTCAGGGACAGGCATCAGGGTCGGGCGTCAGGCATCAGGGTCAGGGACAGGCGTCAGGGTCAGGCGTCAGGGACAGGTGTCAGGGACAGGTATCAGGGTTGGGCGTCAGGCATCAGGGTCAGGGACAGGCGTCAGGGTTGGGCGTCAGGGGTCAGGGACAGGCGTCAGGGTCAGGGACAGGCGTCAGGGTCAGGGTCAGGCGTCAGGGACAGGTGCCAGGGTCAGGCGTCAGGTGTCAGGGACAAGTGCCAGGGTCAGGGTCAGGTGTCAGGGACAGGGTCAGGGTCAGGGTCAGGGTCAGGGTCAGGCATCAGGCATGACGCCCGTGCTGAGAAGCGTCGTGAGAACCTCTGCAAAGGGGCAGAGACGACTGCGGAAGAGACTAAGGACGCAAAGAGGCCCCGAGGAAGACGGCAGAAGCCAACGGAGGGGGCAGTGGCTACACAACATCAGAGAAACAGGACTCAAAGCATGAAGTCTCAGAGGGGCGAGGGAGGGAGGGGGTTTCATCCTAATGATGATCCTGTGCGTGGGAAACCCTACAGAACCTACAAAAACTGCAAGAACTAATATGCCAGTTGACATGGTCACAGAAGACAAGACCAATACATAAAACTCAACTGCACATCTTTAGAAAGGAACTATTCTGGCCGGTGCCGCGGCTCACTAGGCTAATCCTCTGCCTACGGCGCCAGCACACCAGGTTCTAGTCCTGGTTGCTCCTCTTCCAGGCCAGCTCTCTGCTGTGGCCCGGGAGTGCAGTGGAGGATGGCCCAGGTGCTTGGGCCCTGCACCCCATGGGAGACCAGGAGAAGCACCTGGCTCCTGGCTTTGGATCGGCACAGCGCACCGGCTGCAGCAGCCATTTGGGGGGTGAACCAACGGAAGGAAGACCTTTCTGTCTGTCTCTCATGGTCTAACTCTGCCTGTCAAAAAAAAAAAAAAAAAAAGGAAAGAACAATTCCAAAACTAAAAGAAATAATTTCATTCACAATAGTTTCAAGAGAACTAAACTATTCAGCAATAATTTAATAAAAGTGCAAGACTCGCATGCTGGCAGCTATAAAGCAGTGCTCAAAGAAAGGAAAGATCCTCCGCCTTGCGGCGCCGGCACACCGGGTTCTAGTCCCGGTTGGGGTGCCGGATTCTGTCCCGGCTGCCCCTCTTCCAGGCCAGCTCTCTGCTGTGGCCCGGGAGTGCAGTGGAGGATGGCCCAGGTGCTTGGGCCCTGCACCCCATGGGAGACCAGGAAAAGCACCTGGCTCCTGCCATCGGATGAGCGCGGTGCGCCGGCTGCAGCGCGCCGTCCACGGCGGCCATTGGAGGGTGAACCAACGGCAAAATGAAGACCTTTCTCTCTGTCTCTCTCTCTCACTGTCCACTCTGCCTGTCAAAAAAAAAAAAAAAAAAGAAAGGAAAGAGCCCCCGAGCAGAGGCACCCTGCGCACGAAGCAGCCGCACACCCCCCCAGCCAAGCTGCCGACCCAGAACAGGCCCCCAGCAAGGCCTTCTGCACAAACCGACAAGGTGAGCCCAAAGCTCACACGGAATGAAAAAAGCCCTGAATGGTGAGAGCAAACAGGGCGACAAACACCACCCTACTTCAGGACTTCCTGAAACACTGCAGCCACCACACAGACACAGCCAACAGAGCGAAACACACTCCGGAAACGGAGCCTCACGCTCATGGCCGAGGGCTGGCCGAGGTGCTCAGGCCGCTCAGTGGGAGAAAGGGTGGCTTTTCAGCCAAGCAAGCCCTAACAGTCAGGCACTCACACACAGAACCGCGGCCTCAGGCTCTCACCCCGCACACAAACCAGCTCAAAGTGGATCCAAGTCCTACAGACAAGAAGCAACAAAGAAAACTGAAGAGAGCACGTTTGTGATCTTAGGTTCAGCAGAGATTTTTTTTAAGATTGATTTATTTACTTGAAGGGCAGAGTCACAGAGAAAGAGAGGGAGGGAAAGGCCTCCCATCTGCTGGTTCTCTCCCCAAATGGCCACACTGGCCAGAGCTGGCCCAGGCCAATGACAGGAGCCATGAGCTTCTTCTGGGTCTCCCACATGGGAGGCAGGGACCCAGTGACTTGGGCCATCTTCCACTGCCTTCCCAGGCCATCAGCAGGGAGCTGGATCAGAGTGGAGCAGGTGGGATTCGAACCAGCGCCCACATGTGATGCCAGTGTTGCAGGCAACAGGCTTTACCCACTACACCACAATGCAGGTCCCAATTTTTTTTTCAAGATTTATTTATTTATTTGAAAGTCCAAGTTATACAGAGAGAAAAGGAGCGGCAGAGAGCGAGGGATAGAGGGAGAGGGGGAGAGAGAGAGGGAGAGAGAGGGAGGGAGAGAGAAAGAGGGAGAGAAGGAGGGAGGGAGGGAGAGAGGGAGGGAGAGAGAGAGGGAGAGAGGGAGGGAGGGAGGGAGGGAGAGAGGGAGGGAGGGAGGGAGGGAAGGGTCTTCCATCCACTGGTTCACTCCCCAATTGGCCACAACGGCCAGGCTGGGCCAGGCTGGAGCCAGGAGCCAGGAGCTTCCTCTGGGTCTCCCACCCAGGTGCAGGGACCTAAGCGCTTAGACCATCTTCTGCTGCTTTCCCAGGTCATAGCAGAGAGCTGGATGGGAAGTGGAGCAGCTGGGACACGACTGGCACCCATATGGGAAACTGACACTGCAGGTGGCAGTCCCACCCACTACGCCACAGTGCCGGCCCCCAATTTTTTTTTTTAAATTACACTAAAATCATAATCCACCCACCAAAAAAGATAAAGCAGATTTTATCACAGCTAAAAACCTACAGGCTTCAGAAGACACCCCTGAAGCGAGAAGACGGGGAACCCTGTGCACATCACCCATCTGGTGAGAGACGCATGGAGAGAATTCATATCTACCTGACCTCTGTAAGAGACGGACGGCGGAGCAACAGGGATATAAAAAAGCACTCCTGCACCACTAGTCATGAAGGAGACACAAATGAGCACAGGGAGATGCGACCACAGCTCCCAGCGCAGCCGCCACTGGATGCGCTGGCAGTGCCAAGCGCTGGCGTGGAGCTGGCAGGAAGGCACTCTGAACCCACCTCTGCTAAATCAACACGGCCAACCAAGTCTGCTCCAGACACACCCAGGACAAAAAGACCCTACGTGACGCCGATGGCCGGTACTGCAACCGGTAAGCCCCGACGCCCACAGGCAGTGCACTGTCACTTAGCAAAACGGACCTAACACGTCACGTCAGGGGCGAACCTCCAAGCGCACTGTGGCACTGTGCATTAGGCCTCCTCCTGCAGCCCCGGCCGGAGTCCCAGCTGCTCTGCTTCTGATCGGGCTCCCTGCTAATCAGCAGGAGATGGCTCAAGTGCTGGGCCCCTGCACCCACACCGGAGACCAAGATGGAGCTCCTGGCTCCGCCTCACCCAGTCCTCATTGTGGGCATCTGGCAAGTGAACAAGTGGAAAGACCTCTCCCTCTCTCTGTTTCCACACTCTATCACTCTGCCTTTCAAATAAATTAAATAAATCTTTTTAAAAATACTATGCTAAGAAGCCAATTTTTTAAAAGATTTATTTATTTTACTTGAAATCAAGTCAGAGTTACACAGAGAGAGAGAGAGAGAGAGAGAGAGAGAGAGAAAGGTCTTCCATCCGATGGTTCACTCCCCAGATGGCCGCAACAGCCGGAACTGTGCAGATCTGAAGCCAGGAGCCAGGAACTTCTTCCAGGTCTCCCACGTGGGTGCAGGGGCCCAAGCACTTGGACCATCTTCCACTGCTTTCCCAGGCCACAGCAGAGAGCTGGACAGGAAATGGAGCAGCCAGGACTAGAACCGGCACCCATGTGGGATGCTAGCACTGCAGGTGGCAGCTTTACCCGCTATGCCACAGTGGCCCCAAGAAGCCACATTTTTTAAAAACAACTTGATCCCATGCATAAAAAACGTCATAGGAGATAGCCCTGTAGAGACAGAAAGTCTAAGGCAGCAGTGGGTCAGGATGGCTGGCAAATGGACAGTAGGAATTCAAAATTATTTATTTATTCACTTAGCTTCATTTTATTTGAAAGGCAGAGAGAGAAAGAGACAGAGAGGGAGGGAGGGAGGGAGGAAGGGAGGGAGGGAGGGAGAGGGAGAGGGGGAGAGGGGGGAGAGGGGGAGAGGGAGAGAGAATCTTCCAGCTACTGATTCATTCCTCAATTGCTCACAACAGCTGGGACCAAACTGGGCTGAAGTCAGTAGCCAGGACTGCCACCTCCCTCCCCTGAACCTGCCAAAGGCCACACCTGGGGGCAGCCAAGGGCAGACGCCCAGGCACCACACGGCTCACCTCAGGAGTTTCTGACGAGCGTCATCCTGCAGCTGCGCGATCCTCTCGGGCCCAAGGTACTTCAGCCCGTTGGGGCCGTCACACACCAGCTTGTTGATCGCAGCCCTGAGAATATTGATCTGCAACGACAGCGACGTGGAACCTGAAGGCCCTGCTCACACGCAGCCCCCACGCTCGGCTTCGGGGCCACCATCAAGGTCGCTGGGCAAACCACTACAACTGCATCCACCACCACCGTCCCGACTCAAGAACAGCAGCAAAGGAGGAACACGAAACACCAGCAAGGCGCTGCAGACGCCGCACGCACAGCCTGGGTGCCGGGCAGCACTGCAGGCCTGCTTCAGGCTGGCAGTAGCAACAAGAGCCGGAGACAGCTCGGGCTGTGGGCACCACCCCAGGGATCTCCTGCCAGGGCTTGTCACGGGCCTTTGTC
>CM027391.1:39030061-39070443 GCA_015711505.1 Sylvilagus bachmani | reverse complement strand
AGCTCTGGCGTGGTGTTCTGTACAGCGTGCCGAGTCGGGCCTGATGTCTTCCTCCTGCTATCACTCATGGAGGGTGCGTGCCATCCGAGGAGCCACCACCCTTTTGGGGTGTCTGTGGATGGCCTCGGCCTCTTTCAGGACACACGCGGAGTCACACGTCTCCACTGCACCCCCAAGACCTGCAGTCAGTCGGCCTCCACACCCCAGCAACCACTCATCTGTACCCCCCAGGCCTGCCATTTCCACAACGCCCCGTGGACACGCCACGTGATGCGCAGCCCTGGCTCCCGCCTTCTCATAGTTGAATGTGTCTGAGACTCATCTGGTGTTGCACAAACCCCTTGCTCTGTTACCGCTATTCCAAGGTGTGGCTGAGCCACAGCGCCAGCACCCCCTGCTGACGGCTACCCTCAGCATTGTGAGTGACCTGTAGGGCATCCACCGCGCGTTCCACGTGGACGCAGACGCAGGCGTTCAGCCCCCAGTGCGTCTCTGAGGAAGGTGACAGGAAGTTGCCTCCCAACGGCAGCTGCACTCCGCGCTCCGCCAGCAGTGACCGGGGTGACGGGCCCTCTGCTGTGCGGGCCCCGCCAGCCTGGGCAGTGGCCAGTGCTTCCACTTCAGCCATCCTGACAGCGCATGGTGGCATCTCACAGCAGCGTCCTGGGCGTGCCTGACTGCATGTGACACCGAGTCTGCCCACTGCGGCCCACACATCAGTGGACGTGTGTTCGCGGGTGAAGGCCTCCAGCAGTGCCCAGCACACACACCTCTCTTTGTCTTGCTCCCCCTGAGCAGGGTCTCCTGCAAGGCTGTTTATTCTGGTAAAGTCCAACTTTTCACCTTTTCTTCCAGACTGAAGCTTGGCTGCTGTGTCCACAAACTCGCAGGGCTTTTCTCCTACCCTTGCTCCTGGGGTTTTGGTTTTGCACTTTCCAATCAGCTCTATGAACTAGGGTGTATTTTAAGCCCAGCAGCCCTTATAAGAAAGGCAGCGAGTACCTGACAGGTAAACCAGCACCGCTCCAGACGGTCCCTGGCTGCCGCCGGGGCGCTCCACCTGGCCAGCCCCGCCGGCCCTTCCCCCCAGCTCGAGGAGAACTGGCATCACCCGAGAAGGAGGGTTCTGAACACCCGCGGGACTGCTGCTGTCTGCTGAACCGTCACTCTAGCTCCCCATCACGTGAAGCCCAACAACAAGGAGTTACCCGAACGATGACTGAGCACAGAACACACACAACACAAGCCCACGGACCTTGTGGCCGGATCCAATCATACAATCACTCTGCCCACTGCTCCACACGTTCCTAAAAGCTTAGTCCGGGGGCAGGCCTGGGGCACAGCACCTCAAGCTGCTGCTTGGACGCCTGCATCCCATACTGGTCGGCTGGTTCCAGTCCCAGCTACTTAGTTTCTGAGCCAGCTCCCTGCTGAGGGCCTGGAAAGGCAGAGGATGATGGCCACGTGCGTGGGCCCCTGCACCCACGTAGGAGACACGGAGTGTCAGGCCCCTGTACCCTGGTTCAGGTCAGTGCATCTGGGGGAGGGAGAGGGGCAGGCCCGTTTCCTCCTGCACTGTCTTCCACCTGTACCGGCTGAAATGAGACCCCCGCCAGGGCCCTGATGGCCTGGCACTCGCCTCCACTGCCAGAAAACCTCCTTTCCTTCACCAGGAGACACCACCTAAGAAAGCCAGAGCTCCGCCCACTGGAAACAGAGGTCTCAGAAAAGACCGGGGAGGGAGGTGGGTGCGGGAGCACCTTCTGCCCGGCAGCGCCCGTCCTCCCAGCTCACGCCAGACGCCGCATCGTCGGCCGTGACTGCGAGCGTCTCTCACCTCTACGATGTCCTCCACACTGAAGCGAACGTCGAACGCCAGCTCGATGTCGTGTTCCGGCAACACCGGGGCTCCTGTGGTCGGATTCCACCCCAAGCCACAGAGGACTCCAGTGTAGTGTTTTCCATCCCGATCAACCCTGGGAGAGACATTGGGACAGGGGTGAGTCCTCACTTGCAAAGGCCCTGACTTAGTGTGGGGGAAGCGACCAGGGGAGTTGTCAGCGCTCTGTGTCTTCTTCCAGCTCTTGCCCTAAATCACGAAGGGAGGGGCTCCAAGGACAGCGACTCGGGATTCTCACAGCCCAGTGCCATGCTTCTGACACTTGCGTGGCAGACGAAGTAACGGGAGACTATTCATCGCGTGCAGTGTTTTCCCACCCGGCACTCTTTCCGTGGGCTAAACCCTCCATTTCTGGAGAAAAGGTAGCACGCGCATCCAGGACTCGACACACAGGTCTCCGTTCACCTTCCCTCTCCCACGACACAACTCACGCCCCGGCGTCCTGTGGCTGCTGGCCCAGGACCCACAGCTCTCCGTGCTCTCTCGGCAGCCACTCCAGGCCGCCTGTCCTCGCCCCGGGCCATCTTTTCCACCTCTACTCCCACGTTCCGGAGAGCAAACAGCGCCAACTCCAGGAACATCACCCAACCCCTGCTGAAGGCCGCCGTCTCTCGCAGGCCCCCACCCCAGCTTCCCTGCAGAACGGAGCCTGACCCCGTGCCTCTGCCCCCAGGTCTCACTTCCCAGCAGCCACGCGCCAGTGCCTCAGCCCTGCGGAACACTGCGACACCAGCCTTGCTGGTTCCGACACGTCATCAGCTCAGGCTTCTTCCCATCATCTAAAGCAATTTGTTTCCTCCAGCTGTACTGGCCAAACTCCATGTGTTTCAGGGGCGCACGACACCCTAACTCACTCGGCTCACCCCGCAGTTTGATGGAAACGCAGGCAGTGTCCTCGAGTCCACAGGCTGCCCTCCTGCCCCTGCCCCGCAGCTCGCTGGCAGGGGACGCCAGGCGCGGTCTGCCCTGAGCAGCTCCCTGGAGCCAGGACCTGCCACACCGACAGCCACAGACTGCTCCCTGCAGGAGGCGCTCCGCATCACCTTCCAGACAATTCACTTCAAAGACACTTCTGTAGACGGCCGTGACGAGTGACGGTCTTGCTGATGGCCCCAAGTGACAACAGGACTCCAGCGGGGCTCCAGAAGCTTCCACCCTGCAACACCCACTGAGGGTGACTCCATACCGCAGCACGTCCTGAGTGTCAAGGCCACGAGCCCCAGGCTAATGCCTCGAGGAGCCCCAAGTGCCTACGTGAGCTTAACAGCCGCAGGGGAGGCCATGGAACACGCTCAGTGTGCTTACAATATAGACTGAATAGCATTTAAAAACATCTTTTATACACACAGAGAGTGGCTCCCAATCACTGGTTTACTCCCCAGGCGCCCACAACAGCCAGGGCTGGGGCTGGGGCTGGGGCTGGGCCGGGGCAGAGGCTAGGAGTGGGGAACTCCATCGTGAGAGCAGGCGGACGGGCACAACAGGGCCCAGGCTAGCACACCCACACTCCAGCGAGTAAGCATGGACAAAACCACAACTTAGCAGGAGCTGGAGAGAGTCGAGAAGGGGTCCAATTCCCCTTGTTCCAAGGAGGACGCCGCCTTCACAATCTCTGGACACAGCCTGTCAGACCACACAGGGACGGGCCCCCACCCCACGCTGACCACACAGGGACGGCCCACCCCACGCTGACCACACAGGGACGGCCCCCCATGCCCGAGGAGCCCCACTCAGGGAGGAGCGGCCCCTCCCGATGAGGACACTGCGTGCTGCGCTGTGTGCCGCCTGCCCCCGGCTCCCTGCTGAACAGATCCTGCTTCTCGCCTGACTGGAACTGACTCTGAACCTCAAGTTCGAGAGCGGAGACACTGTTTTTCTTTGCCAGAAATCTGATGAACAAATCCAGGTCTCGCCTGTGGGTGGCAGCACAGGGTTTGCACTGGCAGGCACCTCAGGAATCAAACCTCGCGATGCATCTTCTAGACTAAAACAAACTGCCGATCCCAGGAGACCGGCAGACACTCCCACACACGACGAGGCTGCAGACACAGGAGGGAGCAGTGTCCACGTGGCTGCAAGCCAATGCGCCGGGACTCCTGACAGGCGCCCAGGAGGACACCGATCCCCTCCCAGGAAGCAGCCGGGAACACCCGAAACACACCGCGTTCACCTGCCGCGTGCTAAACAGAAGCTGCAGAACCAACAGCGTCTGCACCCCGCTGCGCCTGCTCCCAGAGGGACGCTTTCTGCGAAGCCCCACTCCTGCCAGCAGAGTCCACAGCAGAGCAGGATGTGCACACTGCCCTCACGGTGAACCGTCCTGGGGCAGCAAGAGAACTCGTGCCACACAGCCATAGGGGCCAGACCGCGCCAGGCCAGCAACACACGGTGGGCCGGGGACGGAGCCCCGGGTGTCCCCTCTCAACCTGCGCTCACCACTAACGTACTGACAAGCGTCTTGGCACTGCTCTCAGCTTTCTAAGGCCTTACAAGTTGTGGGAACAAATCCAGACGGTGCTGCCTCCACAGGCGGCGCGCGCAGCACAGCTCTCTCGCTGCCCTGCAATGGGCTGTCACTTCCAGTGACCACGGGCAGATGGACAGACACAGGGTGACGACTCCGTGCACCTGGGGTCTGGGGGGAACTGTGGCTGAGGCAATATGCTCACGGTGTGGCTTCTGGGGCCACAAAAGGGTGACATGGCTCCCCTGGCCCGGGCAGGCCCCAGCCAGCCCCCAGAGCGCCTTCAACCAGCACCCAGCCTCCTGCTTCTCGGTCCCAATCCTCGCCCCACAAGAGCAGGCTGTTCGCCGGCTTCTCTGCGGGGCCATCGGTTTCCAGCCGCAGCCCTGGGACGTCATTCACGCGCCCAGGTCTCCTTTCAGCCCCTCCATCGAGTCCCGGCAGTTTTGGCACAGACCCTGCGAGGCGGCTGTCCTGAAGAGCTGCCCTGCACCAACCCTGGCCCTCTGGTCACTGTGCCCAGTGCCCAGTGTCCTGAGACCGCTTCCCACCCTGGAGACGCTAGCACGACTCTGCTGGACGGACGCTGGCGGCTCTGCTTGTGTAGGGAACCACGTGGGGACAGTGAGCAGCAGGCAGTGAAACGGTGCCGAGACAGACGTGGGGAAGAGGAAAGGGGCAGAGGGCTAGGGCCGGGCCTCCCCGGCTCCCCTGGCAGGGAGTACGGAGGAAGAGGGGAGGCAGGGAGCAGCTCACCAGGCCAGGGCAGGCCAAGAAGGGACAGGGCCTCGACGGACATCTTTGGGCCTGCTAGTGGAGCAGACGCCTAACCTCTTTCCCTTTTTAAGCTGAAACAAAAGGCTGAAGTAACTTCCTTCCCTCCTGCTCCTGCACACAGCGTGAGTCGGCAGTGCCATCGGCTGTGACAGGACGGTGACAGCCCCGGGGGGGCAGAGGGCACGCGGAGCACAGCCCCATGCGTCCTGGGCAGGGGTGAGAGGGGACCACACATGGAAGAAAGCGGTGTGTGTGCGGGGCGCGGTAGACTGAGCGCCTGGGTGAGAGCAGAGGAGATGGCTTGTCCTCCCGCGGTTCACAGCGCGGCTCGTCCTCTCGCGGTTCACAGCGCAGTTCATCCTCTCACGGTTCACGGCGCGGCTCGTCCTCCCGTGGTTCACGGTGCGGTTCGTCCTCCTATGGTTCATGGTGCGGCTCGTCCTCTCGCGGTTCACAGTGCGGCTGCCACCCACTTGACAGATGGGGGCGCACACAGCCACGCAGAGGCCCTCTCCCCACAGCAGCACCAGAGCTCTCAATTTCACTCGTTCAAGTTCCTTTCCACCGAGGAGCCACGACCCGGCCCTGCACGGAGCGCCAGGTGCCGCACGCACACAGGCTGCTCCTGCAAAGCTTTCAAGGAACTGTCTGAGAACGTCCACTGGCGCTTCGGAGATTCTTTCCCTCCTTGAAAAGGAAAGAGCTGAGGCGAGGGTCTGTCCAGCTACGAGGCCGGCAGGGGGCCAGCACTGTGGAGTAGCAGGTTACGCCTCTGCTCAACTCCAGCCGTTGCGGCCATCTGGAGAGTGAACCAGCAGATGGAAGACTCTTCTCCACTCCCGCTGTCTGTAACTGCCTCTCAAATAAATAAAACCTTACTCGGGTTTGTGGCCACAAAGTCCCCTGGGCCTGGTGTGCGGCACTCATCCGATCAGCACGCGGACGCACTGTGTCTACACGGCTGACACCCCCAGGAGGACTCGGAAGAGAGCTCAGAGCCTTCCACCCCACCCTCTGCAACACGAGAGCTGTGGCTGCAACAGCCGCAGCAACGCGCTCGGGACGGACACAGCACAGGAGGCGCACTGGCAACGGAACGGACACTGCTCTGGACCTCACGCGGGCTCAGACGGACACTCAGTGATGCCAGAGTGCGGCCATCTCTGGGGAATTACAGCATGACAAACGTCCAGAAGTTATTATACACAATATAAACAGACTATAAACCACAAACGCCTGCCCTGTTCACAGCCATGAACACACAATGACCTCCCAACCACACACCCGCTCCGTGTCCATCCACTGCAGCGTCTGCCCAACACCGCCTAACAAGGCAGTTCTCGGGCACGTGCTGTCATCAAGTGACGGAGGGATGCGTGCATCCTCTTAACGTTTGCCCACTCAGCTTTTTCTAGGCAGCGCATACACATTTCTAAAAAAACGTGCACACGAATGGACACACACACACACATTTCCAACTAAGTTAAAAAGCACTGCACAGGGCCAGCGCTGCGGCACAGTGGGTGAAGCCGCCTCCAGCACTGGCATCCCACTGGAGTGCCTACTTTGAGCCCTGGCTGCTCCACTTCTGGTCCAGCTCCCTGCTAATGCGCCTGGGAAAGCAGCAGCAGAAGACCCAAGTGTTTGGGCCCCTGCACCCATGTGAGAAACCCGGAAGAAGCTCCTGGCTCCTGTCTCTGGCATGGCCCAGAGACCATTGCAACCATCTGGGGAATGAACCAGTGGATGGAAGAGATCTCTCCCCTCCCCCAACTCTTTCAAATAAATCAATCTTAAAAAAAAACAAAAAACCACCACACATGTTGGAGACTTCAGCATCATTGTAAACAGCATGACAGAGGGACTGAGCAAACAGTACCGTCCCCCAACTCCATCAGCAGGGTCTGCCAACGGCCCTCTGGCCCACAATGGGCTAGGAGACGAAGGTGGGAGGCACAGTCATCAAGACAACGGAGCCTGCTTCCCCCATGGGGTGCTAGGTTTAAGTCCTAGCTCTTCCACTTCTGCTCCACTTCCTGGGAGGTCGCGGGGGTGGTCAAGCATGTGGGCCCTGCCCCCACATGGGAGACCTGGAATGAGCTCCTGGCTCCAGCCTGGCCTGGCTGTTGTGAGGGTCTGGAGAGACCTGGCAGATGGAGATCTCAGTCTCTCTGTTTTAAATAAAAATGGAATTAATTTTGAAAAAGAAAAAGGCAATTTCCCATTGCCCACTCCTCTACTTCTGCAAGTGCTGAGGCCGCTCCACCTGGCCGCCAGAACACGGGCTCCTGAAGCCCAGACCCTGGGCCTTTCCTGGCCCCTTCCCCAGGGTGCAAAGCTCACGCGGCCACACAGGTGTCTGACGCCAGCCGCACAGCGGCTGCTGGGCACGCTCCCCTGCGCTCACCGCAAACGCTGGCGGGGGCACGGTGACACGCACGGGCTGAGCCCACTGACTCTGACCCTGGCGCCTAGCCCTGGGCTTGACTTCTGCCACTTTCGGCTGAGGTGCTCCGTGACAGAGCACCTGTTAAGGCCTCACAGCTTCGTCCTGAAATGCGTCCACCACAGATGCTCCCCCTGTATGGTGAAGGCCCCTCTCCACCCAGCCTGGTACCTTAACTCCATCACGGGCGCGAACAGCATGCTGAGGATGGCGGGCAGGCCGGGCATCTGGGGCATCAGGGAGGTCTCTCTCAGCAGCATGGTGGAGCCTGCCAACAGGCAAGGTGGTCAGTGCTGTCCAACGCACCCCTCCCACCACCCCTGCTGGGCCTCCGGGGCCGTCCCCCAGCCTGACCACCCAGGCCTGTCCTCTGCTCCCTACGGGTGCCCACACATCTGGCCCGCTTGGGGACACTTTTCCTACAGGGTCTCCCAGAGCCAGGAGCTTGGATTTATCCTCCTTTGTGCCAGTGAGCAGAGCGAGTAAAGCACAAGGACTCAGTTACGCCCGCAGCTTGCGTAAACGCTGAAGCGGCAATGCCCCAGTTCTTCAAGTGGCTTCAGCCAGCGCTCTCAGACGGGTGCACAGAGCGCGAGCCTGTCCACTGACGTCAGGACTGAGGGCACCAAACCCTCGGGTACCAGTTGCGTTGACTGACAGGGACGCCGCGACCAGCATCCTCTGGTGGGGGTCGGCCGGCGCGTCGCTGATGACGACGGAGTTGATGCTCTCCTTCTCGATCCAGACGCACCTGAGGCATAGCGGGCAACAGCTGGGCACAGAGCTCTGGCCAGGCAGCCTGCCCAACCTCCCTGAGTGCATCTCAAAAGCCGGGGCGAAGGCACAAAGGCCCCAACCTTCACCCCACTTCTCGGTGAGGACGCCACAACCTCCACCTCCAGCGCAGGTTCCGTTCCGCCCCCAGCCCCACGCCAGTGGAGGGGACTCGCGCGGGCCGCCCAGCGTCCATCTGCATGCATGCGAAGTGCCCATAGCTCTTGAGAGGACGCAGGCCTGGACACCAGCGTTTCTAACAGGCTCCAGAGGAGGGCCGCACTGCTGGTCCCCAGACGGTGCCTTGAGGAGCCGGGGCTCACCCAAAGTGAGTCTTCAAATACACACGGTGAGGGCTCCCAGGTCTAAAACGCGGCGTACAGCACTGGCCCCGTCCCGCACCCCTCAGGCCTCCCAGCTCCTCAGTCACGCTGCGCCCACCCAAGCACTCCCCGTGCAAGCGCCGGCCCCACTAAAACTGCACCCGATCTCCTGACACCTGCACCTTGGCCGGCTCGCGCAGGCGGCAGGCTTCAGATTTCTCTGGCAAAGCTCCCTGACCCTGGTGTGGTCAGAGCCCTCCAAAGGATTCCATGATATCCGGGCTCCCCAGCAAGAGCCCATCACTCTGGGCTGTCATCTCCAGCTGCCTCCTGGACCCACAATTGTAGAGCAGTGACAGCATGGGGCCCACAGGCTTCCCGACACTGGCACTCACACTCAGCTCAACAATGACAACAGCAAGATGAAAGCTGTGACGAGAGACGCTCAGAACTGCTTCACACAGAGCCAAAGGAAGACGACCTCGGCCAAGGGCAAGGAGAGAAGTTGGCAGGGTAGGAAAAGGCGGGCGTCACGGCAGCTCAGCCAGGACGGCGGCTTGACAAGGTCTAGGTCTAGAGGCGCAAAGGAAAACCCCACGGGAGACGTCGGCTACTCCTACCTGAACTTGGATATCCTCGTCAAACTGTGACACTTCAGCTCGTAAGGGTTAAACGGCCCATGGAGCATCACCTGCACACAACACAGGGCGTTACCAGCCAGCAAGACATCACTGGACATGACCAGCAGCCTACAGAGCGGCTCAGGCTTTTAAAAAGCTGCCTGCTAGTCGCGTCTTCAAGGCTCAGGGAGGCAGAGTCCTCACGGTGCTGGTTCTCTGGACTGCAGCTCATTCCTTCCAGCGACTTCACAGCGTTCCTCCAACCACACACAAAAAGGGGCTTAGGCCACAAAAGGCACCTGTTAAGTACTTTAGGCAAAGTCTTTATTCCTGGCACTGCATAGACCGGCTGGCGTGAGCCCAACAGGCAGAGCAGTGGAGGCCGGTGTCCCTGGGGCTCCCGCAGGAGGGCACGGAACACAGCAGGGTTTGGCCAGACAGCAGCGCGCAGCTCTGCGCAGACTCCAGCCTCCTGCACGTGCGCAACCTGGTGGCAGCAGGTGACGGCTCCGGTGCCCGGGTCCCTGCCACCCCTGCGGGGGACCTGGATTGAGTTCCCAGCTCCTGGCTTTGGCCCCGGGACTTAACTGCAGATGGAAGACCTCTACCTTTCCAGTAAAAGTGAACACACAGCACTGCTCCAAACTTTTCTTCACACCTCATTAGGCACAGGCCCCTCTCCCCTCAGCTCCCCGCCTGCGCCCGACCCCGCGGCACCTTGCAGGTGGGGGGTCCCAGCCTGTTGGAAGAGAAGCTCTCCAACAGAACGCGGATCAGCTGCTTCCCGTCGTCCTGCACGGCAGACGGCACACACCCGTCCAGCACGCTCTCCGCCGACTTGGAAAAGAGCGCCTTGAGAGCCTCGTGGCTTTGCTGCAACGATGAGCAGGGTTTGTCTGGTTAGGAGGAACCTGCACTTACCGCACCTTACTCCACCCTAGGCTGAGCCGCGGCGTGAGCCCCTCGAGGGCTGCGTCGTCAGGCAGGACGGAGATAACCCGCTCAAGTTCTCTTTGAAATTCAGTCAACAGAACCAAGTCAGGATTTACTAACTTTCAGCCACAGAGAACTCAGATGAAGAGACACTGACAGCTGCTCCAGCTGGGAATACGCGGGCCCCTCAGGCTCCCCACGGCCCGGGAGGCGCTGGGCTGCACGCACGCCCTCCCGGCACCCTGCACCTCCAGCAGAGAGCACACACTGCAGTGAGAGGCCCGACAGCACGAGGTGCCCCTCTGAAGCCCAGACCAAGAAATGACACTGGACATGCTTGTCAATCGTTAGCCGCAAGCAACTTGGAAATGCTTGACATCTGATCTTGCACCGGGGAGCTCCCGGAACCCACTCTGTCAGTCTCCAATACAGAACATTTTCACACCTGAGTCCCCGTAAGAAGAACTAAAAAAGCTAAACAGGAAACCAGTAACAACAACATCCAGCCAGGGTGATTCAGCCTCAGAGCAATCTCCAGGAATGGGAGGAGAAACACTGCTCACTGGCAGCGCTCAGAGGAGACCACCTCCGGGCTCCGGGTCTCTCACACACTCACTGCCCCTCACACACACACACACTGACCCCTCACACTCCCACACACACACAGCCCCTCACACACACACACACACACTGCCCCACACTCACTGCCCCTCACACACGCACTCACACTGCTCCTCACACACACACACACACTGCCCCCCACACTCTCACACTGCCCCTCACACACGCACACTCACACATTGACCCCTCACACACTCCCACACTGACCCCCACACACTCATACTGCCCCCACACTTACACACTCATACTGCCCCCACACTTGCCCACACTCACACTGCTCCTCACGCACACACATTGCCCCCCTCACACACACACTCCCAACCTGCCCCTCACACACTCACTCACACATTGACCCCTCATGCACACACACTCACACTGCCCCCCTACACACACTGACCCCTCACACATGCACACCCTCCCCCTCACACACACACAAGCTCACACACACACGCGCGTGCCCACGCTCCAGGCTGGAAGCACTTACTTTCGACTCATACGACTCCTCTGTGAGCTCGGCGTAGCCCTCTCTGATGAGGACATCTCTGATGCTGACGGCGTCCTGGGCCCCCGAGCAGCGGTACACGTCCACGTGCAGCACGCTGTGCACCACGGAGAAGACCTTCACGAGCAGCGGGCAGCCACTCACCAGGGAGGCGAAGCGCCTGCTGGCCCCGCCGCTCCAGTGCTCCCCACACACCAGAGACTTGGCCGAGGGTCGCATCTTGCAAACTTTAAATTCCAAAGCCTGCAGCAAAGCCAAGCCGAAGTGGATTCTCAGCGAGGTAAACACCGTCCCAGACACCACCGAGTCGCAACCTGCGAGGGTCCGCGTCACCGTCTCCTGAAAACCCGACTCAAAGGAATCTGGGGGTAGTGAGAACTTTGTAGTTCAAGGAGCCTGGTTCTCTCTTTCCTTTACTGTTTTTATTTGCAGGCTGGCAGAGGACTGGTGTTGTGGCAGTGAGCTGGGCTGCTGCCTGAGATTCTGGCTGGCATCCCATGAGCACCAGCTCACGCCCCAGCTGTTCCCCTGCTTCCCTGGGAAAGCAGCAGGAGATGACATGGGAGACCCAGATGAGTCCCAGGCTCTAACTTTGCCTTTCAAATACATAAATCTTTAAAAAAAAAAAAAAAAAGAAGAAGAAGAAAGAAAAGAAAATGGCACAGAAGTAAAACAGTATTTTTGGCTAAGTTTGGAACCCTCCACATATTTTAACTCACTCCAAAAACAACATGGCAACCTACCTACAGCAATTATCTCTTCTGAAAAATGGAAACCAGACGTGGTGAGTGTGCCCCCCCCCCCCCGCAGGTCCCTGCCAGCAGCCCCCGCCCACTGCACTTGCTGCCTCACCTGAAACGGGAGTTCCAGAAACTGACTCGGAATCTCCATGAGAAGACTGAGCGCCACGTGAGCCCGGTTGCCATAGTCTACGAAGAACACCTGGGGACAGAGAGTGCCGCGGGCTCCGGGCCAGGTGCTGGGCCGGCAAGCAGGGAGTCGCGGGGCCTCCGCAAAGCACGACTCCCAGCGGCCCGAGCGCAAACCCCTGTGCCACCGCTGTCGTTACCTCCCCTGGCTAAGTTCCACCTGGAGCTACTACACATTTCCTACAAACTGCTGGGTGATGTTACAGAAAAACATACCTCCGTGGAATTTCCAGAAACATAAAGGATTTGAGCTCTGCAGTAGCTTTCTTTATTGAGATCGGCAAAGGGGGCCAGGCAGACCAGGCCTGGGTGTGGGTGAACCGGCAGCGGCACCAGCTTCAGCCGGTTTATTTCAGCAGTCAGCTTCTTCATGATCCCTGAGCTTCTTTCATCAACCCTACACCCCCAGAAGTGCCCCACCTCAACCACCTGCAAAGGAAGGAGCGGGGACGAAGTCGAGGGCGGCGCCAGATGCTGCGCAGGTGTCGCTCAGCACCCAGGACTTCTACAGGCACAAGCAGGGGAGGGAGGCGTGGGCACCACACCCCCCCATGGAGGCACCAGACCCACGAGCAGACACTGAGAGCCCTGGGAGCTATAAAGGACTGCCTTGGGTTAGTCGCCATGCCAGGGCCTGCAGCGCCCTCCTGGGTAGCGAAGGGCCCCCCGCGAGCAGGGCCAGTGTTCCCACCTGTCTGGAATCCAGAAAGGTGCTGACACATGTGCCAGAAAGGACACGTGTTCTCAATGAAACTCCATTTTAAAGGAGTAAAAGCCATACCCACATAAAGTAATAAAGGGGCAATGCTAGTTTCGCTGCCATAATTTGAATTAGAGGCGTATATCCTCATGCCAATTAACACTGTTACCTCCTATCTTGTTACATCGGATTATTTTCCCATTACGTGTACTCTGCCTTTAAAAATTAACTCTGATTCTAGAGGGAGCATCTCTCCCGTTTTCCCCTTCAGCCAGCTTTCCTGCACAGGACAGTAAGCCAGGCGCACAGGGCTGTGAGTGTCTGAACTTGCGTCCTGGCTCACCTCTGTGACGTCCACACTCAGGAGGAGATCGGTGACTGTCCGCGATCTGTCTAATGTGTTAAATGAGACTTGCACTGGATCTACCGTCTGCTTCTGGAAGTCCACATTTACCCTACAGAGCACACGTTTTTTAAAAACAAAGTGTTACCAAAAAAAAAAAAAAAAAAAACCACACTTATATACACGATGGTGTTATCTTTCTAACTATTCTAATACGTGTGCAAGGCAAGAGCCCTGTAGTGAGCACCTAGGCCAGAGATGACAGACAGGTCCTCCCCCAAGCACTGAGCTGGGCTGCCCTCCAGGGATGTCACAGGCCAAGCTGTGGACAGCCACCCTCGAGGCACACTTTCTGACCCTGGGTCCTGCAAACATTTCCCAGCTTTGACTTTTAGAAATATGAAAATCCTCATTTGGGGCCACCACTGTGGCATGGTGGGTTAAGCCCCCATCTACAACACTGACATCCCACCCATATGGGCGCTGCTCCGCTTCCCTGTTGATCCAGCTCCCTGCTGATGTGCCTGGAAAACAGTGGAAGAAGGCCAGAGTCTTTGGGCCCCTGCGCTCACGTGGGAGACTGGGATGGGGCTCCAGGCTCCTGGCTTCAGCCTGGCCCAGCGCTGGTCACTGAGGTCATTTGAGAAGATAAACCAGCAAGTGGAAGATCGATCTCTCTCTCCCTCTCCTTCCCTCCCTCTCCCTCTCCTTCCCTCCCTCCCCCTCCCCCTCTAACTCTGCCATGCAGTACATAAATACATCTTTTAAAAAAGAAGTATCCATGATCAACTCAATGCTCCGTGAGAAAACACAAGCCTGGTCGTCTAGGAAACCCAAGACCACCGTTCATCCTTAAGAGGCATGAAGGGTGAACACCGGGGTTCTGGGATGTGACACACAAGCTCAACAGGAATGTAATTTTGTTTTTCTAATACTTTTATTCTCAAATGAAAGAATCATCAGAGAGCCTGGTAAGCAACCAAGCAGTGCCCAGCTCAGTTACAGATGCCAGGACCATGCTTGAGCAAAGTTGCATGGCCTTCTCCATGCCAAACACGGACCCACCGCACGCCTCACCCGGGACCACAACGCCACACACGGCACGAACCTGGGCAGACATGTGCCCTCTCCACTGACCCTCAGAACCCAGGCAAGCTCCTCTGGGAATCAGAAGGGAAATCAACGTGAAATTTAATCCCTATTACTCAAACCCAGAGGTACCTAAGTGGTTTCACTCCATCCTCTCGATAGCTCGAGCAGGCGGTGTGACAGTGGAGCCCGCCCTCCTCTGGAACACACCTGGTGCCCCTGAGCTTGGACACAGCCCCGCCTTGCACCTTCCCTTCGATCTCCTCGGCAGGGTGGACGCTGAGCTCCAGGGCCACTTTCAGCTGGGACATCTTGACCGCCATGTACACTGCAGGCAGAGTTTTAAACCTCTCTGTCGGGTCACGGGAGAACTCCACAAAGGCTCTGCTCCACAAACACGAATGAAAACACACTCATCAGGCGTCTGATAAAAAAAAAAATAAACCTGTATGTCCACTTCTCTCAAGATTAGACAGAAATTCTCATGGTCACTTCTCTCGTCAAAATGCCAGCAACTCTTCATTCCACCACTTGTCAGTCAGTACTGACTTACAGGAAAACTGTCCACATATGGACAGAGTTATGACAGCAGGGACGGGAGTGATGGTGACAGAGTGGGGACAGTGAGTTATGACAGCAGGGACGGGAGTTACGGCGACAGTGGGGATGTCAAGACAGTCGGACAGTGAGTTATGACAGTGGAGACAGTGAGTTATGACAGTGGGGACGGGAGTTACGGCGACAGTGGGGATGTCAAGACAGTCGGACAGTGAGTTATGACAGTGGAGACAGTGAGTTATGACAGTGGGGATGGGAGTTATGGCCAACAGCAGGAATGGTGAGTTACGGTGACACTGGGAACGGGGAGTTATGGTGACAGTGGGGAAGTTGAGTTATGACAGTGTGGACACAGTAAGTTATGGCGACAGTGGGGACGAGAGTTATGACAGTGTGGACACAGTAAGTTATGGCGACAGTGGGGACGAGAGTTATGACAGTGTGGACACAGTAAGTTATGGCGACAGTGGGGACGAGAGTTATGACAGTGGGGATAGGGAGTTGTGATCACAGCAGTTATACATCATGAAACCAAAGCCAGGCTCCATCCTGGAGTGGCTCACGTTGGGAGGCCGGCACTGCAGGCGGCGGCTTCACCAGCTAGGCCACAGGGCTGGCCCGAGTCTCTCTTAGAAACAGCTTCCTCTAGCTCGTCACCACACTTTCAGGTTCTGCACCTTCCACAGCAGCCCCTTCTCACAGGTCCAGCACCCAACGGCCTCCCTCGTCAGCCGGCAGCCAGCTCCTGGGACTCCTCCCCCCACTGCCGACCCCGTGCGGTCTTGGCTTTGGATCACTGCAACCACACGCGCAGAGAACACTCAGGTGCCCGCACGCCCGCCTCTTCGTGTTCACACTCCCAGGCTGCCACAGAAGGCCACCCAAAAGCAGTGCTGTCTCCCAGGGACACAAGTTAGCTCCTGTCCAGGATGGCTGTGCACTAACGTTCCCCTAGACATGTCTATATGGTGGGAGGAAGAGGCATGCCGGGGGCACCCGCACCCTCCCCTCAGGCTGCACACAGCTGTGCCAAGCAGCCTGCTTCACCCCAAGGAGTGCAGTCCCTCCTCGTCTGGTCACCATCTGTGCTGGCCGAGGACCGCCTCACAGCACTGCCACCAGTGCGGCCAGAGGAACGCCGTCCTCTCACCCGAACACCGCCCTGGCGTTGTGCCACGAATAACAGCGGTGAACTCTAACCGAGCCCTAGAAACGGTGCCGAGCAGGAAGCACAGGAAACACACACAGCCCGGGGCAGCCATGCAGGGCAGTAAGGAGACCTGCAAGGGCCCAGACACCTGGCACTCGGAGCCCCCACCACGGTGCGGGCTGTTGGCATTCAAGATGGCGGTCTAGTATGAGACTTCACATACAGAACTAACTTGTTAGGATATTTAGGAAAATGTCAGATGCCTTAAGTTTAATTCACTGAATTTGGGGCCAGTGTTGTGGCATAATGGGTAAAGCTGCCGCCTGTGATGGCACCAGCCCATACGGGTACTGGTGCATGTCCCGGCTGCTCCACTTCCCAGCCAGCTCCCTGCTAATGCACCTGGGAAAGCAGCAGAGGACCCAAGTCCTTGGGCCCCTGCACCGGTGTGGGAGACCCAGAACAAGCTCCAGCTCCCGGCTTCAACCTGGTGCAGCCATGTTGGGAGTGGACCAGCAAGGGAAGACCTCTCTCTCTCTCTCTCTCTCTCTCAGGGCCGCAGCGCTGCCCCCACACACAGTGCAGAGACGGGCATCTCGGCACCGGCAGCAACACACACCACTTACTTGGCGCCGTCGAACACGATGGACTTGACCTGGCCGCACTGTCTGAAGAGGGACTGCAGCTGCTTGTGGTAGAGGAATCCGTAGGGAGGGATGTGCTTCAGCTGCAGACCGACAGGCCCTCAGAAACCCGGCGCTGCGCTGCGCCCGCGCCCGCGCCCACACCCACGCCCACGCCCACCCCCAGCCATCACCCTGCCCTGCTGAAGGGGCCCAGCGGTCACTGCTGGCTCATCTGACCTCGCAGCCATCAAGCTAAGTTCATCTTTTTTTTTTTTTTTTTTTTGACAGGCAGAGTGGACAGTGAGAGAGAGAGAGAAAGGTCTTCCTTTGCCATTGGCTCACCCTCCAATGGCCGCCGCGGCCGGCGCTGCAGCCGGCGCACCGCACTTATCCGAAGGCAGGAGCCAGGTGCTTCTCCTGGTCTCCCATGGGGTGCAGGGCCCACACACTTGGGCCATCCTCCACTGCACTCCCAGGCCACAGCAGAGAGCTGGCCTGGAAGAGGGGCAACCGGGACGGAACCTGGCGCCCCGACCGGGACTAGAACGCGGTGTGCCGGCGCCGCAAGGCGGAGGATTAGCCTGTTGAGCCGCGGCGCCGGCTGCTAAGTTCATCTTTTTAAAACATGACATCTCCAAGTGTTACAGGAAAACGCTCGCCTCCCAGGTGGGGCGGGGCTCCCCCTCCTCAAAGGCCTCTGTAGTCAGGAGACGCTCACCTGCCCTCCACCATGGCCAGGAGGCTCAGCCTCAGGCCCAAGTTCTCGTCTGGTCCCAGCCCTCCCTGAAACCCGGAGTCTGCTTAGGAAGGGAAGGGATGTCCCCGAGACTCAACAGCCACCCAGGAGAGGAAGGCTGGTGCGAGGCCGCCTCTCCCAGGCAGGAAGCAAAGCAGGAGGGGGCATCCGCTGGAGGACTGGCAGGGGGCACTGGGGAAGCCCTTGCCGGGCACGCAGGGACCTCAGGAGAGCTGGGCTCTGAGCCCCTCCCAGCCCTGCCCCAGGCCCTGGTTCCACACTTCCCTCCGCAGTGGCGCCAGCAACCCCAGAAGTAAACACTGGCAATGACCAAGCACCAGCTCTATGCCAGGAGCCAACTCCACCACATGCTGCTTACCCCTCATCATGGGCTCAGACCAGAGCCACATGGTCCAGGGCAGCCGACCCGCACCCCCACCCCCACAATCAAGGCTGGGCTCCAGCTGACTCACAGCTGCTGGGATTAAACAAGCAGCCCACAGCCCACGGCGCCAGTGCCACAGCCAGTGCCTGTGGCTGAGGGTGCCGTTCACCCAAAAGCACCTGCTGCTGGAATGCAGACCTCCAGGCCACACTTTCCAGTGCAGACTCGTGAGGTCCTGGCCTTGAACTTGAAAACCCTGTCCAGGAGAGCCCTGCTGTGAGCCGCAGACCCGGGCAGTCACACAACAGCACTGCACTCTGTGTAACTGAAGCCGTTCATCTACCAAGAGCCTCAATCCTCAAGTCAGCAGCTGACGGGGGCAGCATCAGCCCTGCTGCCGAGGTGCACGGAGCAGGTGCGAGGCAGGCAGGCTCAGCGTCACTCTGGGCCCAGCACAGCCTGTGCCCGCCACCGAGACCAGCCAGGGACCGGGCCACACCCCGGGGACGGCCGCCACCACACCCACCACAATGGTTGTCTTCGGGTCTTTGCCAGCCAGCTCGCGCACCGCCATTTCCTCATCCGGCTGTCCAAAAGTGAAGTAATTGGGATAGAAAGCACCTGCCAACAGCACCTGCAGGAGGAAGGTGCGCCCGAGGCGCCGCAGTCTCACAGCTGTGCGCCCGCTCTCAGCCCACACCGAGGGCGTCGCCCAGGCCAGGCAGGCGTGGTTCCCACAGACGGCTGCCCGCGGGACGGACACTCATGCAGTCTTCAAGGCAGCGTGAGACTGGCAGGAGGTCCAGGCAAGAACACACACAGCTCCACACGCAGCACCCAGAGGGGCAGCACCCCACCCAGGGCCCGCCCCTGCCCAGCTGTTCAGGAAACCCCTCAGGATACTGCCAGGGCACTTCTTCTTTTAATTTTTTCATTCATTATTTGAAAGGAAAAGTTACAGAGAGAGCGAGAGAGAGATCGTCCACCTGCTGGTTCACTCCCCAAACGGCCTCAATAGCCAGGGCTGGGCCAGGCCAAAGCCAGGAGCTTCTTCAGGGTCTCCCAGGTAGGTGCAGGGGCCCAAGCACTTGGCCACCCTCTGCTGCTTTCCTAGGCACGTTAACAGGGAGCTGGATCGGAAGTGGAGTGGCCGGGACTTGAACCAGTGCCCACATGGGGTGGTGGCTTAACCCACCACACCACAATGCCAGCCCCTCTCATTCACTTCTGAAAAGTACCTAAGGGTCTCTTCTTTGACACAAACTCCCTGTTTGAAAGACACCCCCGCCCAGGACCTCTGGCCCACCCTGCAGGTGATCTGTGCCCAGAGAAACACCCGAGTTTCCAGCATGCCTGGTTCCAGGTGTCTACCTTGAGCCTGAACGGCATGCGGTGGGTCAGGCCTCCTCTGAAACTCTGCAATGCAGGTTCCGTCTCCACTGCCAGACACACTTCCCGCTACACACTCCTATGAGTCCCACCCAACAGCTCACCTGCACCCACGGCCTCCGTGCCAGGGAAGCCGCCACGCAGGGCAGACAATGCTGAGAGCACACCCACTAGCTTACAGAATAAAACAGGGCAGGTGTGGCCCATCAGCCTAGCTGCTGCTTGGATGCCCATACCCCACATCAGAGCCTGGTACCTGGGCCCCTGCCACCCACGCGGAAGGCCCAGACCGAGTTCCTGGCTCCTGGTTTTGTGCAGGTCCAGCACCAGCTGTGGCGGGCATCTGGGGAGGGACCAGCAGATGGGAGATCTGTCTCTGGCTCTCCTACTCACAAAAGAGACATTGAAAAGACAAATGCTGGAGGCTCTGCTGAGGCGATGGTGAGTGATGGCCGCTGGGAATGAGACGGGTCTGTGTCCTCACTCAGGGACAGAGGACAGGACGAGCATAGCGTGTGCTCGAGGCTCAGACGCCACCGGACACGAGGGCCAGCGCTGGGAGAAGGCGCGCCGCACCTGCAGGATGAAGCGCTGCTTGTGCGTGTACTCCTGGTCCATGACCGGCCGCCGTGATCCAACACACATGTTGAACTGTGAGATCCTGTTCTTCAGTTCTTCATACAGCTCAGCTACCTGACAAACAAACGGAAGCCTGACGTCTCGAAGCAGCACGCTCCCTCAACGGGGAGTGCATGATGGGGCAGAGTGGGCACGGCCGTGGGAGGAGCCACTGAAGCCGCCAGGAGCATTGACTGAGGGTTAATTACAAGGAAGGAGCAAGATGCTCCAGCGGGCAGGTGGCGGGCGCACAGGGAAAGATGCTGCGCCCACCCCACACCCACCCCATGCCGGGTCCGAGTCCGGCTCCACTCCCAACCCCAGCTTCCTGCTAACGCAGCCCCGGGAGGCAGCTGTGATCGCTCGCTGCACCCACATGGAGGCCCAGACTGGGTTCTGGATTCCTGGCTTCTACCTGGCCCCCAGGCATTTGGGGAATGAACGAGGGGACAGAAACCACTCCCTCTCTGTTTGTCTCCCTCTGTGCCTATCTGCCTTTCAAATGAACATAACATTTTTTAAAACATGCTCAATCCAGGGCTGGTTGTGGAACAGCAGAGCAAGCCGCCATGTATGATGCCAGCATCTCTCAGAGTGCTCATCTCAGCCTGGCTGCTCTGCTCAGTGCAGCTCCCTGCGAATGCGCCTCAGAGAGCAGCAGAGACGGCCCAACTGCCGCCCACACGGGAGGACCGCGTGGAGTTCCGGACTCCCAGCTTCAGCTCGGACCAGCGCTGATGGCTGAGGGCACTGGGGTGTGACCCAGAGGATGGAGGCTATCACTCTCTCTACCCCCTTTCCCTCTGCCTTTTAAGTACATGAAAAACAAATAATTACTTTTTAAAATAAAATTATGCCATCTTCTCTGGCTGAAATATAATAAAATAAAAAATTAACAAAACAAGCCATCTAAAAACATTTCTTTTTACCTGGAAGCTATCAAAAATGCTTCTAGGCCGGCACCGCGGCTCACTTGGCTAATCCTCCGCCTGCGGCACCGGCACACCGCGTTCTAGTCCCAGTTGGGGCACTGGTTCTGTCCCGGTTGCTCCTCTTCCAGTCCAGCTCTCTGCTGTGGCCCAGGAGTGCAGTGGAGGATGGCCCAGGTGCTTGGGCCCTGCACCCCATGGGAGACCAGGAGAAGCACCTGGCTCCTGGCTTCAGATCAGCACAGCGCTGGCCATAGCGGCCATTTGGGGAGTGAACCAATGGAAGGAAGACCTTTCTCTCTCTCTCTCTCTAACTCTGCCTGGCCAAAAAAAAAAAGCTTCTAGAAAACCTCAAAGAGGAAACGGCACCAAAAGAAATGACAGAGACAGACATTCCTACAAGCCAGAAATCAACCAGAGGTGGACTCACAATCATGCACAGCTGTAAACACTCTGAATTGGAAGAGCTGAAAAGACTGACGAATACTGCTCTAAGGACAACAAAAAAATGTAAACTAAGGGACAGAGAACTGAATCGAAAAGAACAAAAACAGTCCACTAGAAGCCTGCCCCCCAAAACAAGCACCCTACCCCGCAGAGCAGGCTTGCCGGGCCGCCTCGCAGCAAGCAGCAGGCGACCAGCCCAACCCTGTCATCTCCTAGGCAGGGTCTGGCCCCCGCCCAGCTCCGGAGAGGTGGACGCTACGCCCGGACCACTCTGCCTCGACGGGGAACCGAGCACTGGCGAGAAGGCACAGCGGCGGCCGCCATCTGAGGTGGGGAACAGCAGGGGCGCTGCCGACCCCAGACGCTCTGCTCCGGGAGCTCCACACTCACCAATGGACTCAGCTCGCGCCGAGGACAGAGCGCACACTCACCTCCCTGATCCTCTTGATTTGAATGTAATTGAGGCGTCCCCAGTCGAGTTCATCCTTCAAACACATGAAAGCAGACCATTGTAACCAGAGTGTAAGAAAGCGTGCGTGCTGCCCTGAGCCACCGCGGCCCTGCCACTCATGCGCTCGTCGCCTGACCGCGACTGCCGTGGGAAGCAGCTGTGTGACATGTCGCGGAAGAGCCAGAGCTAAGCTGCACACTGAGTGCGAACACACAGCGAATCGCGTTAGAAGGAAGATAATCTGACCGAAAAAGGAACCGATGGAGGCTCACAGGCAAGGTCCCTTTAAGCTCATTATCTGAGCCCCGGCTGAAAACACAAACAGCCAAGCAACAGGGTGTACAATTTACACCCAGCACGTCCAGCCCAACACCCTCGACCAAAGAGGCACCTTTGCAGAGGTCAGGTGAGCCCGCCGGCCAGGAGGACCCACCTTGGGATGCCGCAGCTCCCCACGCTGCCTGCGCGCCTGCCACGCCTGGGAACAGAAGCCAGAGCTGCCAAATGCGTTCTTGGCTAATCAGACTTTCAAGTCCCGCGGCCATACGTGCACCGTGACCACAGAAAATCCACATTTCTCAAGTCAGCTTCATCAAATGGGCCTCCCGGCCCCAGCCCCTCTCCCAGCAGTTTGTTGATCATCCTGAACCCCCGGGACCCTCATGAGAACAAACCCTCTCCCTGCCGCACACAGGGACCCGCGCTGGGAGCCCGAGGACGTACTTTAAACGCCTCCACGAGGGCGATGCAGTCACTCTTGCTGTTGCCAGAGAAGCTCCCCTTGCTCCTGCACACACGAACGAGGGTCACCAACAGCAGCGAGGCCGGCCGAGCGCGCGGCCAAACACGAGCGTGCCTACCTGTATCCATCGAGATGCTGCCTGAAGGGCATGGCGAAGAAGTTCTTCAGAGAGAGCGCTGCCGCTGGCGGGAAAGCAGGGCGTGAGCCCGCCCGCCCTGGCTCGGCCCTGGCCGCCCTGCCCCCGCCCGCCCGCCCCACCCGGCCTCGCTCACCGATGATGAGACACTCGTCCAGGCACCCGAACACGTGCCCCAGCACGATGAGTTTACCGAGCTGCTGGTTAACAGGAAGCTGAGCCAGGACCCTTCCCAAGAAGGTCAGCTCGCCGTCGTGGGGGTTCTCGTCCTCTCGCTGCCCACTGACTGCCAGCGCTCCCACCTTTACCAGATAAACAGGTGTGTTAGCAAAGCTCTGCCCGACGCCCCGTCCTGTGTGGTGCGCGCAGGCGGGAAACTGGCCGCAGTGGCGGAGGGAGGCTCCGAACCGCTTCCGTCAGCCGAGGGACTGCTGTGGCTGCCAGGGCTCTGGCAACTGAACGCAGAACACACGTCACTTATCGCGTCCTACGGGCAGAGCGGCAGGCGCTGGCACAGGAGCTAAGATTCTGCAACACACGCAGCCCGCACCAGTGCCTGGGTCTGCGCTTCATCTCTGCTTCCAATTCCAGTCCCTGCTAATGCTACCCTAGGGGACAGGAGGCGACAACCCACGGACTTGGGCTCATGCCACCCACGTGGGCGAACAAGATGGAGCTTCAGGCTTCAGGCTTCAGCCTGGCCCAGACTCGGTTGTTGTGGACATTTGGATCAAAGATCTGTCTCGCTGCCTTTCAAATAATTTAAAATTTTTTATCATTAAAAAGAATGTAGCTGGGAGGTAACACTCCAGAACACACCCCCACACGGCTGCTCTCCTCTGACTTAGCAAACATGAGTGGCACGTGAAGGGCGTAACCACACAGTGTCACCCACAGTAAGAACCCAGCAGGTGGGTACGGAAGAGACCCAGGCAGGAATTTAAGGGCAAAGCATTCGAGGGGCAGAAGCGGCAGAGCTGCGCCAGCTAACAGCATGTGGGCTCCACCGCAGCAGCACGGCCAGACCCCAAGCAGATGGTCGGGGTCTCTGGCACGGGAGGGAGCTGGGAAGGCAGGCGGAGAGCTGGGGGGAGAGCCAGGGTCCAATGGCTCTCCTGCTCTGCTTCTCACCAAGGGCCACACTCGGCCTGCCTGGGGCAGGAGCAGTGCAGGCCGGGGCAGAGCTGGGGTCGTGAGGTCCAGTGGAAGAACTGACCAAGCCATCGCAAGTGTGCACAGGACCTGGAGGCAGCCACTCACCGCTGCGGGCTCCCCAACCTTAGGGACGGCGGCACTGAGAACCACACTGACCCCAGTCCCCCCAGCTGGGAAGGCCACACAGGAGTCCTACCTCCTTCAGCAGCAGGATGGTGCGCTCGATGTCGCTCAGACTGGGAGGGGACAGGGCAGTGGCCAGCAGAGCTCTCGGCTCACCCATGTCCAGTAATTTCACTTTCAGTATTATGCTTCCTAAGGGGCAACGCTGAAAAGAGCAAAGTGCGTGAGAGCGACAGGGGGAAGTCCAAGGAGGGAGGGACGTGGAGAGGAGAAGGTAACCACAGTGACCACTCCCCAGGCACACGGCAGGACGTGAAGGGCGCTGCTGGCCAGCAGACACCGTGCACACTCCTCTCATCAGGCCTGAGAGGCACCAAACTCAAACTGCACCTCAGGACGAGCACCTCAAGTTGGGGATTTTTCTGGAATCAAAATTACATGATGGGCCCAGCGCTGTGGCACAGTGGGTTACAGCCCTGGACTGTGGCGCTGGCATCCGATATGCATACCGATTCGAGTCCCGGCTGCTCCACTTCTGACCCAGCTCTCTGCTGTGGCCTGGGAAAGCAGGAGGACAGCACAAGTCCTTGGGCCCCTGCACCCACTGGGAGACCTGGAGGAGGCTCCTGGCTCCTGATCAGCTCAGCTACGGCCTTTGCAGCCATTTGGGGACTGAACCAGGATGGAAGATATTCTGTGTGTGTGTGTGTGTGTGTGTGTCTGTCTGTCTGTCTCTGTCTCTCTCCGTAACTTTCAAATAACTAAACCTTTAAAAATTTTGATGCGACAAACTGTTTAGTGAAACCCTATCTATAAAAAGCACCTTTGACAAGGCCAGCACTCCTTACCAGCATCTCTGGGACAGCGTGGTCAGGGATGGAGCTGTCCCAGAAGTCCTTGTGCACCAGTCTGTAACAGTAGCCTTTCGACACGCGTCCAGCCCGGCCTGCAAAGGAGAGGCTCAGACAGCAGCGGGCTCAAGCCCCAAACATCAGCACGCGCACAGCTAAGAGACGCCAGTGAGCGCCAAGGAAACCCTCAGCTCCTACCGGAGGACAGCGAGCAACTGGGCGGCAGAGCACTCTTCGCAGCAGTGCTCGCCCTTACCCTCGTAAGGCACCTAAAAAGAAGAGCCAGTCTACAGAGCCTGAGGAAGCTGCGTCTGGTGCTGTGGTGCAGCATGGGAAGTGGCCACCTGCGATGCTGGCACCCATATGGGCTGCCACGTCCTGGCTGCTCCATTTCAGGTCCAGCTCTCTGCTGTGGCCTGGGAAAGCAGTGGAAGATGCCCAAGTCCTTGGGCCCCTGCACACACGTGGGAGACCTGGCGGAAGCTCCTGGCTCCTGGCTTCAGCCTGGCCCAGCCCTGGTTGTTGGGGCCATTTGAGCAGTAAACCAGTAGATGGGAGACTGATGGATTCTTTCTCTCTCTGTAACTCTGCCTTTCAAATAATAAAATAACTATTTGAAGAAAAAAAAAAGCTAGAATAAGTTACAATGGGAATAAACTCTGACTTCTACTCAGCAATCTGTACTATGAAACACAACATGTTTCTAAATAAAATCACTTTGGTCCAATATGTCATGGAATCCCAAACACTCAAAACAACACACACCCCCGCAAATGCACGGCTCACACTGGTATGGACGCGCAGGTCACCAAACAAAAGGCACAAGCTGGAGACAGCGGTAGGGCCTCACCACCTCCTGCTCAGGTACTGTGCCACCTCTGGGTGGCCTTCAAGCGGGCACTTGCCCCGAATACTGCCCTTGCATGGCGCTCGGAACCAGGGCTGGCCTTGGGAGACACCACACAGACAATTCTCTCGTGATTCTAGCACTTGTGGAGTAGAAACTTTTTTTTTTAAATTGGGCTGGCACTGTGGTGTGCCAGGTAGAGCCACCACCCTCCTATATGGATGCCAGGTCAAGTCCCAGCTGCTCCACTTCTGCTCCAGCTCCCTGCTAATGTGCCAAGTCCTTGGGCTCCTACACCCACATGGAAGACCCAGAAGGTGCTCCTGACACCTGGCTTTGGCCTGGCCCAGCTCCAGGCATTGCAGCCATTTGCAGAGTGAACCACCAGACAGCAAGATCTCTCCCTCTAACTCTCTGTGACTCTGCCTTTCAAACAAATACATCTTTAAAACGGCCACAACAGCTGGAGCTGTGCCGATCCGAAGCCAGGAGCTTCTTCCGGGTCTCCCACGTGGTGCAGGCCCACACAACTGGGTCATCTTTTGTTGCCTTCCCTGGCGTGTTAGCTTGGAGCTGCATCGCAAGTGGAGCAGCTGGGATTCAAACAGGCACCACTTGGGACGCCCGTGTCGCAGTCGGCAGCTTTACCTGCTTCGTCACAGCACGGGCCCTGGAGCAGCAACTCTTGTACCCTAACACGTGATGGCACCTGAGGGAGTGGAGGGAGCAGTGGCAGAGGGTCCTTAAATGTGCAGCTATTAAGCCGGCGTGCGGCACAGTGGTCCACATTCTGGACCAGAGCGCTGGTTCAAGTCCCAGCTGCTCCACTTCTGATCCAGCTCCCTGCTAATGTTCCTGGGAAGGCAACAGAAAATGACTCAAACACTTGAGTTTCTGCACCCGTGTGGGAGACCTGGATGAAGTTCCTGGATCCAGCCTGGCCCAGACCTGGCTGTTACAGCCATCTGGGGAGCGAACCAGCAAACAGAAGACACCTGTCTTTCTCTTGCTCGCTTGTGTTCTCTCTCCCTTTCCCTCCCTTCTCCCTCAGGCTTTCAAATAAATCCATCTAAAGAACCAAAATACTGAAATATGCGACTATTAAAAAGATGGGGCAGCCCAGGGAGCTGTCCTTTCCCACCTGTGGCGTCAGGAAGAATGATGGGAGTCTGGCTGCACTCCTCCACCCTGGCAGTGACCCTGCCAGGAGGCTGCTGGGGAGTCCGCTCCCACCCCACCATCCCCACCCCACACTAGGCCCTATCTGCAAATGACAGGACTGCCCAAGAAAACCCGGAAGTAATCATAAAAATGAGCCAAAAACCCTTCTTCAACTCCAACAAGGGGATTCAGCAACCTGCAGGATACAAGATCAACACACAAAAACTCAACCGCTCTGCTAGACACTAGCAGTGAGCAAGCAGGAAACACAATGTCATTTACAAATCCAATCAAACATGGGTGCGAATCGTGCACCAGCACAGAGCGTGTGGGTTCAGAATCACAGGACACGGAGCAAGGAGACTGCAAGGAGCATGAAAGGGGAGCCACGCCCACAGCAGGGCCGGGACACTCCAGGCCACCACCCCCGCCCCCCCCCGCCCCCGCCAGCTCTCGACACTGTGCTGTGCTTACGGACAATGCCCACAAGGGCGAGCTGAAGAGCACCTTGCTGTACAAAAAAATTTTCATAAAGAATTTTTCTAATCACAAACATTTCAAATATGAACAAGACAGACAAACGATAAAATTCCTACAATCCCAGGACTGGCCCAAAGAGAATCACTTTTAACATTTTCTGCACATTGATTTCTAGTCTCATTTCTAAGCACTGTTTTGTGGGGGTTGCTGGGGGGAAGGGGTTAAACACAGGAGCCCTTTCGCCTCATGGAACTACACCTAACTCAACACACAGGCTTCTCACAAAGCAGCAGCAGCCTCGCGACGCCCCTCTGGCCGGCGCCTGCCCTGGCTCTCAGGGCCTCTCCAGCCAGGCCCGTGGCAAAGGCAACAAGAGCCAGACCAAAGCCAGACTCCTGGGTTCCGGTCTCGGTCCCGCCACTCGGAAGCACAAATGTGAGCAACTGCTCTCTCCGCACCGCAGGGACCATGGCACAGGCTGCTGGCCGCCAGGGGCCTGGGGGAGCTCTGCAGAGACCAGGCGTGGTGTCTGCCGGGAGGCGAGCAGGTGAACCTCTCCAAGCAGGAGCTGCCTCACCCGGCAGGGTTTCCCGCCAGGCCCTCTCACCTGCCTGCCCCAGAGTCCTCCTGAAAACCCGTGCACCACTCAGCACACCCAGACGCCAGCAGAAGGCCCCCGCGCGAGGATGGCTGCGCCCCCAGCAGGCGGCACGTGGCTGATGCCGGGAGCCCACTTGCCAGAAAATGATCCTTCGACAGCAAAACGCGGGGAGAGCTGGGAGGAAGGGTTATCGAGAAACTAAGGGGCGGATCTGCTTGGTTCCCACCACCGTTCACTACAAATGTTTGGCGTCACTGTACAAAACGACAATGCTGAGATGGTGACCAATTACTGGGCACGAAGCCGACGGCGGGACAGCAGCGGACGGGGGCGTGGGTCTGACGGAGATCCCACAACACGAGCTCTGCCTGCGGCCTGAACATGGCTCCAACAAGGACGTCTCAGAGCAACAGCGCGAACACCCAAACTCTGAAGACACGTGGCGGGGGCGACCCCTGCGCCCCGCGCCGACGCCAGCTGCGCCCCGACTCCAGGACTCCGGCTTCCTGCTGGGGCAGACTCCGAGGCCGCAGTGACAGCTCAAGTCCTGGCTCCGGGACGCCGCGTGGACACCTGGACTGGGTTCCTGGCTCCTGGCCAGCCCAGCCTCAGCTGCGGGGTGTCAGGGCGAGCCAGTGGAGGGAGCCGTCCCGCGAACACGCCGCTGGGGCCATGCCGGCGCCTCACCTTTCCTCTGGTTGCAGCTGCTCTTGGAAGCCCAGCTCAGCCGCAGGCTGTGGTAGTTCGTGTCTTCATCACACACCAGCGTTCTAGTCAGACAGAAGTCTATAACTGCATTGCAAAGCACAAGAGTGTCAACACCGTGCAGACGGGCGATGTTACATAACAAACCACGAGGCGGCAGCCCGGGGCTCCCCTGGCAACACGCCGCCCCTCCTCACTGACCAGGCCAGCGTTCCTTTGGGTGAGAAACACACACCAGGTGAGGGCCACTGTGTCCTCCCAAGGGCCGGCCATGTCACCAGGACAAGCTGCTGAGCTTCCCTGGGCCACGGGCCCCCTTCCACACAGCACAGGCGACACCGCGGGCAGTGTCCTCACACCCTGCAGCCCAAGTCCAGAGCCCCAGTGCAATGGCCTCCTCGCCACGTCTGAGGGGAACACAGCCCTGGCTGACGACAACACCCCACCCCACTGCACAGCCACACCGCCCTGTGACTGCTGGGCACCTGACCCCAGAGCATCCACTGCCCAGTCTCGGGACAGTGGGGGCTCCTCCCCGAGCCTCTACTCACAGGCAACAGAGAGGACCTGGACCACTGTGAGCCCCCCAGGCCCTGTGCTCACCTCTGCCAGTCTCCTGGCCCCACCTCCCTCAACAGCCACAGCCGAAAGGACTTAATTAGCCCGCAGCGTCCTGACTGAGCCCCTCCAAAGCTGCCCTTGTGGAGGCCGCCAGTGCCGCCCACACTGCTCACCTCCACGGCCTCTCTCACTTCCTCACACTGAGGAGACGTGCGCCTCTCCGTACACACTGCTTCTGGGCCCCAGGGCTCCCTCGAAGCAGGGTCCACCTGCCTGCTGCCCCAGGCCGTGGGGAGCACAGCTGGGCTCCTGGGCTCCAACTCGTCACCGGCTGACCACTGCCAGCTGCGCCAGGCCCACCGTCTCCTGAGCTCTCTACAGAACACCTCCCAGGGGTCCCACTCTGTACCCACTCTGCTGACCCTCCAGTGCCGTCTCCCTAAAGCAGCAAACGCCCCTGCTGCCCACCCTCTCTCCATGCCCCAGGAAAGGGGCCACTGGCTCCACGGGGCCCCGAACAGCCCTGGGCGTCCCAGGACCTGAGCTCCGGGCCAGCACCCACCGTGGGTCCAGCTCCCCACCACCCTGCTCTCTGCTGACGCCACCACACCCTCTCTCGGCACAGGGCCCCTGTTTTTCCGCACAAAACACCCTTCAGCCCAGAATCCACACACCGCGTCCCATCCAATTCCCTTCAGGACCCGACTTGAGAGAACCCCGCCCGCAGGAGGAGCCTCCCCAGCTGCTTGTCTGTCCTGACGGCTGCCGTCCCCCACACCCAGCACGACGCCAGGCAGGGGCAGAGGCTGCCAGCAAGCAGCGCCCGGCATGCACAGCCCAGGCCACGCCTCCCAGCTGCACCCAAGCCTGCTTCTGTGTATCCGCAACCCTTCTTCTGTTCCTACGTAACTTCACCTCCACCTGAAACCTGAACCGCTAGCAGTCACCTGCCAGTCCTATCCCCCTCGGAGGGTGGCGACCGTGGGAACAGCCACTTGGTCTCACAGCAGTGCCCAGCACCGAGAGCGGTGCCCACCGTGTGCCAGGCTCTCAGACACAAATTAACAATGCAACAAACACAGGGGTGGCCCACAGGGCCAGGTGAGCAAGGACCAGGTGACGCACAGCCTGGCCCACAGGGCGCGTGGTCCCCTCTAGCTTCCTCAGGGACACAGGTGGCCTGGGCCAGAAGAAACCCCAAAGTGAGAAGCAGTGCGCTGGGGGCAGTGAACTGGGAGATAAGGCGACACTGGAGAACCGACTTTTCTAGAAAGTCTCTTCATGCCAGGAGAGCGGAGAGGGAGGGCGCGCACTGCAGGGGTGGCAAAGGCACACGGAACGCCGCCTACCGTACTTGACGTCTGGCACCGTGACGGAGCTCTCCGCGATGTTAGTGGACAGAATGATCTGCCAGACAAACGAGGAAGGCGGCTAAGGTTCTTTCTGGTCTTCAGGCTTCATTAGGCCAAGTTCAACAATTATTTAAAAGCTTCTTCATGTAACACTGAGTTCAGATTCGGGATTCGCCATTTCCTACTTTGGCAGGTCCCAGTTGGTCAAGGAGCCCCTGGGGCATGGAGAAGCAGCCACAGGCACACGGCAGGGCCCACAAGCAGTAGGCCAGACACAGGCAGAGAGGACCTCCTGATCCCTGAGGGGCATGGGGGAAGCTGCCATTCCCAGGAGCGAAGCACACGGCCAGGTTAACCCCGAGGGAGGGCTGTGCTCCTAAGCACACGAGGCCTGGCCTGCCCTGGCAGAGTCGAGGGGCCTGGGCTCAGGCGTGTGGCCCAGGTCGTCTCCTGCAGCTCTGGAAGGGCCATGAGAAGATGGCTCCATCGCTCACACCCACAGGATCACAGAAGCCCACCCATGGCGGACAGAGCCCCTGGCTCCCGGCAAAGCCGCCAGACACACACCAGGGACACCAGGCAGTCTCGGAGCTTGAGAATTGCCAACAAGAACTAAAAGGCACCAAACCTACCACCAACAATGCCTTGAACTGAGAAAACTTTGGAATCTTCCTTTATAAAAGCCACCGAGGGGCTGGCTCTGTGGTACAGTAGGCAAGGCTGCCACCTGGGATGCGGCACCCCATGTGCACCAGTTCACTCCCTCCAGCCCCCGCTGCCGTATGTGGTAAGCCACGGGAGGATGGCTGCACCCATGTCAGAGACCCAGAGGCAGCTCCTGGCTCTGGCCTGGCCCTGGCTGCTGCGGCCACTTGGGCAGCAGACCAGCAGAAGTAAGATCTCTCTCTCTCTCTCTCTCTCTAACTCTGCCTTCAAATTTTAAAAAAGCACATGGATTTTAAGACTGAGTTATGTACCTGGCCCACCAGGCAAGTTCACCAGAGACAGGCTCACGGCACGGTTCTGCACGAGCTGAGTCCACAGAAACCGCCCCGGTGCTCACGCCGGTGCCATCTCCTACCTTCCGATAGCCAGGGACTGGGCTCAGAAACACGTTGCTCTGCTCCTCCAGAGTCACGCTCGAGTGCAGCGGGTACACCTGCAGCCTGCGACACCCCGAGCAGTGAGCCGCCGCGGCCGCCAGGGCACACCGCGCCGTGGGGGGACGGCAATCACGGCCGCGTCAGACCCACCTTTTGTGAACCATGTTTGTGAGGAGCTCGTGCATGCAGTTGATTTCCCCCAGCCCTACAGAGGACGAAAGGGGGAGGGCAGGAAACATCTGTAATCGCTGCAGAACCCACCCCTCCACAGAAAGGCGTCGCTTCCCAGGAAGGTCCCACCTGTCACTCTATCCGACTTCAGCCTCTGCTTACCCGTAAAAACACACGAGGCACTGCCTCGTGCTAACCTGAAATGAGGACCCTCCTACTCCTCCATTTTCCTTCCGACACCAGTGCTGTCCCTGGGTGTGTGCTGAGTGACTTACGCACACCCGGGAGCAGAGGTGACGGCTCGAGCGGCTGGATCCCCACCTCCCAGTGGGAAACTGGACGGAGGTTCCAGCTCCCGGCCTGGCCCGGCCCTGTGACCACAGCACTGGGTGGGGAAAGCAGCGGGTGCGAGTTCTCCCCTCTCCCTCTGCCTCTTAGACGTGAAGGGGGAGAGAGCCACGCCCACCGTGGTCACGTGGTACTTACGGGGCCAGGCATATAAAGCAAGCCCACTCGCTCTAAGCAAAGCAGGACAGAAACCGCAGGCCTGCAGCCCCGGGCTCTGTGGGTCACTTCCAACAACAAACCTGTGTGTGCTGCTGCTGCCGAGACAGCTCCATCCCTCAATTTAAAAAATTCAGAAATCATTTTGAAGAAGTACAGCCGAACACAAACCAACCTCTTCAGGGAGGTCCTGGTATGTCAGAGAACGAGAAAGGAGCCAGGCTGCCCCACACGTGCGGCACAATAGCAGCAGCGTGTCAGAGTCACGGTCAAGTGCAGGCCCAGGCAGTCCCTGCACACGACTGCAGGTTCAACGACCTCATCACTGCACTGGAGCCTGAAGGTGGCAGGACCGCCTGCCAAGAGCAGTGGGGCACACTGCGGCTCCGTGACTCACATCCTGAGCACACGCTCCTTGTGGTGGAGGTGCGGCCACACACACAGCACGCCCACCTGGCAGGAAGACCAGCACGCTGCTCCGTTCAGACACAAACTGGGCGCCCGACCAGGTCTTGTTCCTGTTGCAAACACAACGTGCACAAACATTAGCCAAAGCTATGACAGCCACTCCTTTTCTAGAAGCCCCACAGCACAGGCTTTGGGTCATAAAAGCCTCTCACAGGCGGTCCAGTGGGAGCCAAAAACCAGGCAATTCCCAAGGTCCCCGCACAGGAGAGCCGGAGCCACACGGCCCTGTCGCGCTGTGCGCCAAAGTTCTTGCACTCAGCTGCTGTGACCCTGCCTCCACCCAGGGAACGCTGGACATGACCACACCAAGACTTCAACTCCAAGGAGTCCAAACTACCGGTCCAGCACCACACGTCGTCCTCTGCCTCCTCCTGCCCGTAGGCCCGTCCTCGGGTCGGGGCCCCTCACTGCACCAGGGCACGGCAGGACGAGAGCAAAGGCCCTGCTCTTTGGAGAGGACATCCTAGCTGGAGACACAGACAGGAAAGAAGCACGCAGCAAGGCGCCCCAGTGCCGCAGCGAGGCCGGCAGGAAGCAGGGCAGGTGCACGCCACAGCGCTAGGGAGGCTGGGAAGGCCCCTGGAGGAGCCAGCAGGGCAGCTGGGGGCAGTCAGGCGGGAGCCGGAGCGCGCAGGCCAGGCTGTACCTGGGGACAGTACGGCCAAGAAGGGCAAGGAGGCGAGGGGCCAACAACAGCCAGGCTTCTGCGCGACCACCGCCCCTCAGCCCGACCAAAGGCCACGCTTCCAGACGGCAGGAAAGAGAAATCCCCATGACAATGCATCTGGGGCCCCTTCATGAGAACGGCACAGGAGTGAGGGCTGTCCACCCCGATCAACAGACAGGCTAGCGGGCTGGCCAAGGACTCGGAAATGACAAGACAGACTACAGACGAGGAGGAGACCTGACGGGCAGGCAGCTGGGGAGACGAGGTCACGCCCACCACAGGCAGCACAGCGGAGGCTCAGCAGCAGAAGGGCGGGAGGCACCACTGTGGACGCCAGGCACCGCTCCTCCAGCCCCACAGGCGCTGCTCCAGGCAGAGGCCAGCGTGGCAGTGGTGACGCTATATGCACAGACACAGGCGGAAGCTTCCCTCACCCGGGCTAATCTGGAACCTGCCAACAGCAGGCCCAGCCCACCCAGCTGAGGGCTGCTGAGTCCATCCTGACGGTGACAGACACGTGTCCTAGATCTGGGAACGGCTGTCTTCCGCGGCAGGGCCGCCCAGAGGACACAGAGCCCGGACCACGCCTTTCCGCCTCCACAGCTCCCCGACGGCACAGCCTCCAGCCAGCGGCACCAGCCCAGCGAGGCTTACAGGTCTTCCTGGCACCCGGAGCTGCTGGCTGAGCAAGACGGCACATCCCACGAAGGCCCCGCCATTCCGCCAGCTCTCCAGGAGGCACTAAATGTGAAGGCCAACAACACCCAGCCCCTGTGTCCCCAGAACACACGGAAGGCGCTGGTGCTGTGGCAGTGTGGGCTGAGCCTCTGCCGGGGCGCCAGCATCCCATACGGCGCCGTTTTGTGGCCTGGCTGCTCCACTTCCCATCCAGCTCTCTGCTGTGGCCTGGGAAAGCAGTGGAAGATGCCCAAGTGCTTGGGCCCACGTGGGAGACCTGGATGAAGCTCCTGGCTCCTGGTTTTGGATTGGCCCAACTCCAACCACTGCGGCCATTTGAGGAAAGAACCAGCGGATGGATGACCTCTCCCTCCATGTCTCTGCTTCTACCTCTCTGCCTTTCAATAAATAAATAAAATCTTTTAAAATTTTTTTCCAGTAAAAATTTTCCAAGGTACTAACTTGATTTTAAAATATGCAGATTGACTACTGAAAAAGTATCTACAGTTCTGTGTTAATATTTTAAAAACCTCAGAAAGTTTCAAAATGAAGAGTGAATTGTTAAAGTCACATACAGGGGCTGGTGTTGTGGCGTAGTGGGTAAATCTGCCACGT
Source organism: Sylvilagus bachmani (assembly GCA_015711505.1). Classification (NCBI taxonomy): domain Eukaryota; kingdom Metazoa; phylum Chordata; class Mammalia; order Lagomorpha; family Leporidae; genus Sylvilagus; species Sylvilagus bachmani. Next base: position 39,035,813 of record CM027391.1, on the reverse strand, counting down.
GCAGTGCCAGCATCCCATAGATGGGTGCCGGTTCGAGTCCTGGCTGCTCCACTTCAGATCCAGCTCTCTGCTATGGCCTATGAAAGCAACAGAAGATGGTCCAAGTCCTTGGGCCCCAGCACCCACATGGGAGACCCAGAGGAAGCTGCAGGCTCCTGGCTTCGGATCAGCACAGCTCCAGTTATTGCAGCCATCTGGGGAGTGAACAGCAGATGGAAGACCTCTCTCTCTCTCTGCCTCTGCCCTCTGTAACTCTGCTTTTCAAATAAATAAATCTTTTCAAAAAAAAAAAAATACAGTCCCATCCAGCAAGCTCAGTCTGTCACCAGCTGGAGTGCCTCTCACCTGTTCTCCTTCATATCCAAGTCGTCAAACATCTGAATCAGGGAGACGGCCACTTCATAGATTTCCTTCGTTATCACCGGTTCCTCCAGGAGATGAGCAGAAAGCTAAACAGAGTCAACGAGGAAGGAGACAGTCAGGCTCAGAGGAAACCCCACGGCCTCCGCCTGCAGGGACAGCAGCTCACACGGGCACAGCTGTGGTCCCTGCCGCTCCTCTTCCCGTCGAGCTCCTGCTGATGCGCCTGGGAGAGCAGCAGAGGACAGCCCAGGTGCTCGGGCCCTGCACCCACAGGGAAGACCTAGATGAAGCTCCTGGCTCTTGGCTTTGGCTTGGCCCAGCTCCGGCCCCTGTGGCCATTCGGTGAGTGAGCCACAGAATGGAAGGTTGGTCTATTTCTATCTCTGCCTTTCTTTTAAAAATTAACCTTTAAGAACATTTTTCTAGAAATTAAAGGACTCGAGCACAGCCCGTCACTGCAGCAAGGACGCACGCACAGAGCTGACACAAGAGGGGCACTTCCTGGCGCACAGGAAGGCTGGCTCCTGGACAGGAAGGCTGGTTGGTTGGTTTTTTGTTTTTGATTTATTTATTTATTTGAAAGGCAGAGTTACAGAGCGGCAGAGACAGATTCAGAAGCAGAGGGAGGGAGGGGTGGAGGGAGAGAGACAGAGATAGAGACAGACACACTGACTTCCATCTGCTGGTTCACTCCCCAGTTGGCTGCAACAGCGACCTGAAGCCAGGTGCTTCTTCCGGGTCTCCCATGTGGGTGCAGGGGCCCAAGGACTTGGGCCATCCTCCACTGCTTTCCCAGGCCACAGCAGAGAGCTGGATCAGAAGTGGAACAGCTGGAACTGGAACCGGTGCCCGTATGGGATGCCGGCACTGCAGGCAGGGGCTTTACCCACTACACCACAGCGCCGGCCCAGGAAGGCAGTCTCGGTAGCAGAGAAGTCTCCCCAGCACCGGCACCAGGCGGAGTTTCCGTGCCCAGCACCAAGCACCATCGCGTGTGGGAATGGGGGGGAGGCAAGGTCTCGTCCACGCTGCCAGTCACATGACGGGGCTGTCCACCAGAACGCGCCAGGCTGCTTTAACTGTGCGGAAAGCAAGCCACGCCGACCCAGGGCGCCAGATGTGCCCCCTCGGGCACATCCACAGCACCCAGGCAGGGTACAAAGACCGGTCAGCTCCAGCTAGGTCTCTACGAGGCCCACCATGATGTCCACCTCGTCACGTCCACACAATCTCTATCACAGCCAGACCGGGTCATTTTTAAGGCTTTTTATTGAAAAATAACAACCACCTGCCACGTGCGAGCCACTGCATTTGACTGTACGAAGGACACATCAAGAAGGACCCTCAAGTCATCAAACCTCACTCACGCACGCAAGCTCATTCCCACCATGACCTGGAGTGAACGACGCCATGCCTCGCCGCTGCACGGCCACTGCTGCCTGGGGGACGGCAGACAGATGCTGCCACGATCCTGAAGACACAGGTCTGACACGCGGCTTCTACCGCACGTGACTTCCTACCTTATGCAAACTACAACCAGATTTATGATAGCACAACTGTACAACAATTTAAAATGCTGGATGTCCCACAAACACCAAGAGTGGCACCGAGCCATCTATAAATCTTTCCATACACGCAATTCTGCAGAACTAAACCCACTCGTGAGATACCAAATCCAGTCCTGCTTCCTCCGAGCTGGCTCAGCACGGGGGATGCAGGAAGTGCCACAGCACCGGCCCCACCCGCTGGAGCGGGACACCCCTGCCAGGACTAGAAAGAAACAGGAGAGGCAGGGCCATGTGCCCCTGGACCCCAGCTCACACGCAAGGCCTGGTGTCTGCCGGGGCCTCACACACAGTGGTGGGCAGGGCGGCAGCACAGAGGGAGCAACATTATCCCTGGGGAGAAGAGCCAGCGGGGGCCGTGCTGCGGCCCTGGAACCCCACACACTGGCCCCAAGGACCTGTGCCAGCCCAGCCAGCAGGCCCAGGACTGCCGCAGGTGCAGGACGGGCACTGCAGGGGGGAGCAGCTGGGCGGGGCTGAGGCGACTGGGCCTCCACTTCCAGGGCTCAGAGACCAAACCACGAGACCGCAGCAGAACACAGCTGTGCTGTAAGCGGTGAGGGGCGAGCAGTGCCGAATGACCGCAGTGAGCGAGAGGTGGGGGCTCTGCTTCTGGATCGGGGCTGGGGCCATCGGTGCTGACTCCACATGTTCACTACAGCACACGTTTACATTGCATGTACTTCTTCTAAAGATATTTTTGTCAGTCAAAAAAAGATGAAAAGAGCACCCAGGCTCAGTTCTCAGCTCCAGCTAATGCAGACCCTTGGATGCAGCAGTCATGGCCCAAGTGCCCACGTCCCTGCCACCACATGGGAGATCTGGGGTGAGCGCCCGGCTCTCGGCTTCAACCTGGCCCAGCCCTGGCTGCCGCAGGCGTTCGCGGGGCCTCAGGGGTTGTTCCTGAAGATGACAGGTTGAGAGGGGCAACATTAAGGCACACAGGGATGAATCGGGCTGTGACAGCGTGGCAGGCCAAAGGACACTGCAGAGAAGGCCCCGCGGGATCCATAGACCCAGGGCAGCAGCTGGCATCAGTGTGCGGCTGAGTCTTGCCATCCGTTCCCTGAGAGCCCTACCACACGCCAGCAGGCAGTCCCGCAGCCCAGGCTCCCTGAAGCCAGGGTCTGGCTGTCCCGAGGGAAGGATGGCCAGGCCTGCCCCAGCTCCTGAGCACGTCCACAAGGTTGTGTGTCTGTTGGTGAGCACTGGTGCTGACACGCAACAGAGTAACTGCCCACAGGACCACGGCCAGGGCCAGCTGCAGAGGGGACGAGTACGCACAGCACTCGCACACTCCCGAAACGGCCAGGAAACGCACGCTGCTCATCTCCGGGCTCCCTCCTCCCGACGCAAACAGGAGCTTCCCGTCCCACTTGTTTCCAGACTTTCACATGGACAGAATGGCAGGGAGGCTGGAACAAACGCCCCAGGCCGCATCGAGGTCAGCCCCCAGGGACAGGTGCTGCTGAGGGGGCGTGTGCACCATGGGGCGCCGGAGCACGGCACCCCTGCAGCCCTCCTCCCCACCACGAGAAGGCACAGGGCGCCTACAGAACGCTAGCAGACTCCCCCAGAGGCTGTCCCATGAGGAGCCCTGGAAACAGTCACAGCCCGAGGAGCCGGGGAGACGAGATACACGCGTGTCCTGGGCAGAGCACACAAAGAGCACAGCAGAAACACACGGTGCCATCAACCACTTCTGAGCCCTGACAGACGGTCCCCGGTGCTGCCACGTCTGTAGGCGCCGTGAATCTAGGCAGTGGGGAAACAGAAGCCCCTCCACCCCAGCTGCGTCAACGCCTGGCACGGAGCGAAGCCTGCTGTGTCTTCAACACCAGCAAGGTGTGCAGAGCCCGGGGGCTCCCAGGGGCTCCGCGAGGAGGCGCTTCCGGGCCACTTATCACGGCGGACCCAGGAGCTCCCCTCCACTTCCTCTTCCCCACGCCTGGGCCCTCCCACCTCTCTGCTCTCCGTTCCCCCGGGGTCTCGCACTCCAAGGGACGAAGGCGGTTTGATCACACAAGCACCTTCACAGGAAAGGAGCAGGGCCTCCAACGCACCTCGCCACGATAAATGTGCCCCAGGTCGTTCAGGTAGTACTCCTCGACGGCGTGGGGCTGGCCTCCCACCTCCAACACGTAGGCAGGCTTCATCTTGTTCTGCACCGGCACGGCGAAGTAGTCCGCGAACTCCTGGCAGTTGATGGTGGCAGACATCAGGACCACCTGCAGCGGAGACGGCCGGGCAGAAGCTGGGGCCGGGGCGAGGCAACTTCCCAGATCTTCCATCAGACCCTCAGATCCCGTTTCCAGTATTACATAAAGTGCTGCAGCACGGGGAACACTTGCACTCTAAATTTTCCCTTCTTTCGTTTTATCAAGTGAGAGCTTCCATGCTCCGTGAAAGCGAAGCTGTAACCATTTATCTAAAAGGGACCTGGGGCAGGCGTTGGTGAAGCAGTCAAGGTGTTACTTGAGACACCTGCACCCCTGCTGAAACACCTGGGCTCCACTGCCGGCTCCACCCCTACTTCAGCCTCCTGCTGAGCAGGCCTGGGTGGCAACAGGGCACGGCCTGAGCTGGGTCGCTGCCACCACGCAGGAGGCCTGGATTGAGTCCCTGGCTTCAGCATGCTCCACCCCAACAATCAGGAGCATTTGCGGAGTGAGCCGGCAGACAGGAGAGCGCTCTGTAGCTTTAAAACAAATTCTATAAATAAAACTTAAAAGGAAACTTTGCATCCAGAAATTAATTTTTAAAAGGGTAAGTCATGCGGCTGGCACTGTGGCATAGCCGGTAAAACCTCTGCCTGCAGTGCCGACATCCCATATGGGTACCGGTTCCAGTCCTGGCTGCTCACTTCCCATCCAGCTCTCTGCTGTGGCCTGGGAAAGCAGTGGAAGATGGCCCGAGTCCTTGAGCCCCCACACCCATGTGGGAGACCAGGAGGAAGCTCCTGGCTTCAGACAGGCCCAGCTCCTGCCATTGCCGCCATTTGGGGAGTGAACCAACGGAGAGAAAACCTCTCTCCCTCTTTTTCTGACTCTCCTCTCTGTAACTTTGCCTCTCAAATAATTTTTTTTTTTTAAAAAAGAGTAAGTCACTAGATGACATGTTCTAGAAAAATGAGGGGGTTAACAGCAAAGGGGCGGCAAGAGATCCCTGAAGCCTGTCCCTAATCGAGAACCTGGGCAAGTCCCAGGACAAGAGCTGGGCAGTAGCCCAGAGGAACCAGCTGCAGGCACTGGGATGACAGAGGCCCCAATTCTTGTATGGCAGCCTTCCAACACTGGGGCCGTGGCCACAGCTCAGCCAGCGCGCCTGGGGAAGGTGGCCGCACAGCAGAGCACGCCCCACCGGACCCACCGTCTCCACGGCTCAGGTGCGCACAGCTCTGGCCGGCTGGCTGCTGACCTGGCAGGGAGAGCAGCAGATCAGGGCACTGACTGGGTAAGCGAGGCATCTTTTTCCCCATGACATGAATCACAAAAGATACAGCTGGGTCGACCGAACTCTGAGAAGAGACCGGAGGCTAGAAGACACGCAGCAGCCACCCAGATGAAGAGACACACTCCAGAAACAGCGTGGCCTTGGACTTATCACAAGGCACGGCAAGGCTTTTGCTTGGCAGACAGTGTCCACACAAGAAGCAAACAAGACTCAACACTGCCCCAGCAGCCCAAGGCTTCCCCTGGAAGCCCTGAGGCTCCCCTGCCAAGACCCCAGCTGGAGGCCAATGGCGCAGGCAGGGTGGATTAGGACCGTGGCGAGGAAGCAGGGACCTGGCAGGTCTGGGTGCAGAGGGTGGGGTGTCCCCATCC
>CM027391.1:38970226-39029961 GCA_015711505.1 Sylvilagus bachmani | reverse complement strand
TATTTGAAATGCAAAGTCACAAGGTTGGGGGGAGAGAGTGGGGAAGGGGGCGAGATATCTTCCATCTGCTGGTTAGCTCCCCAGGTGGCCGCAACTGCCAGGGTCAGGCCCAGCAGCAGCCAGGAGCTTCATGGGGTCTCACACGTGGGTGCAGAGGTTCAAGCGCTCGGATCGTCTTCGCTTGCTTTCCTAGGTGTGTTATCAGGGAGCTGGACTGGAAGTGGAGAAGCTGGGATTTGAACTGGCACCCATAGGGCATGCTGGTGTCGCGGTGGTGGCTTAACCCACTATGCTACACCCTGGCCCCACCACACAGATTCTAGGTTTAGACAACGTGCTGCCTCCTACATTGTTCAGTAAGTCATCAATGCGTTACAGCTTCTTACTGGGGCTGGCGTTGTGGCCCCGCTGACATCACCGATACAGCAGTGCACGTGCTGTCTTCCTACACCAGGATACCTGGAGGCACTTCTGAAACACGGCTGCAGATTCATTCCCAGACCTTGAAACCAGAAGCCAGGCTCCCGCAGCCAGAATTCTGCTACAGTCAGACCTCCTTCTGCAGCCTGGGAGGACGCTGGAACTCAGTGCAGCAGGGCCGCACCGCAGCCCAGCGGCGGAGCCACGGATGCGACACCAGCAACCCCCATGAGCACCGCCTGGAATCCGCAGCTCACTTCCGACTCAGCTCCCTGCTGTGGCCTGAGAAAGCAGCAGAAGACGGTCCGAGTGCTTGGCGCCTGCGCCCACCCGGGAGACCCCCGTGGAGTTCCAGGCTCCTGGCTTCAGCCTGGCCCAGTCCTAGCATGTGCAGATCGGGGAGTAAAGCAGTGGATGGAAGAATCTCTAACTCTGCCTTTCAAATAAGTAAATCTTTTAACAAAGAAGACTTTAAAAACCAGAAAGCATCCCTCCTACAACCGTCAGAAAAGCCCTTTACTCAGCCTGCTTCTCAGATGAGAGACACTGCTCCCCACTGTCACCACAGGGAGGACACACACACAGATGAGACACTGCTCCCCACTGTCACCACGGGGAGGACACACACACAGATGAGACACTGTTCCCACTGTCACCACGGGGAGGACACACACACAGATGAGACACTGTTCCCACTGTCACCACGGGGAGGACACACACACAGATGAAAGACACTGCTTCCCACCGTCACCACGGCGAGTAACAAACACACAGCAGCTCCAGACATTTCTGTTACTTGTGAAATCAAATTTACCTTCACAAAGCGCGAGTTTGTTCGTAAAAGTTTGCGCACCACCAACAGCAGGAAGTCCATTTCTTCCGTTCTCTCATGTACCTGCAATATACAAAATGGGTGCCCACATCACAGCTGGGTGAGTGTGGAAGGGGGCCTCACCACAGGCCCGGGCAGCCCCGGGGAGACTGAGGACGTCAGCCCCTGCTGAGCGGACTCCCCAGTGGGTGGCCAAGGTTCTCTAGAGCCGGGACATCTGGGCAGAGCAGTGCTGAGCGCCTGGTCCTGCCCTCTTCACGACAGGTCACTGTGGCAGCCAGAGACATCCTCGCCCTTCCTTCAGCACACGGAGGCCCTGCACCAGCCCCGCCCCTCGCTACAGGCTCCGTCCTCAGCAACACACATGGGAAGAACACAGCACCCGCTCCCACGTGCAGGCCAGGCTCGCCCTGCAAAGGCTGGGCCAGTCCAAAGAGGAGCGAGGGAAAGGCTAGGGTGGAGGTCAACAGGCGAGCAGGCCCAGGACCCAGGATCCTCCAGCCTCACCCACAGCCGGCAGCGACAGGCCAGTCACAGGTGGCTATTTTTCTAAAAGAACTAAATACTGTAACACGCAGTGGGGCACAGTAAGCCTTCCATCCTGGAGCATTTCTCTGCCAAGGTGGAGAAGCAGTACTAAGTATGAAACGGCCTGATGATCTATGTTATTTTTTTTTTTTAAGACTGACTTCTGGGGCCGGCACTGCGGGTTAATGCCCTAGCCTGCAGCACCGGCATCCCATGGGGGCGCCAGTTCTAGTCCGGGCTGCTCTTCTTCCAATCCAGCTCTCTGCTGTGGCCTGAGACAGCAGTGACAGATGGCCCAAGTGCTTGGGCTCCTGCACCCACATGGGAAACCCAGAAGAAGCTCCTGGCTCCTGGCTTCGAATCAGTGCAGCTCCGGCCATCACAGCCAACTGGGGAATGAACTAGCGGATGGAAGACCACCCCACACACACACACCTGCCTCTCCTCTCTCTGTGTAACTCTTTCAGATAAATAAATAAATCTTTTTTTAAAAAAAGATTGACTTCTTTTTTTCTGGGTCTCCCATGCAGGTGCAGGGGCCCAGGGACTTGGGCCATCTTCCACTGCTTTTCCAAGCCATAGCAGAGCTGGATCAGAAGAGGAGCAGCTGGGTCTCAAACCAGCACCCCACATGAGATGCCGGCACTGCAGGTGGGGCTCTTACTGGCTACACCATAGCACCAGCCCCTGCTGCTGTATTTTCTTCAGCTAATCCTACTCCAGGCCACACTGTCCTCCTCACTTTCAGCTGCGTCAAGTGTCTACAGAAGTGTACAGAGAAAAGAGACTCGGAACCCAGCGTGCTCTAGCAGCTACAGCCACGACCTGCAACACCGGCGTCCCATGTGGGTCCAGTTCCTGTCCCAGCTGCTCCACTTCTGATCCAGCTCTTCACTGATGGCCTGAGAAAAGCAGAAGATGGCCCAACTGCTTGGCCCTGCACCCACGTGCAAGTCCTTGACGAAGCTCCTGGGTTTGCCCTGGCCCCATGCTAACCACTGTAGCCTTCTGGGAGCAAACCAGTGGATGTGGATGTAAGATATCTCTGTGCCTCATTCTCTCTCTCAACTCTTTCAAAAGGAAGCAAGGCAGCTGGTGCTGCGGCTCACTAGGCTAATCCTCCGCCTGCGGCACCGGCATACCAAGTTCTAGTCCCGGTTGGGGCGCCGGATTCTGTCCAGGTTGCCCCTCTTCCAGGCCAGCTCTCTGCTGTGGCCCGGGAAGGCAGTGGAGGATGGCCCAAGTGCTTGGGCCCTGCACCCCATGGGAGACCAGGAGAGGCACCTGACTCCTGGCTTTGGATCAGCACAGTGCGCCGGATGCAGCACGCCAGCTGTAGCGGCCATTGGAGGGTGAACCAACTATAAAGGAAGACCTCTCTCCCTGTCTCTCTTACACTGTCCACTCTGCCTGTCAAAAAAAAAAAAAAAAAAAGGAGGGAGAAAGAGAAACAAACAAACATTACAAAACTAGTTTTTGTCCCACAGCATCAGCAGACTCGAAACTTCCTCTACACAAACTTTCTGTCTCTCTCTGAAGAAAATCACGAGGGCTGTCAGGGCCCCCCAGACAGTGGGGCTTCAGCCTCCGTCAAGCACCCTGGCCCCACTCACAACCTCCAACAGATCCTAGCTATTGGCCCCTGATCCTCGTCCCCAAGACACAGCTACTGATGTGGGCACACACAGGACACGGGGTGAAACCTCCCACACACGGGACACGGGGTGAAACCTCCCACACACGGGACACGGGGTGAAACCTCCCACACACGGGACACGGGGTGAAACCTCCCACACACGGGACACGGGGTGAAACCTCCCACACACGGGACACGGGGTGAAACCTCCCACACACACAGGATTTGGGGGTGAAACCTCCCACACACAGGACATGGGGTGAAACCTTCCAGAACTGGGCAAGCTGGCTGCACACACCCACTCTGCAGAGAACTTTTCTTTAAATATAAACAAAGCCAAGGAAGTCTTCTCTCCTTACAGAGGGAATCCCGGGAAGCACAGCGAAGGAAAGAATACGGAGCGGGGACAGGCACAAGGCAGGTCCTGACGGTCCTCCGTGGTCTCAGGGAAGGTCAGAAGACACCTGTGCTTACTCCACTGACTCCTAAGGACAGCGTCTGATTTACTCCATGGAGACTCTCCATGGGGGCTGAAAGCACCCACATACACTCAAAGTCCTTGCGCCGGCAGGTGGTGGCGACCAGAGACCAGAGGCTGGCAGACTTCTCTAAAGGACAGAGGTGAACACTTCCAGTCTCAGGGTGTACAGTCCTGGCTGCAGCTACTCAGTCTTGCTGTTACAACACAGACACACGCACGAGCGAGTAAAACTGCCTACACACAGGAGACCGGATCCTGCGCTGTGGCACGGCAGTTAGACCACCACTTGCGAGGCCCACATCCCGCATCACAGTGCCAGTTAAGGCCCTACTACTCTGCTTCCAATCCAGCTCTCTGCTGACGTGCTTGGGCCCCTGCCTCGCCAGCGGCAGACCAGGATGGAGTTCTAGGCCCCTGGCTTCGACCTGGCCCAGCTCCAGAGGTTGTGGTCGTTTGGGAAGCAAACCAGCAGAAGATCAATCTGTTGAGATCTCTCTTGCTCTCGCTCTTCCAGACAAAATAAATCAACCTTTAGACAGACAGACACATACGCATCACACACACACACACACACACACACACATCACACACACGTAGCAAGTCTGACCTGAGGACTTTCACCTGCCAAGCCCTGCTCTTGACATGGAATCTATTCATCATCCTCAACCTCCCACCATATTTTGGCGCCAAGAGCAAAGAATAAAAACAGAAAACGGGAGGGGGGGGCAGCACTCTGGTGTAGCAGACAAAGCTGCCAGCCACCTGCAATGCCAGCATTTCATCTGGGCACCAGTTCCAGTCCAGCTCCCAGCTGATGGCCTGGGAAACCAGCAGAAGACGGCCCAAGTGCTCGGGTCCCTGCACCCACGTGGGAGACCGGATGAAGCTCCGGCCCCTGGCGTCCACCTGGCCCAGCACTAGTCGTCGCGGCCGTTTGGGGAGTGAACCAACAGATGGAAGATCTCTCCCTCTCTGTGTAACTCTTTCACATAAAATCTTAAAAAAAAAATAAAAAAGAAGACTTGCCATTCCTGAGTACAATAAGCAGCGACAGACCCAAAGCATGCCGTGACCCTCTACCGACACCGTGTGTGCTCCTGCACAGTGAAGACCCGCGGGGGTGCGGGCGCACACCTCGTCGATGAAGACGTGCGTGAACTCCACCAGGCTCTTGGCGCTCACCACCTTCTGCAGCAGGACCCCTGTGGTCATGTACAGCAGCTTGGTGTCTTCGGTTGCTATTTTCTCCAGCCCCACCTGCGTCACGGGGAAGAGAACGGAGCCGTTCAGGCGTCAGTGGTTCCCAGTGAACCACCAAAAAGCTGCGTCCACTGCACACTGAGGTGAGAAGGGAGCAGCGAGACAGGAAGTCCTCAAGCTGAGGTCCCGAGCGTTCAGGAGGAGGGGCTCGTCTGGCCACGCTGCCTGTGACATGCTCCAGGTACGACCACAGTGTACAGACATCTCCTGGACCACAGAGATATGAAAGGATAAAACCATAAAACCCACGATTCAACCTGGAGCGGAATTTAAAGGTATTTGCAAATTAAGTTTCACTATTTTTAAAAATTTCGTCATGGTCCGGCCTGCGAGGACTGGCCAGTTAGCTCCAGCAGCACAGGTGCCACCCGCAGCCTCACCTGATAGCCCACCAGCCCGCCCAGCGTCCAGGAGCGCTCTCTGCTAATCCACCGGGCAATGCTGCTGGCCCCGATTTTGCGTGGCTGTGTAACCACGATGTTGCAGTAGGCAGAGCGCTGCACATAATGGTCCAGGATGTACTGTGGGAGCTGGGTGCTCTTGCCACTGCCGGTGGCACCGTGTATGATCACCACGGAGTTGCTTTCTATCAGAGAAACAACCTGAAATAAAGAAAAAGTCTCTTTCAAAGTTGACACAGAATTCACCACCATGCAAAGCACAACCTCTCTCACTCAGGAAATCCTTCTAATTTACTTTCCTTTCATCTTTGTTAAGCGGCAACTCTTACTAAACACAACAGAAAGCAGAAACGCTACAAGCAGCTGCCGCACGTAAGACAATCCCTCCACACCCGCAGCCAGGCCAGGCTGACATCCGTCCTCGGGGGCAGCTCCTTCTAAAACCCAAGCTGGATTTCTATGCCTCTTGCTATGCCTAATTCTCTACTAGTTAAAAAAAAAATTGCTGTGAACCTACACATAATTCTATGGGAAAACATGAAAACAAAACTATTATCACACTCAACTGGCTTTGAAACTTCATTTGAAATCTCACACGGTTAAACCACTCCACTGTTTCATTACAGATTATGTAGGCGTTTTTAGAGATTTACTCATCGGAGCCGGCACCGTGGCACAGCAGGTTGAGCACCACCTGCGATGCCAGCATCCCATACGGGTGCCGCTTCAAGACCCAGCTGCTCTGTTTCTGATCCAGCCCCCAGCGAACGCACACCCTGGGGGGCGGCAGGGGATGGCTCGAGTACTTGGGTCCCAGCCACCACGCGGGAGGCTGGGGCTGCATCCCCAGCTCTCGGCTGGCTCGGCCCCAGCTGAGGGGATCTGGAGCTGGAAGCACTTCTGTCCCTGCCCCCGTGGTCACGGCAGCATTGACGACGACGATCTCACCTCTTCCTTACATCGATTTATAGGCAAATCAGGATATTTGTAAGTTGTCTCAGGGATGCACGTCACATTGCTGAGCTTAGCCGAAGGTGGTCTTCGACCTGGATTCAGACAGAACAAATAAATGCGATGCTGTTTCTTCCTTGCATGAACAACACAAAGTGACACCTCACGTGGATCTGCAGGCCCCGCACCTTCAGACCCCGTCACGGGCCGGTGCTGCCAGCAGGGCAGCCCCGTCAGCCGCGCAGCACAAACCACACACGCACACCCGTCCCGGCACCAGCACTGCAAGCTCAGCACCACTGCCAGGACAAATCATCCAATTCGAGGGATTAAAACATTCGCTTACAAAGGAAATCTTCACTTGAGCCGGCGCCGCGGCTCAACAGACTAATCCTCCGCCTGCGGCGCTGACAACCCGGGTTCTAGTCCCGGTTGGGGTGCCAGTTCTGTCCCGGTTGCTCCTCTTCCAGGCCAGCTCTCTGCTGTGGCCCGGGAGTGCAGTGAAGGATGGCCCAAGTGCTTGGGCCCTGCACCCGCGTGGGAGACCAGAAGCACCTGGCTCCTGGCTTTGGATCGGCGCAGCGCGCCGGCCACAAAACACCAAATGTAGTGGCCACTTGAGGGGTGAACCAACGGAAAAAGGAAGACCTTTCTCTCTGTCTCTGTCTAACTCTGCCTGTCAAAGAAAAAAAAAAAAGAAAGAAAGAAATACAGGCATGAGAGGCCAGCGTTGTGACACGGCTGGTTAAGCTACAGCCTGGGACACGTGAATCCCATATCCGGTGGGTCTGAGTCTCAACTACCGCACTTCCAAGTCAGTTCCCTCAGTGCAGCTGGCAAGACAGCAGAGCATGGGCCAAGGACTTGGGCCCTGCCACCGACCGGGAAGACCCAAAATGAATCCCAGGCTCCTGACTGTTGCAGACATCTGGGGAGTAAACCCGCAGATGGAAGATCTCTCCCTCTCCCTTTCTTTCTCTCTTTCTCTTTCTCTCTCTCTCTCTCTCTCTCCTACTCTCCCTTTCAATTTTAAAATTTTTAAAAAAATTTTTAAAGATTCGTTTGACAGGCAGAGTTATAGACAAAGAAAGAGAGAGAGGTCTTCTATCCTCTGGGTCACACCCCAAACGGCTGCAATGGCCAGAGCTGAGCAGGTCCAAAGCCAGCAGCCAGGAGCTTCTTCTTGGTCTCCATGCAGGTGCAGAACCCATGAACTCGTGCCATCTTCCACTGCTTTCCCAGACCATAAGCAGCGAGCTGGATCAGAAGAGGGGCAGCCGGGACTCGAACCAGCGCCTGTGTGGGATGCCAGCGCCGCAGACCGAGGCTTAGCCTACTATGCCACAGCACAGACCCCCTACTAATCATTTATTAAAAAGAACGAGAGGCATCACAAAGGGGCCTGACGCAATGCGTGGCCAGCTGGTCCCACGTGGCATCCTCCCAGGAACATCTGGCTGACCTGCAGTCATCACTTGTGACAAATCACCAAAACTGATGGATACAAACTTCCACAGGAAATAAACTTTATTTCAAAAGTAAGAAAATTTTGGCTGGTGTTGTGATGTAGTGGGTAAAGCCGCTGCCTATGATGCCAGCATCCCACACAGGCGCTGGTTCATATCCCGGTGACTCCACTTCTGATCCAGCTCCCTGCTAATGGCCTGGGAAAGCAGCAGAAGATGACCCAAGTGCTTGGGCCCCTGCACCCATGTGGGAGACCTGGGAGAAGTTCCCGGCTCCCGGCTTTGGTCTGGCCCAGCCCTGGCCATTGTGGTAATCTGGGGAGTAAACCAGCATATGGAAGATCTTTGTCTCTCCCTCCCTCTCTCTCTCTGTAACTCTTTGAAATACATAAATAAATAAATGTTTAGGCCACTTTCCTATATTTGAGTCAAGCACTTGTTGGAAATTCACCAACGGAGGAAGCAGATCTGGGACAGTCTCCCACAGGAAGCAGCCTCCGGGGCCAACAGTGCCGGGTCGGCAGCAGAGCCCCTGGCCCAGGTCGTGAGCGGCTTTCCGCTTCTCATCAACCCAGCGAGTGGCTCCGCTCCCTCCAGCAGGGCTCTTTCTCTGCGGCCACCTCCCTGTCCCCTCCCCTTCCTCCTCTCCACTGAGACAGGCCCTGCTGCCCAGGTCTTCCCTGGGCACACCAGGCCTCTCGGAGCACTGCGTAGGAGGGAGGGGAACCACACTGCCCTTGTGAAGCAGGAGGCACAGCCAAGCAGCGGGAGACAGAGCAACAAAGGTTCTTCGGAGGACAGTCCTGCTGAGAGCCACTGAGCCAGGCCGGCAGCTGACCGCTCGCCCACGCGTGCTGTGAATGCCGCTCCAAGACACCGCGCCTCTGCACTACGCCTCCGTGCCGTGAACACAATACAGCCTGACGTTTCCAGGTCACTGCTGAAGCAGGCCACACTCATCAAGTCCTGCCCATGCACACTGCCCGGGGTGGACGCAACCAAGGAGCATAGGCGCCCGCAGTGGCCTGGTCTTCTCAGGATGAGCAATGACATAAAAGGAAAGACATCAAGAATCATTAAGGCGAATCAACAAACTCCATCTGACACAGTCAAGTCCAAAGTGGCATGGGAAATTCCTCAACCTCACAATCTGCTGTTCGGAGTCTTCTGCAGTCTTCATCCCAGGCTGTTTACACCACCAGAGTTCACGTTAACCGGGGAAAACGACGCCGCAAAGACCGCTGGTTCTGCTCACTAAACGCCAACTCTGTCAGCATGAAAACCTAACCAAACCTCCAGAAAGCACAGGCCCCACACAGGACACAGGGGCTGCGGCTCCTGACTGCTCCTCACAGCACGTAATGCTGCTTACCCTAAAGCTGGGAATTACAGCAAGGGAGTTTAATTGCTACACTACAGATTGAAAGCAAAATCAAATCTTCGGAGGTGTCTGACACAGTAACTAAGTCGCCACCTGGGATGCCTGCACGTGTCAGGGCCCTGCTCCAAGTCTCAGTTGCTCTGCTTCTGACCCAGCTCCCTGCTGGGAGGCAGCAGGTGACGGCTCCTGTGCTTGGGACCTGTCACTCACATGGGAGACCCAGGTGGAGTTCCTGGTTCCCAGCCTCAGCCTGGCCCAGCCTCAGCTACCGTGGGCATTTGGGAGAGCGAACTAGTGGACAGAAGATCTCCCTCCCTCTCCTGTTGTTATTATTATTATTATTATTATTATTATTATTATTATTGACAGGCAGAGTGGACAGTGAGAGAGAGACAGAGAGAAAGGTCTTCCTTTTCCATTGGTTCACCCTCCAATGGCCGCTGCGGCTGGCGCACCACACTGATCCAAAGCCAGGAGCCAGGTGCTTCTCCCGGTCTCCCATGCGTGTGCAGGGCCCAAGCACCTGGGCCATCCTCCACTGCCCTCCCTGGCCACAGCAGAGAGCTGGCCTGGAAGAGGGGCAACCGGGACAGAATCCAGTGCCCCAACCGGGACTAGAACCCGGTGTGCCAGCGCCACAAGGCAGAGGATTAGCCTAGTGAACCGCGGCACCGGCCCTCTCCTGCTTTTTCTCTCTCCCTCTGTCCCTCTGTCTCCTTCTCTTTCTCTCTCTCTCTCCCTCCCTCCCTCCTCCTCTCTCTCTGCCTTTCTAATAAAATGAAAGTAATGAATTTTTCAAAACAGAAAGTGTTAAAAGAATAAATCTTCCAGGGCGGCACTGTGGCATAGTGGGTAAAGCCACTGCCTGCAGTGCTGACATCCCACACAGGTTCAAGTCCCGGCTGCTCCACTTCCGATCCAGCTCTCTGCTATGGCCTGGGAAAGCAGAAGATGGCCCAAACGCTTGGGCCCCTGCACCCTTGTGGGAGACCCAGAAGAAGCTCCTGGCTCCTGACTTCAGATCAGCACAGCTCCAGCCATGGAGGCCACCTGGGGCATGAACCAGCAGATGGAAGCTATTGCTATCGCTCTCTCTCTCTCTGCCTCTGCCTCTTTGTAACTCTGCCTTTCAAATAAATAAATAAACCTCTAAAACAAATAAAAAAGAATAAATTTTGCAAAGCAGACACTCAGCTATGACTGCCTCCATTTGTGGTGGTGCTCTCCAGTCACCCCACTGGAAGGCCCATTAGCAGTTCCCTTGGTTTCTTAGACACTCCACACTGCCACTTCCCGGGCCATCCTCTGCAGCTCTTCCCAAGCCATCAGCAGGGAGCTGGACCAGAAGTGGAGCAACCAGGGGGTCGGCACTGTGCGCAGCAGGTTAAACCCTCGGCCTACGGCATCAGCATCCCATATGGGCGCCAGATCTAGTCCCAGCTGCTCCTCTTCCAATCCAGCTCTCTGCTGTGGCCTGGGGGGCAGTGGAGGATGGCCCAGGTGCGTGGGCCCTGCACCCACGCAGGGAACTGAGAGGAGGCTCCTGGCTCCTGATCGATGTAGCTCTGGCCGTTGAGGCCATTTGGGGAGTGGACCAATGGAGAAAGGACCTTTCTCTCTGTCTCTCCCTCTCACTGTCTGTAACTCTACCTCTCAAACAAATAAAATCTTAAAAAAAAAAAAAAAGAAGAAGAAGAAGAAGAAGATGAAGAGGAGCAACAAGGACACAGACCAGCGCTCACAGGGATGCCGGTGCCACAGGCGGCAGCTTTGCCCTACAGCAGGCTCACTTTGAGCTGATCATTTTCTCTGGCTGTGAAGGACGTCATAAATACCCACATGGCCCTGGGCAGAAGTGTCCCAACCCTTGTCTTAAAGGCTCAGGAGAGAAGCTAAAAGGGAGATGAAACCACCACTAAAAACTCCACCCGATTAACAAGGAGCTGGCACTGTGGCATTTAAACCCCACAGGAGGCACTGCCACAGGACAACCGTCAGCTGGCGAGTGGCTCGGACACTGTGGAGTCCGCAGCCTGGGGCAGCCTGGAGCAGCCTGGGGCAGCCTGGTGCAGCCCACCCTGCCAACGCCTTCCACCTCCACCTGCGGAAAGTGGCTTTCCCACACCCATAAACACTGATTTTAAGGTAACCCATGGAAATTCACTGAATCTGTAGCCTCTCAGTTCTACTTAGAAACCCTTCCTTAAATGACACGTGTCACATCAAAATCACCAGTACTCTGAGTGCCAGCATTTTGTGACTGCACACAACAGAGTGTTCATGTTGCGAGCTATGGTGCTGGAATGGAGACGTGTGGAGCTGACAGAGACAGAGGAGCTTGGTGCCCTCACCACGTGCGCACACGCGTACACATCCAGCCTGGCCTCCCAATGCTGGTACTCCAGCCGGTTTCAGCACTTCATCTGGGGGCAGCGCCTCCTCCCTCACCCTCCACGTGCCAGGTGTCACCAAGCCCCGCCCCCCTCTCCCCACCAGCTCTGCACTCCACAACCCCCTGGGCACAGGGGCCTCACTGGACACACAGGCCTCCTGTCCGTCCCCCTTGTGCTCTCTGGCCCCCCAAGTCCTTGCACAAAATGATGGAAACCTCACCACGAGACACCTCCACTTTCAACTCACCAAGAAAACCAGAGCCTTCAGCAGCTCCCACTGCTCCAGGAATGACCACCACCAGCTCCGGCACAGCCACAGGCCCCGCCCAGCACAGCCCAGGAGCTGCCTGGGGCTGCTCTACCCCACACGGTGCCTGAGCCAGTACCACGTCCCCTCCTACAGCTCTGGTGAGAGGCCACAGTCTCACTGGGCTGACAAGGGACCCACCGACACGGCTGCTTGTTGCAGACACCCCACAGGGAGACTTGCCCTCTTTCCTGGACTCCCAGCCCCTCCCTCTCATCACCCCAACATGGGGCCTCGGGGGCCACAGCTCCCACCCTGACCCCTGCCCCCCACTCCCTCTCACAGAAGCCCCATTTCGCACGGGGTCCACCAGACTCCCAGCCCCCACCAGATCCCTAACCTGCCTCTCACCATGAGGGGAGCCTGGTCAGAGAATCCGGGCACTGAGACATGGGCCTCTTAGGGGCTCTTCTCCAGCCTGAGTGACCCTGCACAGCCCTCCCACGGCCACCCCTGCAGCCCAGCAATGGCAGCCTCTCCTCAGCTGGAATGCCAGAACCACCAGGCCGTCTCCTGCCACAAGGTCTCTGCACACAACTCCCACACCCCACAGTTGAGCTGTAAGCTTGGCCGTCACCTTCCTGAAGCCCCAACCCAAGTCAGAGCCCTGGTCTCTGCCCCATGAGCTGCCACTCATTGCACTTTCCCCCAAAGAACTCCCCTGCGTCACTGCAGGACGACAGGACAACATCTGTCAGCTCTTCACTATCGCAGCCCGTCTCATCGGTCCCTGACAAGCACCGGGGGTAGTGGACCGCAGGTGAGAACCCCAGGGTGAGTGCGATGTGTGGACAGAGGCGGCAAAGGCAGCGTCAGGCACAAGGTGAAGCCACAGTGGGAGCACAGGTGCTCTGCGCTGCAGTCCAGCAGCTTCCAAGCAGCAGCCACGCCCGGGCGACCAACACCTGCCCCAGGTGCAAACACTGACCCACGAGCCGCCAGAGCACACGCGGCCATCGCACGCCCTCACGGAGGCACAGCGGTCCCTCTCCTCAAGCGCACTGGGTGTTCAGACAAGCCCTCCCCCGCCCGCCCCTTCCCGCACGCACTGGGGGCGGAGGACACAGCAGGGACAGGCCGGCAGTCTGCGCCCAGAAAGGACAGACAGGAAGGCACGCATCTCGAGGCTGCTTCCGCCTTGAGGGGAAAGACAAAAATGAAACATTAACCAGAACTAAATCAAAGTGTGAGCACAGATGAGCACTCGAATTTCTCAGAACTGCAAAGAAAGGGAGAGAGGGGGGTCTACACTGCCTCAAACCCGAATAAATCCCAGGAGTGAAGAGAAATGCTCACAGACCCGCTCTGCAGCCTGCGGCCCCTAACCCTCACAGGCTCAGAGACAGCATCTCGGCCCCAGCTCGGCCCTTCAGTCTGGGCCCAGAGCACGGGATGAGCTCTCCAGATGAACTGGCAGCACAAAGTGTGGGAAGGCAACCTTCCGCAAGGCAGCAGCAGTCACAGGCAGGCCCCTGGCGACAGGGCCTGACCCCAGCCAGACCCGGAACACCGGAGCCCCGGGAGGGTCTACCAAGGACCTCGTACTTCAGTTCATACACTTCTACGTGGTCTAAGAATCTAACACTGATCATAAAAAACACCTCCCACATTAATTTTTAAATACAAATGTTAAGTGCTTTACTTAACAGCAACGTAAGGAGCCAAGACAGCCTTCTAAGAACAGCTATTTAGGAACCACACTTAAGATGCAGAAAGTAGACATTTGGAAACCTCTTATCCACCACAACTGTGAGCCAAGTAACTCTCTGTTTATAAATTTTCAAAAATGACATTTTGGGCTGGTGCTGCGGCATAGCGGGTAAAGCCGTCGCCTGCAGTGCCAGCATCCCTTATGGCTACCGGTTCAAGACCTGGCTGCTCCACCTCCCATCCAGCTCTCTGCTATGGCCTGGGAAAGCAGTAGAGGATGGCCCAAGTCCTTGGGACCCCACACCTGCATGGGAAGACTGGGAGGAAGCTCCTACCTCCCGGCTTCGGATCAGCACAGCTCCAGACATTGTGGCCCATTGGAGAGTGAACCAGTGAATGAAGATCTTTCTCTCTGTCTCTCTCTCTGTCTCTGTCTCTGTGTCTCTCCTCTCCATGTAACTCTGACTTTCAGATAAATAAATAAATCTAAGACTTTCCACAGAAAATGTTTTTACACTAACAATTTTGAATATTAGAAGCAAAAAGAGCCAAATCATGCAAAATTTTAAATCGATAGTAGGCAGTCCTCCACGGAAGACACAGAATTGTGCTGATCATCATTATCAGAATATACACCAAAGTATCCTTTTTAGCTCTGTCCAGGTGTTGGTGAGGCAACTTTTTGTTGTGCAATAACTTTTTTTTTTTTTGACAGGCAGAGTGGACAGTGAGAGAGAGAGAGACAGAGAGAAAGGTCTTCCTTTGCCGTTGGTTCACCCTCCAATGGCCGCCACGGCCAGCGCACTGATCCAAAGCCAGGAGCCAGGTGCTTCTCCTGGTCTCCCATGGGGTGCAGGGCCCAAGCACCTGGGCCATCCTCCACTGCACTCCCGGGCTACAGCAGAGAGCTGGCCTGGAAGAGGGGCAACTGGGACAGAATCCAGCACCCCAACTAGGACTAGAACCCGGCACTGCAGGCAGAGGATTAGCCTAATGAGCTGCGGCACTGGCCGTGCCAATAACTTTATATGAAATATGACCAATAAAAAATACTGAAAGTAAAAATAAATAAATCGTTTTAAAAAAGAGAGTATTTGCAGCCTGTCACACAGTCAGCATCCCCACACGAATCCAGAATTAACCAGTAGGATGGATCCCTTGCTTTGCCCCTACAGCATACTTCTCAGAGGCTTGAAAACACAGTATTTGGCATGGGAACCACTTGCCCGCAGATCCTGAGGCACTGAAGGCCGCCTGCTTACCTGGCCCGCCGGCTGGGTGGTCACGGCTGTCCAACTCCTGCGCCTCCAGCTGCCTGTATTTGCTGATGTACTCTGTTCCCGAGCGCCTCTGGCAGAGCGACCTGCAGGGACAGAAAGACTCAGGACACCACTGCCACGGAGCCACGAGACCCCCAGGTGCAGGGGGAGCTCCCCAAGTCATGGGAGGATGCAAATAATCCATAAGCAAAAGAAGTATGTTCAACTCACAGATGCAAATTAAAACCCTAGAGCCCATCTGCCTGCCCATCGGACGCAGACAAGCAGCCGCCCCAGACGCTGGTCAGGGGAGAGCGCCGAGCAGGTTCAAGTCCTGCTCTGAAGGGCCATCTGCGTGTCCACCAAACCTAACCACACGTCCCCTCCAAGGCGCCCCTGCTGCCCTAGCGCCTTCCCGAGGGCGCTAGCTGCCGTGAACAGACACACGGCAGAGACGCACAGGGAGCCCGAGCCCCAGCAGCACAGCACTCAGGGCGAGGCTCCGCCGGGAACGATTCCCGGCCAGGAGGCTGCATCCTGGTGCCTGTGGCACGCGGCCCAGCAACGCCGGCGAGGGTGGGAGGTGCAGGGAGAGCCAAGGAAGCCCCACACAGGGACATCCGCCGACAGGGACCATGCTATAAAACGCCGCGCTCCACTCCTGCTAACGAAAACGTCCAGGACATCAGGTGGAAAAACAACCGTGGTGACACACACAGCGTGTTAGGACGCCACAATGTCTGTCCTGCAGGTCCTGATGCCAGGAAACAGGCTGCGCAACGCTGCAGACGGCAGAACATCCCTTATGGGGTGGCTGGGGGCCCAGGAGAGGTCAGCTTCACATCAGCTAACGCGGGAAGACCACCCTCCCCGACTCGCTTCGCGAGTGGGGACACCCACCCTGTCCTGCTCCCGGATCTCAGAACTCCCGGTTCTGTCTGGTTCTGTCTGCAGACTCCAGGACTGCAGAAGCAGCTCCCACCCTGGGACTTGGCCTTCAGCCCCCAAATCTGCTGCCCCCAGGCCCGCACTCAGCCTGAACTCACCACCCACTCTCCTGCTTCTAACCGTGCGGCTTGGCTGACCACGTGACCCGGCTCTCCTGACACAGCTGACCTCCCACGTCAGCACACATCTCACGGCGTCCTGCCCTCACACCTCCGTCCATACCTTACAGGCTCTGTTCCTCTGCAAAACTCCAGGATGCCTTGCTGTAGGGCTATTCGTGGTGAGGCCTACTCTAGCCCAAGGCCTACAGTCCTGTTGGCGTTCTTGTGCTAACTCTGCCTCGCTCTCCTCACTGACGCACTCAGCAAGTCACTTGGGCCCACCTCACGGACGCTGCTCTGAACACGTGGGACAGGGCAGTAACTACCCAGCCCCCCTCACAGGCTCACGGTCCGGCTGCAGGAGAGAAGTCAGCTAAGTGAACGGAACGAGGCACGTTAGGTACATGCAGAGAAAAGGCCAGGGGGGGAGACGGGGCAAGAAGGGCCTGGTGTTCCATGGGACAGCCCGGTGACCTCGGGCAGAGCACAGCTCCTTCAGGGAAAAGCTCTTCTGACCAAGAACCCTGGAAAGCAGCAGCCCCGAGGCCCCGGTGTGCCTGCCAGACACAGGCCAGCGAGCAGCAGGGGCCCGTGGACGATGCTAAGCCCATGAGGTCTGGGGTGTCAGAGAAGTAAAAAGCAGAGTCAGAATGGCTTTGAGGGCCCAGGGCACGCCCGGCACACGCTCTGGGGGGCGCATGAGCCACCACCTAAGACCTGGAGGGGCAGAAGCAGAAGGCAGCCATAACACCTCCAGGACAGGACAGTCGGCCATCTTCCCCCTCCACCATTAGCTGACCCAGCCAGAGAACATGCCAGAATGCCCAGGCCTCCCTCATGGGGCAGGAAACGGGACCCCACGCACTCTAAATAACAACACTCCCCTTTATTGTTCCCTTCTGCACCGTGCCCCACTCCAGCCCAGAGGCCAGGCTGTGGCAGTGGCCATCTGGGGAGTGAACCTCCCTGTGGGGAGGGGCTGAAGTCCTCTCACTGCCTGGCCCACAGGGTGCATGCAGCCAGGGCAGGAAGCGTAAGCCAGCGCAGGGCAGCCCCAGGGGACGGAGAGGCACCGTAAGGGGTGGCAGGAAGAGCTTAGGAAACAGACACCTAGAGCTGTTTATGACCGTTGGGGTTCAGGCCAGACTGTGCCTCACATGTGACCCGAACAGCCATCAGGGACTCAGAGAACGGACAGCCTAGAGCACAGCTACACGTCTGAAACCTGGACCCACTGGCAACCACAGACCTAGAGAACGTCCAGCCTGGACGCAGGGAGCCAGCTCCACTCCACACAGCAAGACAGAACCCTAACACGATGTCCACAACGCCTCGGACACGCACCAGAGTTACAGGCAGCGTGGGCACCTGGAGCCCCGTGGGCCCCGGCATCCCAGTCCGAGCGCCTGGGCCAGAATCCCAGCTCTGCCTCTGGTTTTAGTCGCCTGCTAACGCACAGCCTGGATTCCCTGCCACCCGCCTGGTTCCCAGGTTTGAACTACTCCAGCCCCAGCTGTTACGGGCCTTCGGGGAGTGAAGCAGTGAGTGCAGAATCTCTCTGTCCATTGGTCTCTTCCTATCACTCTTTCCTTTTAAATAAATTTTTTAAAGTTTTTGAAAAAAATATTCCCATGAATCAGTAAGTAACATCTGAACAATCCCACAAGAAAGTGATTTTTAACTTAAAAAGTGAACGTGAGGAGCCAGCCTTGTGGCGCAGTGAGTAACGCCATGACTGCAGTGCCGGCATCCCATATGGGCGCCAGTTCAAGACCCGGTTGCTCTACTTCCGACCCAGCTAATGCGCCGGGGAAACAGCGGAATGTGGCCCGAGTGTCTGGTCTCCTGCATCCACGCACTGGGCTCCTGGCCCAGCCCTGGCCCAGCCCTGGCTGCTGTGGCCATTAGGGGAGCAAACCAGCAGATGGAAAATCTCTCTCTTCCTCTCTCCGTGTAACTCTCTCAAAAAAGTAAATAAATCCTAAAAAAAGAAAAAGAAAAAGAAGAAGCAGAATTAAAGAGGAAATATTGAAAAATCAGTTTAGTGGTCACTTTGGCAGCACATATGCTAAGACTGAAATGATGCAGACAAAATTAGCATAGCCCCTGCTCAAAGCTGACACGTGAATATCACGTATTCCACATTTTTCTCTTTATACAAACCAAAAACCTGACATCAGGGGCTGGCGCTCTGGCCTAGTGGGCAAAGCCCCGCCTGCAGTGCCAGCATCCCATATGGGTGCCAGTTCAAGTCCCAGCTGCTCCAGTTCTGATCCAGCTTCCTCCTGATGGATGGGAAAAGCAGCAGAAGATGGTCCCAGTGCTTGGGGCCCTGCACCCACGTGGGAGACCCGGAAGAAGCTCCTGGTGCAGCTCCGGCTGTTGTGGCCATTTGGGGAATGAACTAGCAGATGGAAACTTGCTCGTGTGCGCACGCACACTCTCTCGCGTGCTCTTTCTGCCTCTCTGTAACTCTGCATTTCAAATAAATAAATCTTAAAAAAAAAAAACTGACATCATAGCTTTTCCTCAAGTGTTAATGGCATCTTGTTCATTTTTAACATAAACACAGAAAACATGAAGTCTACCACGTTAGCCACTTTTAAACGCACATTTCAGTGGCCTGAAACCCATTCATAACCTGTAGCTATCACCACCGTCCATCACGTAACTCCTTCCATCTCGTAACACCCAAACTCAGTCCCCACTAAACACGAACCCCCTGCTCTTCTCCCCCAGCCAACAACCTCTGTTCAGCGTCCCTTCTCCTCCGTGACTGAGGGTCTCAGCGCCTGCCGTCGGGGGGTCCCACAGCCGCGCTGTGGCCGCCTGCTTCCCTCAGCAGTGTCCTGCAGGTGCGTCGCCGCAGCGCACTCAGGACACTCTCGGGTTCCGAGATGGCGCCACCACCCACTGCACGGGCAGTCGGCACTGACACCTCTCCAAGGTCCGCTTCCAAGTCTGCGGCGTGCACCCAGACAAAGTGTGGCTCACCCAGGGATGCCACTCTTCACTTCTCAAGGCACCCCCAGGGCTCCACGGCAGCTTCTCGTCCCACCTTCCCACAGTGCTCCACAGCCCCCAGCGCTCGCTGTCTCACCTCAGGGTGAGAAGGAGCGTCTTCCCCGCTGTGACTTCGGCTCCCCAGGGAGTAGCAACACTGAGCACGTCCTCACGTATCAGCCACCTGGTGCCTTCCCGGGGGTAACAGCCTCTCCGACTCTCTGAGCCCTTTCAAGCAGGCTTCTCGTCATCGTGCAGTCTGAGGAGCTCTCCATACACCTGTGTATTACTCCGTAATGAGAGGGGATTTGCAAGTATTCGCTCATTCTAAGCTCCCTCTTCCCTCTGTTGATAATGTCTTCCGATGTACACATCTTAAAACTTCCACATTTGGTTTTTCTATTTCTCCTTGTGTTGCTTGTGCCCTCAGCATCACTCTCAAGAAATCAGCACCAAATATGAGTGCAAAGTCGTGAGCTCTCGCCCTAGGTTTTCTTCCATGAGCTTCACCACTCTAGGTCTTACGTTCGGACTTTCCATTCATTTTGAGCTAAATCTCCGCGTAAGGTAAAGGTCCAACTACACTCTTGCGCCTGTGGATATCGTTTTCCTGGCACCGTGTGTTGAAGACTGCCCCTCCCTCACGAAGTGGCCGTGGCCTCCACTAAGAGCCACCTGAGCACGTCTGCGCTCTAGCCCGGTCCACTGCTCCACGCATCTTCATGGCGGCACCACACTGTTCTCATCATTTCAGTTTGCAACCAGAAAGTGACCCTTCCGTTTGGGTCTCCTTTTTCAGGACTGTTTGACTGTTGAGGATCCCTTGGTATTCTACATGAATCTGAGACAGGTATGTTGTTATTTCTAAACAAATCACTGGGACTTTGAAAGAAAACGCACTGAATCTGCAGGTCGCACTGAGTGGTGTTAACTATTAACAACATTGTCTTCCGATTCAGACACAGGATGTCTTTCCACTTATTTCCGTGTTTCTTCGTTTCTTTAAGCAGTGTTTTCTGCTTTTCATTGTACAAGTTTTTCACTTCTCAGGTTAATTCCTAAGGTTTCATTCTCTTTGCTATTACAAACGGGATGCCTTTTATCATTTCCTTTTCAGGTTTTTCACTGTTCATGTCTAGGAATGCATCAGTTTTTATGTGGTGACTTTTTATTGTATTCCTTTGTCAAACTCACTCATAAGTTTTGTTTGTTTGTTTTTTAAGATTTATTTACTGGTGGTGGGGGGGAGGCCAGCACCATGGCACAGTAGGTTAACCCTCCACCGCGGCACCAGCATCCTATATGGGCGCCAGTTCTAGTCCCGCCTGCTCCTCCTCCGATCCAGCTCTCTGCTATGGCCTAGGAAAGCAGTGGAAGATGGCCCAAGTCCTTAGGCTCCTGCACCCACGTGGGAGACCCAGAAGAAGCCCCTGGCTCCTAGCTTTGGATTGGCATGGCTCCGCCTGTTGCAGCCATTTGGGGAGTGAACCGATGGATGGAAGACTTTTCTGTCTGTCTCTCCCTCTCACTGTCTGTAACTCTACCTCTCAAATAAATAAATAAAATCTTAAAAAAGATTTATTTACTGGAGCCAGCACTGTGACACAGCAGGTAAAGCTGCTGCTTGCAGTGCTGACATCCCATATGGGCATCAGTTCTAGTCCCGGCTGCTCCACTTCCGATACAGCTCTCTGCTGTGGCCTGGGAAAGTAGAAGATGACCCAAGTCCTTGGGCCCCTGCACCCATGTGGGAGACCCGTAAGAAGCTCCTGGCTCCTGGCTTTGGGTCAGCCCAGCCCCAACCATTGCAGCCATTTGTAGGCTGAACCAATGAATGGAAGACATCTCTATCTCCCCTGCCCCGTTACTCTACCTTTCAAAATGAATCTTAAAAAAAAAAAAAAAAAAAAGATTTATTTTAAAGTCAGAGTTACACAGAGAGGAAGAGACAGAGAGAGGGAGGGAGGGAGAGGAAGAGATCTTCAATCCACTGATTCACTCCCCAGATGGCCACAATGACTACAGCTGAGCCAAAGCCAGGAGCTTCTTCCAGGCCTCCCAAGCAGGCAGCAGGAGCCCAGGCACTTAGGCAGTCTTCCCCTGCTTTCCCAGTGCATTAGCAGGGAGCTGGATCAGAAGTGGAGCAGCTGGACGCAAGCACCCTTATGCAAAGCCAGCGTCACAGGCAGTGGCTTTACCCGCTGCATGACACCGAACCCAATCCGGTTTGAAGCTGACGAGTGGCTCCATCCTGACACTGACAAGTCTGAATCTGACGCGTGGGTCCATCTCGACAGTGACAACTTCACAATTTCTTCTCCTGGCCCAGCTGCTCTGACTAGAACTTTCTGTACCACATTGGAGAAAGTGAACGCAGGCATTCTCGCTCTGTTCCTGACGTTAGAGAGAAAGCTTTCAGCCTCTCAACACAGACTGTGACATCAGTTGTTGGATTTTCACAAACGATTTTTATTAGGTGAATAGTCTCCTTCTATTCCTAGTCTGCTGAGTGTGTTTATAAAAACAGCCCCACGCCGGCGCCACGGCTCAACAGGCTAGTCCTCCGCCTGTGGTGCCGGCACACCGCGTTCTAGTCCCGGTCGGGGCGCCAGATTCTGTCCCGGTAGCCTCTCTTCCAGGCCAGCTCTCTGCTCTGGCCCGGGAGTGCGGTGGAGGATGGCCCAGGTGCTTGGGCCCTGCACCCCATGGGAGACCAGGAGAAGCACCTGGCTCCTGCCTTTGGATCAGTGTGGTGTGCTGGCTGCAGCAGCCACTGAGGGTGAACCAACGGCAAAGGAAGACCTTTCTGTCTGTCTCTCTCTCACTGTCCACTCTGCCTGTCCCAAAAAAAAAAAAAAAAAAAAAAAGGTCCCAAAGAAATGTAGTTTTTAACTCTAGAAAAATGAACCAGGGCTGGCACTGTGGCACAGCGGGTTAAAGCCCTGGCCTGCAGTGCCAGCATCCCATATGGGTGCCGGTTCTAGTACCGACTGCTCCTCTTCCAGTCCAGCTCTCCGCTATGGCCCGGGAAAGCAGTAAAAGATGGCCCATATCCTTGGGCCTCTGCAGAAACTCCTGGCTCCTGGCTTTGGATTGGCACAGCTCTGGCTGTTGCAGCCACCTTGGGAATAAACCAGTGGATGGAAGACCTGTCTCTACCTCTCTCTGTAACTCTTTCAAATAAATAAATATTTTTTAAAAAATGAGCCAATAATCTGAAACTTTTTTTAATGTAGTTTTAATTTTTAACTTTATTTATTTGAAAGGCAGAGAGACATGCAAAGATCTCCCATTCGCTGGTTCATCCCCCAAATGCCCACAACAGCCACGGCTGGGCCAGTCCCAAGTCAAGAGCCCTGAACTCAATCTGGGTCTCCCACATGGACCACAGGGACTGAACCACCCGAGCCAGCATCTGCTGTCTCCCAGGTGCACATGAGCAGGAGGCCGGGTCACGCGCACAGCCAGGACTGAAACCCAGGCACTGACAATGGGCGCACACATCCCCAGCAGGGCCTCAACTGCTGTGTCAGGCAGGCGTCCTTGAACAAGGTGCTGCTGAGTTACCGGGAAAGAACGGGTGTGTAAGAACACAAAGCACAATGCCCAGTCTGAGTTCCCCCAGAAAGTCCCTTCCGTGGTCTGCAGCTGCAGGTGGAACTCGCCGTCAGGGTCTGCCCGCTGCGTGCAGCCCCTCGAGGCGTCTGCCCGCCATTTGCCACTCCTCGAAGTGTCTGCTCGCCGTGTGCGGCTGCCGTGTGTGGCCCTCTCTGCCTCTGCTTTCCAGCGCTGTTAGAGCCTCACCTTGGCCTCTCCTCTCCCAGAGCCTGTCCCTCCGGCTGCTCCCCCTGCCGGTGACGCTTGATCAAGCACAGCGTGCCTGCTTCGCCCACGGCTCCCAGTGCTCACATGCGACGCCAGCTCCACTCTCCTCCAGTGGACGGATCTCACATCCCACTGCATCTGGCGCCGCGAGGGCAGGACTCACGCCTACTGTGACAGCACTCTCCCCCAGCAGCCCCCTGCAGCTGCAGCAGGTGCCGGCGCCCCTGGAGTGCCTGGGTTCAACTGCCGGCTCTGGTCCTGGCTCCAGCCTCCTGACCACGCACACCCTGCAGGTGCCCGTGATGGCCCAAGTATTGGGGCCCCAGCACCATGTGGAGACCTGGGTGGAATTCCTGGTTCCTGACTTTGGCATCACGGGCGTGATGACCAGGGTGGGAACCAGCAGACGCGAGCTCTCCCTCTGCCTCTTTGTCTCTATATCTGCCCCTCAGATAAATTAAAAAAAAAAAAAATCACAGTGGGGTCGGCACTAAGGCGCAGCGAGTTAAGCTTTTTTTTTTTTTTTTTTTTTGGACAGGCAGTTAGACAGTGAGAGAGAGAGACAGAGAAAAAGGTCTTCCCTCCGTTGGTTCACCCCCCAAATGGCCGCCACAGCCGGTGCGCTGCGCAGATCTGAAGCCAGGAGCCAGGTGCTTCTCCCGGTCTCCCATGGGGTGCAGGGCCCAAGCACCTGGGCCATCCTCCACTGCCTTCCCGGGCCACAGCAGAGAGCTGGACTGGAAGAGGGGCAACAGGGACAGAATCCAGCGCCCCAACTGGGACTAGAACCCGGGGTGCTGGCGCCACAGACGGAGTATTAGCCAAGTAAGTCGCAGCGCCAGCCAGCACTGGTATCTCATATGGACACTGGTTCAAGTCCCCGCTGCTCCACTTCCTATCCAGCTCCCCGCTAATGTACCTGGAAAACCGCAGACAATGGCCCAAGTACTTGAGCCCCTGCACCCACTTGGAAGACCCGGAAGAAGCTCCTGGCTCCTGGCTTCAGCCTGGCCCAGCCATATAGGGAGTGAACCAGCAGATGAAGATCTCTGTCTCTCCTTCTCTCTGTAAGTCTACCTTTCAAATAAATAAATAAATCGTAAAAAAAAAAAAATCACAGTGAATCTTTGCCACCTCTGCTTCTGAACAGCCGTCTTGTGTCTTGTAACCATCTGAAATGGAAACACAAGTGTCAGAACACACTGATATGACCTAAGCGCATTTTACTCAGGGTCTCCGTGCTGTTCCTGGTAACTCGGTGCCACCTTGTCGTCTGTCTTAGGAGACACAGTGTATTTTAAGTCACCTCTTCAAGTGCTTCTAAGAGCCTGCAGCATTCCAACGTCTCAACAGAGAAACGTCCTGACCATTAGGCAAGAAAAAGCCCACGCGAACACAGGACGCAACGCCGCTAACGGCCTCACGGGGACGATGCACCCTCTTCCCCACTTTGCTCAACCACCACAGCCTTCCCAGGACACGGGCTTCACAGTCAAGTCTGATCGCTCTCGCCTGCGTTCACCAGAGGGGACAGTGACTTGGCTTCTAAGCGGCCTGGAAGTTAAGCTAAAGAATAAAAGCAACATGGTTATTTTTAGAGCTCCGCAGGCACAAAGACACAGCACTAAACTGTGACCTACAGCCACGCACAGCAGGCGGCAGTGTCCAGCTCAGCCGGGGGCGCATCCGGGGCGCTCCGCTGGCCGCTCCCCGTTTCCCTGCCAAAGACACGTCCGAATGCATTTAGGACCAGCCTCCATAGCTGCCGGGTGTTTCCTAAACAGACTGGCTACGTCCGCAGGTGGACGGTTACATAACCTGTGAAGATCAGTAGTTGTTCCTGTCACTTCCTCGAGCTGACTGACGAGGTGAACGAGTGAGCACTCGCTCCAGATGAAGACATCACAACCTCGTTCCTGACAGAGATTTATTCCAAACGCAGTCTCAGTGGGCGAGCAGGCTCTTCGCTTCCGCGGCCGACACATCCAGGGGGACAGGACAGGCGCCTGCTTGTGTGCGCTGAGCCCAGCGAGCAGCCAGTGGGTAAGTGGGCAGCTTTTCTATGCAAAGCGTGAACCACACTGTGGGCAGCTCTCCTCTACACTGCTGCTTTAGAGCCTCCTAGGACCCCTCGGGAGCACGTCTGTGATTTCAGAAACGGTCGCTCTGCGGACTCTGTCTGATTCCGTACATTTAATTTCTGCTTAGATCCCGAAAAGTGTTTTCAAAGCCTGGATCTGGCACTGACCTAGTTAGAAACGAAGAGTTCAATCCATGTTCTGACCTTATTCTGACCTGCATATTCAACACCAGGGGAACTTCACGTGTTCAACTTTATGTGAATAAACCAATAAACTCATCAGAACCGCATGTCTTATGCAAATAAACAAGTGATGCTATTTCCACAGGCTGATGATGCCACTCTTCGGCTGGATGAAGTGGCCCAAAACAGACGCCGACAAAGCCACAGCCAGCGCTGGCTCAGACGCAGCAACGCAGACTCTGCTTCGGGAGCTAACGTGGCACCTAAAGGAACGAGAGAGGTTCATCCAAGAGATCGAAAATGAGCAGAAAGGGAAGAAAGCAGGCGTGGATTGCAACTGGCTGAGAAGCCACCAGAGTCCCCACGCGGCCATCCCAGCCACTGAACAGAGACAACTTGAAGTCCTCTGCTCCCAAGTGCAGGCCTGCCAAACCGCAGCCGTGCTCAGCAGGTAAAGCCGTGGCTGTCCCAACCCCTCCCCGCACACTCGGACGCAGGCCAGTCTAGCCTGTCAGTCCCACCGCGCACACCAGACACCCAGCCACCAAAACCCCTAACGAGCTGCACAAATGCACCTGGGGGCATCTTACTGGTATGAAGTGGTGTATTACAATCATAGTTTCTTTACTACAAGTATAATTTTAAGGCAAAGTCAGGTAACAATGCAGAATTACATTATTTGAGCTGTATTCTGGAGATACAGGAACACAACAAATTCTGTGAACTGAATGTTGGTTACCCGTTTCCCCTAGATTTCGAGAAGTTTTGGCAGAAAATGATGTACTGCCATGGGAAATAGTCTACATCTTCAAGCAGGTCCTGAGAGATTTCCTGAGTGCCACTGGCAGAGGGGGCGCCCCCGGGGGTCTGCAGGTGCCCCCGGGGGCCGGCAAGGAGGAAATACCCACCATCTCAAGTTACGTGGACAAAGACACACAGAGCAGGTACCCAGCGCTCTCTCGCGGAACGTGGAGCCTGCCACACCCTCACCCATGCAGTTAAGCCACTGGCAGCCACCAGAGAGCCCGAGCCTCCAGGACGAGCAACGGCCCCCATGTCTCTGTTACAAGGTCAGAAGTGAACCTGATGGCAGTGTTCTTTTCTAAGATACCCTAAGCACACTATGCTTTCACTGAACAGTAGGCTTTCAACTAAAACCTGTCCTAGTATTTAAAAGTTTGCAGTATTTTCTTGTACTTAGACACCTCTCCAGGAACTACGGCAACCTTACTTAGTATGCGGTTTGGAATCCTATGTGGGACAGGGTGAAGCTAGACTGTCATTCTAACAGAAGCTATGGGTAGAATAAAATGGTTAATGTGAATCTTATCTTTACAATAAAAACTGAAATGAAGCCAACAGCCCACTGCGTGATTTCACTGTCAGCAGGGACGGGAGACCAGGGCGCTCTATCTCCGCCACAGGCTCCTTCTGATCACATTTTCATCTCAATGCTAAATTAAGTGAAATAAACACAGCTCTACATCACGCCAGAACACACGGACGACGGAGCATCAGTAGTTGCTACTCTCAAGAGCAGTCACAGCTGAGAAGCTAAATCTGTCACACCCAGGTGAAGCAGCAGCGTAGTAAACATCCCAGCTTCACTGAAAGCAGGAACCGGAGAGGAGAACCAGGACGCTGCCTGCGGCACCCGCGGGGGTCCTGGTTCCACGTCCGACCTGGGGCGGCAGCGGAGAGCGAGTCCCCGTGCTCCTGCCACCCACGTGGGACACGCAGGGGTCCAGGGTCCTGGCTTCAGCCTGTCACAGACTCAGCTGCCGTGGGCATCTGGGGAATGGATGGCAGGAAATCTGTCAACAAAAAATCAATCAGCAAAAAGCAGGAACCAATGCATGAGTTGGGTTGTGACTCAGCGCCAGCCTTCGCCACTCTCAGAACTAACTCCCAGGGCCCGCGCCTGCCTCAGGAGGCCGCTCTGCGTCCTCCGAAAGGAAACCCAGACGACAATTAACATTCACTAAAAAAACCACTTCACTTTTCTCTCTGCTTTCCTGGCCCTCAATTTCAACTTAAACCCCAACTGTGTGACACTCCTACTGACGCTGCTGGCTGGGTGCACAGGGCACGCGCCCCTCTCGGGAGTCAGGCACACAGGCTGGAGCGACTGCGTCTAGAACGAGGTCCTGGCGTCGTGAGAGCTCAAGGACCGGGAACCACGGAGGCAGCTCCCGCACTGCCGGCCTCCTGCTGTGCTGGGCACTGCACTGAGAGGCAGAATGAGGGGACCCAGACCCTCACTAAACCCCTGCACGGGGAGCACAGCCAGGAAAACTCACGGGAAACACTAAGATGTGCACACGCAGGGCACCAGGCCAACAGCTGCGTGTAAAAGCGGGTGCCCTCCCCCCGCCTCTCACTGCTCCCACCCAGGCCCCTCTGCTCACTCCCGGTCTCTGAACACCCAACACCCAGGCTTGGCCGCCTGGCCGCCTCTCCCTCCACACGCACCCAGTGTCTGAGGTCTCAAAGCCCTGAACCCCACACACCCAGCTCTAGCCAGCCTTCCCTCAACTCCAGGCTGCTCGCAGCTATGGCTGACAGAAAAGTTCACACACGCAAAATCAAACTCCTAGCACTGCCTTCACGAGCCAGTTACCCCTGAAGCTTTGCCTCCTTGTCGGTGCCAACAGCTTCCTGTCGCTCAGCCAGAAACCTGGGTGTCGCCTGCAACTGCTTCCCACCCATGTCCTGTTATCCAGCCCGGCTCAAGGCCCTGACCTCGATCTAAAGAATGGACCCTTGGGGGGGACCCTTGGGGCTGGCTCCATGGCTCATTTGGTTAATCTTCCGCCTGCGGCACCAACATCCCATATGGGCGCCGGATTCTGTCCCGGTTGCTCCTCTTCCAGGCCAGCTCTCTGCTGTGACCAGGGAGTGCAGTGGAGGATGGCCCAGGTGCTTGGGCCCTGCACCCCATGGGAGACCAGAAGCACCTGGCTCCTGGCTTTGGATCGGCACAGCGCACCTGCTGTAGCGGCCATTTGGGGGGTGAACCAAGGGAAGGAAGACCTTTCTCTCTGTCTCTCTCTCACGGTCTATAACTCTACCTGTCAAATAAATAAATAAAATCTTTAAAAAAAAAAATGGATCCTGGGAGATGGCGCCGTGGGACAGCGAGTAAAGCCGCCAGTTGCGATGGCGGCATCCATGTGGGTGCCAGTTTGTGTCCTGGCTGCCCCACTTCCAATCCAGCTCCCTGGCCCAGCTCTGGCCATTGCAGCCATCTGGGGAGCAAACCAGAGGATGGGAGACCTCCCTCTCTCTCTCTCCAACTCTTTCAACATAAAAAAGCCAAGTCTTTAAAATTCGGTATCCTCAATCCCCCGCCCAGCCTGCCGGTCTAAGCCATCCTCCTAGCTCCGGTTTGGACGGGGCGTTAGTGAGAACTCAGCAGCCAACAAACAGAACCAACAAGCTGTGATTACGAAGAGTTTAGTTTCAGGAAGTAGCTCCCAGGATCGGACAGGTGCAAGTCCTAACCCGCAGGGCAGGCCATCGGGCTGGGGGGGGCAGGGTTCCTTCTTGCTCAGAGGTAGCCCCCGACTGACGCGGAAGGCCCGCCCGGCCGTGGGGGACGCCAGTCCACTGCAAGCCCTCATCCAACACAGAGCTACCCCGAAACACCCAGGGCCCCGCCAAACGGACACGCAGCGTGAACGCACCGCCCAGCGCACGTCGGGGCTCGGCCCGCGCCCCACCCCTCTTCGATCCGAGCACGCGCGCGCACAAGCCCAGCGTCTCCTCCGGGGCTGCCGCCTAGGCTGGAAGACACCTGGCGCCCCCACCGTCCGCGTCCCGGGCAGGGGGGGACACAGTCTCGGGACCCCCGGGTGGACGCGCGCAGGGCCAGATCCCGAAGGGCCGGGCTGCGCGTGGGCACGCGGCTGAGCGTCGGACTCTCCCACGCTGCACTTCTTGCGCCACCCTCCGTGGGGGCGAGATGGGCCTGCGAACCTCTCGGCGGGCGGAGAGGACCAAGCGAGAGCGCCGGGGCCGGAAGCAGAGCCAAGCCGCCCCCGCACGTGGACACGGCCAGAGCCCGGGCCAGGCGGAGGGCGCGACCCACGCCTGTGCCCCCGCTCCGCCTCTGCGGACACCTGAAACGTCCATCTGCGACGGACGCGAACGCACGGCGGGGAGGCCGGCTCCCGGGGCTCGGGGACCCCGGCTGCCCCGAGCCCGCGGCCTACCTTCCGCAGGCCTCGACCGTCGGGGCCTCGGCCGGGACGGCGTTCGCGCTGGCGGCCTTGTGCGGCGCCTCGGCCGGGAGCGCGGGCGGCGAGCCCAGCAGCTCCACATTCGTCACGGTCTTGCCGATGGTGAACCAGTCGTTGATCTGGTCGACGGTGAGCTTGCGCAGCATGGTGGACGGCAGCGCGGCGTCGGCCGCCTCAACCGCCTGCTCCGAGCGGCGGGAACTGCGGCGGCCGAGGGAGCGCGCCTGCGCGGCGCCGCCGTCCCAACACCCTGCCCCCTCCGGGAACTCTCCAATCAGCGCGCGGCTCTGCGGGCCGGGTGGGGCCGCGGCCCCGCCGTTCCCGCCCCCACCGGGTGAGGCCCTCCAATCAGATCGCGCCTCGCCCAGTCGGGAGGGAGGGATCCCGCCCACCCCGCGCAGCCACGTGCCTGTGCCCCACCCTGCCGCGCAAGGGCTGCTGGGAGCCGCGGCACGCGCCACGTCCCCGCGCAAGGCCTGCCGGGAAAAGTTGAGCCGCCTCCGCGGAGCCGGAGCCCGAGGAGCAGGTGCAGGAGGAGGCGTCGGTCACCGCACCTGTGGGGCTTGCTGCTCACGGCGCGCTTCGGGCGGAAGAGGGGCGGAGGTTGCTGAGCCCCCGCTGCCTGCCCGGGCCAGTGAGGCCCACGGTGGCTGTGGGACAGAGCGGAGGCGGTGTCCTCCGGGACTTGGCGCCTGTGCGGACAGGATAAGAAGTCAGGGAAGGCTTCTCGGAGGAAGTGGCACCGTGGAGCCCTGAGGGTCGACGAGGAGTGCGGCGGGCCAGCACGGGGCAGGATCCCTCATCCTGCCAAACCTGCGGCTGGCGTCCGTGGCCGACACCGACCTGGGCCAGAAGCGGTCTGCGCGGACGCAGGACGGTGCGGCCGGAGGCTGAGGCCGGGGGAATGCGAGCACACGGGCTCTGCGGCGGCCCCGGCGCGGAGAGTGGACAGCGCGAAGCCCCTGCGCCGTAGAGCTGGCAGCGTGGACAGAGCTGCCGGCGGGTTTCTAGGCGGGGCTGAGCCGGCGGTGGCCCCAGTGTGACCCCGGCCTGTTCTAGGCCAGGGCGGTGGCCCCAGTGTGACCCCGGCCTGTTCTAGGCCAGGGCGGTGGCCCCAGTGCGACCCCGGCCTGTTCTAGGTGGGGCTGAGCCGGCGGTGACCTCCAGTGCGACCCCGGCCTGTTCTAGGTGGGGCTGAGCCGGCAGTGACCTCCAGTGTGACCCCGGCCTGTCCTAGGCGGGGCTGAGCCGGCGGTGGCCCCAGTGCGACCCCGGCCTGTCCTAGGCCAGGGCGGTGGCCCCAGTGTGACCCCGGCCTGTCCTAGGCCAGGGCGGTGACCCCAGTGTGACCCCGGCCTGTCCTAGGTGGGGCTGAGCCGGCAGTGACCTCCAGTGCGACCCCGGCCTGTCCTCGGCCAGGTGTCCTGGGGCCGCGTGCGGCGCCGGCGTCCCAGCAGACGCGGGTTGGAGCCCAGCTGCTCCACTTCCCCGACCCGGCTCCCTGCTGTGGCCTGGGAAAGCCGCGGTGAGGCCGAGCTCGGGGCCCTGCGGCCGCGTGGGGACAGACGGGGTCCACCCTGGCCGGGCCTGGCCCTGTGGCCGCTGGGGCATGAACCGCGAGTGGGAGGTGCTGTCTCCCTTTCTCCTTGTAACCCGGTCCAGGTAAATAGTGGTTAGGGCACTCCAGGGACAGGTGCCCCAAAGGTCAAACCCCCAGAACTGCAGGACAGCCTCCTCAGCGGCACCGCCCGCCTCACCGCCTTCTCCCCTTCTCAGAGACCGCAGCGCCTGGAAACCAGGACCCTCCCCGAGTGCTGGCCGCTTTGAAAAGGATTTGTAGAAATCACAGTCACGGCCTGAAGGCGCTGAGGCGCGGCGGTTAACGCCCCGGCCTGCAGCGCTGGCATCCATGTGGGTGCCAGTTCGAGTCCCAGCTGCTCCTCTTCCCATCCAGCTCTCTCTGTGGCCTGGGAAGGCAGTGGAGGATGGCCCAAGTGCTTGGGCCTCTGCGCCTGCGTGGGAGACCCGGAAGAGGCTCCTGGCTCCTGGCTTCGGATTGGCGCAGCTCTGGCCGTTGCGGCCAGTTGGGGAGTGAACCATCGGATGGAAGACCTCTCCCTCTCTCCCTCTCTCTCTCTCTCTCTCTCTCTGCCTCTCTTCTCTCTGTGTAATTCTGAGTTTCAAATAAATATTTTTAAAAAATAAAAATTTAAAAATAAAAAGTATCAACGTAGCCAGTACAGTGGGGCAGTAAGCTAACCCCCTGCCTGCAGTGGCAGCATCCCTTATGGGAGCTGGTTCTAGTCCCAGCAGCTCCACTTCCGATCCAGCTCTCTGCTGTGGCCTGGGAAAGCAGTGGAGGATGGCCCAAGTCCTTGGGCCCCTGCATCCAAGTAGGAGACCCAGAAGAGGCTCCTGGCTCCTGGCTTCAGCCTGGCCCAGCCCCAGCTGCTGCGGGCATTTGGGGAGTGTACCAGCAGATGGAAGACCTCTCTCTCTTTCCTCTCTCTGTAACTCTGCCTTTCAAAAAATAAATCCTTTTAAAAAAACAAAAAGTATCAACATGCTGAGTAACTGGTTACCACTGATATTTTAACAATGTGTAACAGTATTGTGGTAGAATGAAAAGGCAGTGCTAAGATGGCCACTGGCAAGTGAGCCTCAGTTACTCAGGAATGGCTGGGGAACCCCCCCTGGGAAACCACCTGGCAACGGAGCCTGCCTGGCAACAGGCTGTGATTGGTTAGGGCATAAACCACCCCTTGACTGGATTGGCTGCCTCGGCTGTATAAGCTGCTGTGCCAACTGAAATAAACAAGTCAGTGGGCTGCTCTGGACTTCACCCGACTCCCCCCACCCCCCGCCCGCACCCTGTGTCTGTGTGGTGACTCTGTGCCTCTTGCCCCTACCACGCTTCTCCTCTCAGAACGAATCCACAGTAACAAAGTATAGGGGTTTTTTTTAAGAATTATTTATTTGAGAGGCAGAGTTACAGAGACAGAGACAGAGACAGAGACAGGCCTTCCATCCGCTGGTTCACTCCCCAAATGGCCGCAAGGGCTGGAGCTAGGCCAATCTGAAGCCAGGAGCCAGGAGCTTCTGGGTCGCCCACTCGAGTGCAGGGGCCCAAGCCCTTGTGCCATCCTCCACGGCCTTCCCAGGCCACGGCAGGCAGCTGGGTCAGACGCAGAGCAGCCGGGACTCGAACTGGCACCAATCATGAGACACCAGTGCGGCTGGTGGAGTCTTGGCCCACTGTACCACATGCAGGCCCCCGGAGTGTGGCTTTTTTTAAATCTAGTAGGTAGGAGTTCTTTTGTTGGAGAAAAAGAAACTGGTCCAAACCATTCAGTCGTCTTGGGACTTGTATCTTGAGAAATTGACATGTATATGTGAGATAATCGGTGCCAATATTCTTGGTAAAGGGAGAAACTGTGACATTTGGTTTTATTCTATTCCACACTTGTTAAAGGCACCCTACCATATTTCCTCATATTTTGCTTCTTAATTTTTTTCAACACTGTCTTTAATCCCTTTTTATTAAAAAAAAAAAGATTTATTTATTTGAAAGGCAGATTTACAGAGAGAGGGGAGAGGGAGAGAGAGGGGGAGAGAAAGAGAGAGAGAGAGAGAGATTGATCGTCATCCATTGGTTCACTCCCCAGAGAGTGATAGTGGCTGGAGCTGGGCCAATCTGAAGCCAGGAGCCAGGAGCTTCTTCCAGGTCCCCCATGTGGGTGCAGGGGCCCAAGGACTTGGGCCATCTTCTACTGCTTTCCCAGGCCACAGCAGAGAGCTGGATCGGAAGTGGAGGAGCTGGGACTAGAACCGGCGCCCATATGGGATGCTGGCACTGCAGGCGGTAGCTTTACCTGCTACGCCACAGTGCCGGCCCCTAATCCTAAAGCTCTCATTTATTGAAGATGGACACAATTTGAAGTTAGTTGCCTTTGCATGTAAAATAGGAAATTTGCAAGTTAAAATTATTTTCCTTGTGTGTGTGTGTGTGTTTTAACAATTCATTTATTTGTTTAACAGGCCGAGTGACAAGAAAGGAAGAGACAGAGATCTTCCAAATGGCTGCAGTCGCGGGGCTGGGCAGGCACAGCCAGGAGCCTGACATCTGGATTCTCAGTTGGCCCCGCCTTCCTTGTGCCTGTCGGTGCCGCCCCACGCGTGACGCAGAGTCCCACACTGCTCCTAAGCATGTGCTTCTCAGAGAGCCTGAGGACGAAGAATTTCCGGAAAACCTGCCTTTTCATGTCACAAGAAGCTAGAGGACAGTGACCTCCCAGAACAAGGACAGGAGGGCAGTTGGGAAAAAAAGCTACGGAAGACCCCAAAGAACTTTTGTTTGTGGGGGTTATTTCTACGTTACTGGGGACAGCAACGAGAGTATTTACTCATTAATTCATTTTAAAATAGCAGTGAGCTCACTGGACTTCACAGAGTGTTTCATGAAGGTCAGTGTCGTCTGCGTGAGGCCTGCGCACCTGTGCAGGCGTCGGTTTGCCCGAGGGGCCTGTGCTCCCGTGGTCATCGCGTGGTCATCGCGCAGCCTCAGAGCGCTGCACTGTCCGTGGTGGCGAGAGGCTCCCGGGAACCAGGCCACCGCGGCCCCTCCCCGCTCCCCAGGGCACGTCTGCTGGTAATGAGGGGCGACAGCTGCCTCCTGGCCTGCAGGCCTCTAACCCTCGTCTCATTCTGTTCGCCCAGCACTGCGCTCACCTCGCCTCCCTCCCTGAACCCCGGTTTCTGTCCTTGGAGAATCCCAGACCGGCCTTCGGCCGTGTCCCCTGCAGGTCTCCGCTGCGGTTCAGCGCAAGGCGCGGGGGCTGCAAGGCTCCTCTGTCCTCCTCTGTTCTGGTTTTGGGTTTTCCATTCCTCTTGGAAAACCCCCAGCCGGCCAAGCACGCCTGCGCCCCTTTCATCGCCCTCCCAGGCGCCTTGGCTCACCCGCAAACAGAAGCAGGAGGCCCAGTCTGTCAGGCTGCGGGGGCTACGGGGGGGGGGGGGGCTGCGCGTGGGCTGGGGAGGGTGGTGCTGTCTCCGCCCTCGGCTCCTCCTCGCACAGGACCCTTCAGCCACTTGGAGGGATTCCTGCGCACAGTGCCTCCGGAGGGCAGTGCTGCTCGCTCCTGCCGCCCCAGCAACCGGGCTTTCTGCGGAAGCCCCTGGCGGGCAGGGGTCTCTGGTGGCCAGGCTCCTTGCTGCTGTGAGCTGGGGAGGGGCTTCCCCCAGCTCCCCAAGGCCGTCTCGCTGCGCCTGCCTCTCTCCTGCGTCCGTGTTCTGCCTGGTGTCTTCTGACAGCTCAGTCGACCTCCACGTGGAGGCTCAGCTGAGCCCCTCCGGGCCTGGCCGCCCGTCTAAGTCGGGTAAGGGGCATTGCCCTCAGACCTCCAGTCCTGGGCTGGAATGGCAGTCGGCGCCAAGCCAGCTCCAGTGTCGGCAGCCCCCGGGGGAGGGTTTCTTTCTCTGTTGATAAGATTTAATATATTCCCTCTCTCTGTCTGTAACTCTGCCTCTCAAATAAATAAAATATTTGTAAAAAAAAAAGGGGGGGGGCTCTGTGGCATAGCGGGTACACCCGCCTCCTGCTGTGCTGGCATCCCATGTGGGCACCGGTTCAAGTCCCCGCTGCTCCGCTTCTGATCCAGCTCTCTGCCGTGGCCTGGGAAAGCAGTGGAAGATGGTGCACGTGCTTGGGCCCCTGCACCCACGTGGGAGACCCGAAGAAGCTCCTGGATCCTGGCTTTGGATCACCCCGTTCTGGCCCTTGGGGCCCTCTGAGGAGTGAATCAGTGGATGGAAGACCTCCCCTCCCCTCCCCTCCACCCCTGCCTCTGCCTCTCTGTAACTCTGCCTTTCAAATAAATAAATAAATCTTTTTAAAAAGGGGCATATTATGTCATCAACTCATCTGGTGAGGATGGACCTTTCCTGGACCCACCACAGGCTAAACCACCTGCTAGGACCCGGGTGGACAGGCCCGCTCCCAGGCCGGGAGTCCTCCACTCCTGCGGGCGGCCGACAGGGGCGCTGTGGTGCGCAAGCGCACCCGGAGGCGCTCTGGCCTCGGAGCGCGGCGGCCGCTTCCGTCTTCCCGGCAGGCTCCGCGCGGCGCGTGCGTGCTCCGTGACCTTCCCGAGTTTTCGGTTCCGCGGGCGCTGGTGCGGCCCGGGCGGTCGTGTGCGCCGAGGTGAGTGCCGGGGCGCACCCCGCGCGAGCTGTGGGCAGCGCGGACGCCAAGGTGCGGGCCGAGGGCAGGCGGGAGCCCCCCGGCGCCCCGACCTTGGGGCCGGGCCCTGGGCGGGCAGCGGTGTGCCTCCCGGGGTCCGCTGCGAGTCCGCCGCTCGGGCACGCGCGCAGCGCCCCTGTGCCGCGGGGCTTCTGCCGGCAGCGGTGCGGGCCGAGAGGCGCGGCTTTCCTGGGGGCCTTGGGGCGGGCGGGTGTCCCCTGCCGTGGTCAGCGAGCGTCGGCGGCCGCTGCCCGGCGCCGGGCCTGGGCGCCCGCTTGGCCTCTGGGACGGCATCTGGAGCGGTGGACGGAACGGGCTCGGGTGAGGTCGGGGCCTCGCTGTCGGTGTGGTTTGTCCGGCAGACGGGACAGCCGTGGCTAGAAGGCGGGGCGGGGCGGGTGTGGGGGCAGGAGCGGGGATATTCGCCTGCGCGAATACGCAGAGGCCGGAGGGAGCCGGCGTCGGGGCACCCGAGACCGCCTGTGGCCTCTTACTGCGCCCTCCTCCTGGACACTGCCCTGGCTGTGCCGTGTCCGAGCCCCCCCCCCCCCGTGCTACCGACGACACCGCCGCCCCCGGAGTGTGCAGAGTTCTTCCGCGGTCCACTCCCCAGATGCCCGAAACGGCCAGTGCCAGGCTGAAGCCGGGAGCGCGATCCGGGTCTCCGGCGTGGGCGGCAGGAACACGCTAACCTGAGTTCTCCCGCCGGGCCGTGGCTCGGGGTGGGCGCTATGGCACGTGGGTGCCTGGGATCGGTTCCTCCCCCACTGCCTGCCGCCCGCGGGGGAGACCAGCAGGGAGCTCCTGGCTCAGCCCCAGCTGTTGAGACATTTGGGTTGTGAACCATGGGATGGAGATCCTCTGTGTCTCCCAGAACCCGTGGCTGGGACGGGAGCCCTCAGGGGGCTCCACACCAGACTGCTCCTGCGAGGCCGTCGCGGGCCGGGGGGGGGGGGGGGGGTCAGCACATCTGCACCGATCTGGAGCCAGGAGCTTCCCGCTGGTTTCCCACGTGGGTGCAGGGGCCCAAGGACTTAGGCCACCCTCTACTGCTTTCCCAGGCCACAGCAGAGAGCTGGATCGGAAGTGGAGCAGCTGGTATTCGAACCGGCGCCCGTATGGGATGCCGGCACTGCAGGTGGCGCCGGCCCTGGGTTCTGTCTACACCTTTTCTGCAGATGAGGGAGAGACAGTTCAAGTTAGTGGCAGGTGCAGAGCAGGGTTGGAGCTGGCGGTCACCATGGCCTCCTTCCCACTCTTCCCAGCTCCCCAGGTTCTCCTTGGTGTGCACAGCCTCTGTCCAGGACACGCACACACACCCTGTTGTCCCAGCTCTGCCGTGGTGCCCGGCTCTGGTGCCCCATGTGTACCTGGTTCGTGTTTGCTGAGTGAGGGGCTGACCG
Source organism: Sylvilagus bachmani (assembly GCA_015711505.1). Taxonomy (NCBI): domain Eukaryota; kingdom Metazoa; phylum Chordata; class Mammalia; order Lagomorpha; family Leporidae; genus Sylvilagus; species Sylvilagus bachmani. The sequence continues at coordinate 38,992,974 of CM027391.1, read as the reverse complement.
CAGGACAGGTGCTGACCTTTGAGGGGGTTGGGTCTCTGGGAGACCCAGTGAAGGGCAGCAGAGGGTCCCCAGAGAAGCTGGCTGAGGGGCAGCTCTCCTGGCCACAGCCCAGACCGGGCGCAGGCTCTGCTCCAGCAGAGTCCCAGGGCCACGCGGAGTGGCCAGAATTCTGCAGACCCTCGGGTGTCCCCGAGCACACAGATGGAAACAGAGTGCAATGCACGCAGACTCGCTGAGACTGCGGATCCCTTTCCCAGTCAAGCCCAGTAACGAAGCAGCTGGTTTCACTGTGCAGTCACTGCTGCTCTGTCGCTGGCCGTGGCTGGTGCGGGTTTGTGGCCTTTGAGGGACCAGCACGGCCACCTGGTGTCTCGGCTCTGAGTGCCAGCCCCTGAGCGTGCCGACGGGCACAGACCAGAGTCTGCACCCAGCAGGACTGCTGCTGGTGGCACCGCCGTCAGGGAGGGTAGGCTGGTCGGGGGAGCCGCTGGCTGGGAGACCGGCGCCAGGCCCCGCCGTGCCGTGGGGGCGGGGTCCCACTGGCAGAGGGAGCCACGGTGACCCAGCGCTGTGCTCTTGCAGATGCTTCAGAGCATCGTCAAGAACGTCTGGACGCCCATGAGGCCCTACTACACGCAGGTCTACCAGGAGATCTGGATGGGCATGGGGCTCATGAGCTTCATCGTGTACAAGATCCGGAGCGCCGGTGAGTGCTCGCCTGGGCTCCCGTGCGCAAGGGCATTTTCCCCTTTGTTAAAGATCCGTTCATGTGAAGAGCAGAGGTAGAGAGAGGGGTCTTCCATCTGCTGGTTCACACGCAGGTGGCTGCAGTACCCAGAGCCGGGAGCCAGGAGGGCCGGGGCCCGAGCACCGGGGCCTTCTCCCGCTGCTTTCCCAGGCCGCCAGCAGGAGCTGGATTGGAAATGAAGCAGCTGGCATTCGAACCGGCACCCGTTTGGCATGCCGGCACTGTGGGCTTTACTAAGCTGTAGGGCCACAGCACTGGCCCCAAAGAGTTGCTGCCCTCAACTGAAAGACACGGGTGTCGGAGCCACATGGGGTGCTCTGAGGGCACGAGCAGCATCTGTCACCTGAGAGACATTCGGGGACACTGCGTCGGTTCCAAGAAGACCTGGATACCACCCTTTCTTAGGCGTTGTTCCCGGGACCCGGCCTTGGCCCGCAGACGCAGGCTGCCGTAGTCGGACGTGCACGCCTGACGTCACGGTGCATTGAGCGGAGGGACCTTGGTGGAGCAGAGATAAGGCACGGGGGTACGGAGAGCCACTGGCCACAGCTCCCCGAGTGGCAGCGTTAGGAGCCCTGGGCGGGGGAGGCCGCCCGCGGGCCTGCGGTGGATGCAGCTGCCGCTGTCGCTACCGAAGCCCAGGGTGGGTTTTCGCCATGAGTCGACGACAGGCGATTTTATGAAACTCTGCAATGACGCATTGTGTCCTTCCTTTTTAGATAAAAGAAGCAAAGCGATGAAAGGTAAGGTTTCTGCTCCACGAGCCGTGTCCTGCGTGGCTCTGAGACAGTCCAGGACCGCGGGGGTGCATGGACACCTCAGGGCTCACGCTGGCCGTGCCTGCTGGGAGGGGCTGGCTACCTGCTTCTCGTGCTCTGAACACAAGACCCTTGGCACCCCCTCTCCAGCGGGAGACGTTGGGCAGTGGGGAGCGGGGCGCACGGGTTAGCTGCACAGGCACCCCCACTGCCCGCTCCCTTGGTCTTCCCGAGGGCAGCAGAACTGGTCCCGCGAGCCGTGAGGACCCAGTGCCCCCCGTGTCCTGCAAAGCTGTGTTCACACTTCCTGATTTGTTGAGACGGGCATCGTGGACTAAATTCTGTGCGTGCCTTCCTCCTCATGCTGCATCTTTTCCCGAAGGTTCCAGCGCTGCCCACGGCCATCACTAGCCAGCTGTGCTGGGAGTGTGAGAGGACGCGTCCGCCCGCTGCAGTCGCCGTACGCTCGCCCGCGCCCCGGCTGCCCTGTGGCATGAATAAAGCATCTGTGAGCTGTGTGGTGCTGACTCAGTGCCCCCCGCTGCCCCTGGACCCCAGGGAAACCTGAGGGTCAGAAGGGCGGGTCCCCCGCTGTCACAGGAGCAGGGTTCCGTAACTGTTCGCTGGGCCTCGCAGAATGGCGGCGGCACTCACGCAGGCCCTGGCCTGCAATGCCCGGAGAGCAGCGCCCGAGTTGCAGGGTGCTTTAGGGTCAGGTGCATCAGAGCAGATGGGAGGCAGAATGACAAGCTCTGGAACATTCCGGAAACAGTCACTCGTAAGGCGTGCGTGAGTACTTAATGTAAAATCGCAGCCAGCGTTTTCTTCAGGTCGGGTGGGTGCCAGGAGGCACCGCGTCCTGTTTGCATCTGCAGCTGCTACAGCCGAGCAGCCTCGGGGACAGCAGACTCCGGCCTGAACCCTGCTGCCTGAGGGCAGGCCCCTGCCCCAGTGTCCTTCCGCTGGGGAGCAGGCTCCCGCCTGACCAGTGAGCACTGACTGGGGTCTGCCTGTAAGTGGGCGGAGCCTGCCTCCCCACAGCCCAGGGGTGGGCACAGTGAGCAGCTGGCCTGAAGCCGCAGCACCCGTGGATTGCGAGAGCCTGAGTCAGCAGTCAGCCCTGGTCAGGGCTGGGGTGCAGTGCTGGCACACACCCCACCTCCGTGTTGGGGCGCCGGTTTGTTTCCTTTTTTTTTTCTTTTTTTAAGATTTATTTATTATTTTACTTGAAAGAGTTAGAGAGAGGAGAGGCAGAGAGAGAGGTCTTCCATCACTGGGTCACTCCCCAATTGGCCACAATTGGCTGGAGCTGCACTGATCCGAAGCCAGGAGCCAGGAGCTTCTTCCAGGTCTCCCACATGGGTGCAGGGGCCCAAGGACTTGAACCATCTTCTGCTTTCCCAGGCCACAGCAGAGAGCTGGATTGGAAGTGGAGCAGCCAGGACTGGAACCGGCGCCCATATGGGATGCAGGCACTACAGGTGGTGCCTTTACTAGGCCCCCAGTTTGGTTTTTTATTTAAAGATTTGTTTATTTATTTGAAAGAGTTACACAGAGAGAGAGAGAAAAGTCTTCTTGGGTTCACTCTTCAGCTGGCCGCAGTGGTTGGAGCTGTGCCAGTCTGAAGCCAGGAGCCAACTTCTGGGTCTCCCATGCGGGTGCAGCCAGGAGTTAAACAAGCGCCCGTATGGGATGCCAGCACTGCAGGCCGGGGCTTTAACCCACTGCACCACAGCGCCGGCTCCGGAGCACCAGTCTGAATCCCAGCTGCAGCTCCACTTCTGATCCAGCTCCCCGCCCGGGTGCTGGGAGGGCAGTGGAAGACAGCCCTTGTACTCAGGCCCCTGGGTGGAGGTCCTGGATCCCGGCTTCAGCCAGGCCCAGCCCTGGCTGTTGGTGGCCATTTGGGGAGTAGCCGGCCCATTCTCGCTTTCACTGTAACAGCTGTGTGGACCTCATCTTTGAGACAAGCCTATGTTACTGGCTAAGTGAGAGGCACGTGTATACCAAAGGTGTCGCCACCGGCACTGCTGGGGCTGGGACTGGGACTCTGTGTATCTGAGCTCCTGTATGGGGGAAGGTGAGGCTGGGAGCAGGTGGAGAAGCGGCATGTCTGCCCTGGGGCCCCTCAGTGGGGCCTGGGCTGTTGGTCATTGTCCCCTTTACTTCTGGAGTTCCTTCCGTTAGTCAGGAGGCAGAGCAGTGTGGGTGGCCACCCGGGACACCCGCATCCCGTGGCAGGGGCCTGGTGCAGGTCCCTGCCACTCGTCTGCGAGACCTGTGTGGGATTCCTGGGCCCCGGCTCCTGCTTGGCCCAGCCCCGGCCCCTGCTTGGCCCAGCCCTGGCTGTTGCAAACATTTGGGGAGTAAGCCACAAATTGGAAGGTCTTTGTCTCTCTGCCTTTCAAATACAAGTTTAGAATTATCCAGGGAAGTAAAAGCTCCTTCACGCTGCTGCCTGCCCTGTCCCCGGCCAGTGGGGTCTCGAGCAGAGCTGGATGAGGCCCCTCAAGGGTGTTTGCTGCCCAGAACCCACTTGCTGTTCACAAGAGGGAGCAGCTCCGCCCACGTGGTCCAAGCCAGGTCGTGACGGAGCCTGCTGAGTGGGGTGTGTATGGAAGGACCCCAGCTTGTGTGGCACCTCAGTAAGCTCGGCGCAGGGGCCCCGCGTGGAACACGGTTTCATTCTTCAGAGCCGGGGATGGTTCTCAGGGTCTACACAGAACATTCCTTCATTTGAGCAAACAGTTTCTTAGTAGGTGGGTTAGATTAGTGCTGTTTAAGCAAGGGTGCTCGAGTGATCCTCGTGTCCCCTGAGTAATCCGGGAATGAGAGCACGTGGCCTCGCTGATCCAGTGCCGTTTGTGGGTGGGTCTCTGGGAGGTGGGGTCAGCAGGTGGCTTTGTGGGAGACCCAACGCACCACGTCCAGCCCTGCCCGTCTCAGGGGTGGGCACCTCAGCCTGTTGATCCTGCCTTAGGCGTCTGGTTCAGCAGTGAAAAGCAGACTAGGGCGTGTTCACTGGTTGAACTCAACACAAGTCTACAGGCGTCACAAAGGTTTGGGGCTTTTAAATCCGGGTCAACGATGTCTGGTCCAAGTTGCCAGGGAGAGCTGGAAGCACCGAGCAGCGCGCCCCCTGCTGGGCAGAGGGTGCAGTGCACACCAGCGTGTCCAGAGCCCCAGTTGTGCGTCCCCTGGGAGCCAAGCCCAGGAGCTTTGAGGAACAGGTGCAGCTAGCCTCAGCCCCGGGAAACCACCCAGCTTCAGGCACATGCTCTGCACAGGCCCCCTGGTGTCCCGACGCTCATCACCATCTTCCTGGGTCAAGGATGGTTTCCCGCCCCACCTGGAGAGTCTCTGGACCCTGGGGGACAGACACTGTCCTCACCCCCCCCAGAATCTGCCCAGCCCTGCCTGCCTTCACAGCTCTGCCGGCTTCCTCGAGGCAGAGCCAGAACTGCTGGGGTTTGTGTCTGCCCAGCGCAGCCTGTGAGCACTGGACGCCGTCAGCCGTCCCAACAAGCCCCATCCGGGAGGCTGCTCTGTCCCTCCCTGCCCCCAGGTGACGGATAGCCCAGGCTGTGGCTTAGGGACATCACAGCGAGCTTGCCAGTGTCCTGAAGTATCCAGGAGCCAGGGCGGGGAGGCAGCCAGCTGCCCCACCGAGGGACTGCTGTGGGGACAGCGAGGAGCCTCCTGCCCTGGCAGGCTCAGGTTCTCACTGCTGTTGAAGTGCACAGAGGGAGCCTTGTGAGAGCTGCTCTCTGGCCTGTCCAGTGAAACCGGCACCTGTGGCCTCCCCTACCTGCCCAGGGTCCCCTACTGTCGCCCCCACGTCCCATCACCCAGGCAGGCTCCCTGGGCCCACAGGACACCTGCCCCAACTCACAGGCATTGCTGGGTCACATGTCCCCACACAGCAGTCAGGACTGTGCCCTCACTTCTGGCCCCCCAAGAGCAAAAGGAGCCACAGACACTGGGTGTTTGCAGATCAAACCCCAAAACGCAGCAGTGGCTGTCAATGTGGGGACCAGCAGAAAATGCAGACCTGACCCATGGGATATGGGGGGGCGGTGCTCAGCTACAAGAGCCCCCGGGAGGTGGTGGCACACCCTCGCACTCAGACCCCCAGCCCGGGAGCAGTGGCGAAGCAGAGCCACTCCCCCTGCCACCTGTCCTGATGGTGACGGGAGCCTCCGCCCCCCCTGTCCCCTGGCCTCTGGGTGGTGGGCCCAGCCTCTCCCCTGCTTCCCAGCTCAAGTACAAAGCTGGGCTCCCTTCTGTGAGGAAGGAGGCAGGAGCGAGGAGGAGACGGAGGAGCGGAGCGGCAAGCAGTGTCCCTGCTGACCAGACACGTTCCTCCCTGAGCCATCCCCAAGTGTACCAGGCCTGACGCCCAGCCAGCATGAGCTGACCCAAGTTGGCCAGATGTAGGTGCGTGGCTGACTCCCGATTCCCACGCCGGGCCCACCCCTGCGTGTCTCCTCCCGGGAGCTGCAGTGTCCTGTGAGGGCCTCAGGAAGCTGACGTCAGGGCTGACGCAGGATCCCAGGGAGCGGAGGAAGACGCCTTGGGCCCCGGCACGGCGGCTGCTCCTGGCCACGAGAGGCTGCAGGAGGTAGTGGTGGCTCCCATGTCCCACGGGTCCATCATGACTCCCGGCCCCTGCCCAGGCTCCACGCCCTCCTCCAGGGGGCGTCCCTCTGCCCAGTCCAGGTCTGAGTGGGGACATGTGACTCAGCTCCTCTCCTGGTCTCAGGCCAGCCTGTGGGGACCCTCGGGCACAGGGTTCCCTGAGACGCACTGGTGGGTGACTTCCTGCTCCCAGGGCCAAGTCCGTCCTTGCTCAGTTGCCGTAACCCTCTGGGATTTAACTTCTGACCTGCAGAGCCTTCACTTCATGCAGTTTCATGGGGCGCGTAAGAGCTGACACATCACGGATGTCAGCCCCACGCCCCTGGTCTGGATGGCAGAGGCTGCGCGTGCCAGGTGACCAGAGCCCTTGTCCCTGGAACGCAGGTGGCCTGGGTGGGCGCCTGAGAGGAAAATGCCCTTTGCCAGGCCTCCGTTTCCCCCATGCGCCCCCCTGGCTCTGGGAAGGCTGATGGTGCAGCCACCCTGCTCTGGGTCTCGGGTGGAGCTCAGGACACAAGGCCACCTGGCTGCTCTTGACCACCGAGGAGGTGGATAACAGCTGAGCTGGCGGGGTGATGCTGGCTTCCGCGGCCCTCACCTGGTTAACAGGTGACTGAGCCCTGGGTTACAGGAGTCGGGAGCAGGTGTCCAGGGGAAGTGTTTTCTCTGAGTGGGTGGACAGAGCAGCCTTTGTTGGCGACTCCACCAGCGACCCCTGCCCCTCCCCGCTCCTTGCTGTCCCGGGGGGCTGCCGGCACCCCCTTCTGGGAGGCCGGAGGGAGGCAGCCGTCCCCTCCCAGACCCGCACAGGTCCGCTGCGGCTTCTCCCTCTGGAGTGAAGGCGGCCCAGCCCATCAGCCCTGGCTGCAGCTCCCCTGGCCCCATCCGGGTGGGAGGGCCGGGCATTGGCGATGTGAAACTCCTCTGCCTCAAAATAGACCAGGAAGAAGGGAAGACGGCCAACAGGCGGGCCCGTGGACCGTCTCCGATAGGAGCAAGTCCGCCCGCTTCTGAAAGTGAAGCATCAGGGCCTGGGTCTGCCGGGTGCCTGTTCTGGGCGCTCCCCGGCAGGCTCCGCTCAGCCGCCACGGCGACAGCTGCGGGATTGGTGGGACGGAGGCGCTGCAGGCTCTGGCCACGAGGGGGCGCCACTGCACCCTGGAGCAGGCTGGCCGCGCTCAGGGTCTCCGTCGTCCAGGGAGCCGGTGGGACCACGGGTGGCCAGCCCAGCGTCTCCGCCCGCCGCACAGGCAGACAGACCCAAGCGCTCGGGGCTCGTCGGGGACGCCCCCTGCTCCCTGGTGCAGCCCGGGCTGCCAGATTACAGGGCGGCGGGACCTGTGAGCCAGGAGACCCAACGAGGGCCCCGGGCAACCAGGCCAAGAATGCAGCCCGGGCCTGGTGCGGGACGCACCCTCGCCGCGCCCGGAGCTGTCCCCGCCCCTCCCGGGACTACCCTGGCTTTGATCAGTCAAACGCCAGGAATGGAGGCAGCGGGAGCGCGCCCCAGTGTGCCCCAGAGCGGGAGCGCGCCGGTGACCCGGCAGTGCCCAGCGCGGGAGCGCGCCCGGGACCCGGCAGTGCCCAGCTGGGAGCGCGCCCGGGACCCGGCAGTGCTCAGCTGGGAGCGCGCCCGTGACCCGGCAGTGCCCCAGCTGGGAGCGCGCCCGTGACCCGGCAGTGCCCCAGCTGGGAGCGCGCCCGTGACCCGGCAGTGCCCAGCTGGGAGCGCGCCCGTGACCCGGCAGTGCCCAGCTGGGAGCGCGCCCGTGACCCGGCTGTGCCCGCGACCGCAGCCCTTTGTGGTTCCGGCAGTGGCCGGGGCAGCGCTGAGTCACGGGGAAGCAGCGCCAGGAGGGAAGCCGGCAGCTGCTTCCTCCCCGCCCCCTCTTCCTCGGCCGCCCTAATTAGCACCCTGGCCTCTGGGCCTTGGGGGCAGCACCGCAGGTTGCACTCTCAGCCCAGCCAGCGGCGCCTGGCCCTGCCCCAGCCCTGTGCAGGACAGAGGACCGACCTGCGGCGGTGCGGGCGGCAGGACCCGGATCGTGTGGCCCAGAAGGGGACGGAGGCCGGGCCAGCCCAGGCCGGACCGTGTGATGCCCTCCGCACACACAGCACACGGGAGCCAACGACAGTGCCATGCGAGATGGACTCGAGTTTCTTCCGCGGTGCTTGCTGGACTTACTGTATGCTTCTAAATAAATCCAGTTAAAAGCAGCACCTTCTTGGAAGGGTGTGGGAGAGTCACGCCCAGGAGCCCTGGTGAGGCACCGCCCTGCTACCCTCACTTCTGGCTCGGCACCTCTGCTGGAGGTCATCTATTCACTCTACAAGCATGCACTGCCCCCACCTCTGTGCTGGCCTCCGGCTGGGCTCCGGGAAGCTTCCAGGACGGCTGGACCGCAGTGTGGACCTGCACACCCAGCTCAGTGCACGAGTGTTGCCTCCGAGTCTGGAGACGCCCCAGGACCCAGCCACCCAAGGCATCGTGCCGGATGCCCACGGCCCACGGCGTGTTCTTCAAAAGAGAAGTTGGGGAGACAGCAAGGCGTGCAGCAGACCCAGCCCGGGATGACAGGACTCACCGTGGTGTTGGGGCTCCCGACTTTGCCCAGGGCTGCCCTGAGAGGCGCAGCACCCCCCAGCCCCGCCGGCATCCAGGCCCTATCCCGGGGGGCCCTTCCCGAGCTCTCGGGCCCCTGTTGTGGGCAGGCACACGGGATAAAATTGATCAGGTTTGTGAGCGGGAAGACCACGTCTTCACCACACCCCTGTGTGGCCGCATGCCCCTACCTGGCCACACCTGTGCACCCCCTGCCAATCAGGCTAATTAACCACTCCCCTTCGGAAGTGCATCAAAACCTCGGGACATGGTGTGCCAGCCCCTCCTTTCCTTGGGCTTTGCCAGTGTGGGGTCTGTGTGGCCCTGCGCCTCCGGGGCACCTGGCCTCCGGGCCACCGCCCCATGCTTCCTGGCTGGAATGCTCCTCCACGTGTCTGGCCCTGTATCCAGTATGAACCAGATGTGCCCCTCAGTGAGATAAAGCCCTCACTCTCCCATGCGTTTCTCTCACTGAGTAAAAGCTTTAACTTCGTTCATCTGTGGCGGGCGGTGTTCGGAATGCTCCTCCGAGCGTTAGGCAGGACCCACAGGGCCTGTGAAGCTTGGGCACGCGGTGATGCCGTACGGCACCCACACTGCAGTTTCTTGTGGCACCCACGTGGGACTTTTGGGGAACATTCAGGGGGCCATATTCCGATTTCACATTTTAGGGGGCCAATTCCGATATCACCCCCACTCCCGGGGATCCCCAGGTCAGCCCAGCATGTCTACCACAGTCTACCCCGCAGGGGGAGGCAGGCAGCAGACACACCCACTTCCCAGCTCCCCCCACGCCCATCCCGAGGATGACATCGAGGTGCAGTAGACAGCTGCCTGCGGGAGGTGCCAGGAAGATGGAGCTCAGGGCCAGCCCCCCAGGATGCCACCCCTGCCGCCTGGTGGCCCCCAGGCCCCCACATACAGGCGGCCACTGTGTCCACAGGGGCAGGGCAGCCGTTGGAAGGGAGATGCGTCCTGGCCAGGCCTTGAAATGGTGAGGGGCCTGGCCGTGGGCAGGAAGGGCCCCTGCGGTGGCCAGCGCTGAGAAAGTACAAGAACTGAGGCTCGGGATCCCACAGCTCAAGGCCAAAGCCATGCCTCTGTGTCCCAGGTGCAGGCCCGGACTCCTGTGGGAGGCGGGGCTGGTGGTCAGGTCCGCGGTGCAGGGCAGAAGGGGGAGGAAGACAGTGGCCCCTCACCCCCGGGGCAGGCGCCACTGGAGCCCGCCTCCCTGCTGAGAACTGAGCGAGCAGGAGCCGCCCTCCTCAGCCTCTGCAGCCAAGTGAGGTAGCTGCTCTCAACCCTCCTCCACCCGCCCCTGAAATCACAGCCGGTGTTACCCAGGCTCGCGAGACGGGCGGCGTCGGAGAGCGTCAGTGGCCTGTCAGTGGCCTGTCCAGGCTCACAACAGCCAGCATTCAGCAGAACCGAGACCGACCTGGGCCGCAGTCTGGGGCCGGAATTCTGCCTCGGCACCAAGCTAGATGACCGCTGACTGCGGCGGCAGACTGCTGCCCCTCAGGCCACCTCCACCTCCCGGCTGCCGACCCCTCCACCTGGCCCTGCCGCCTGTGTGATGTGGCACTGAGGGTCACGTGGCACCATGTTCGAGTCACGTTCAGTAAAGTGTGACCCTGGGCAGGTGACCCTCACTGCCTCCACCCAAGCAGTGTCCACATCAGCTGGCCAGGGAGAGACCATGTGATGAACTGAGCCAGGACACACATCTGAGATGGGGCCTAAAATCAGGACCAGAGAAGAAGTCACAGCCAGGCTAAGGCCAGGGACATGGGCACCCACATAGCTGGACCCAGGGACACGGTCACCTGCAGAGCTGGACCCAGGGACACGGTCGCCCGCAGCCCTGGGGCAGGGACACGGTCACTCACAAAGCCGGGGCAGGGACACGGTCACCTGCAGAGCTGGACCCAGGGACACAGTCGCCTGCAGCCCCGGGGCAGGACACGGTCACTCACAAAGCCGGGGCAGGGACACGGTCACCTGCAGAACTGGACCCAGGGACACGGTCACCCGCAGCCCCGGGGCAGGGACACGGTCACCTGCAGAGCTGGACCCAGGGACACGGTCGCCCGCAGCCCCGGGGCAGGGACACGGTCACCTGCAGAGCTGGACCCAGGGACACGGTCGCCCGCAGCCCCGGGGCAGGGACACGGTCACTCACAAAGCCGGGGCAGGGACACGGTGACTCAGAGGGCTGAAGTAAGGGACACGGTCACACACACAGCTCCTCAGCAGGACTCCCGCCCCTGCCCCAGTGCCTGGGGCTGCCGAGTGGGGCCTTCAGCCCCTGGCCCCGGGCAGCCTCAGGGAGAAGCCCACCCCCGGCTCCTGGTGGCCTCCCAGCCCTAGAGGACCAAGACCCCAGGGCCTCCCCGAGTCTGCTCAGCAGAGGGACGTGCAGCCCAGACGCAGCACAGGAGGCAGCGGGGCCAGGCCCGGGCATCCGTCATTTCCTCCGGCTCGGTGGGGGCCCCGGCTCTGCCCCGACTCTGTCCTCCTTGCTGTCCTGGTGTCGCGGCTGACCCTGACGCACTGCCACCAGGCCAGTCACCTCCCCTCGGGGCGCCCAGCTAATAACACCGCCCACTCAGGAGCTCCGGTCTTTGTGATGAGCGTGTGGACTCAGAAAACACAGGCCACGTGGGAAACTAGAAAAGAATCGGCCCTGCCCCGCCTGGCAGGCGTGGGGTGACAGGATAGGGTCAGGAGAGGGGAGGGCAAGCCAAGCATGCGGCTTCTCCTTTTCCTTCCCCAAGGCTTATTTTATGTGTTTGAAAGGCAGACATACAGAGAGAGGAGGGGAAGAGAGAGAGGGAGAGGGGGAGGGGGAGGGCGAGGGCGAGGGCGAGGGCGAGGGCGAGGGCGAGGGCGAGGGCGAGGGAGAGGGAGAGGGAGAGGGAGAGGGAGAGGGAGAGGGAGAGGGAGAGGGCTCTGCCATCCACTGATCTGCTCCCTGATGGCCAAAGCCAGGAGCCTGGAACTCCATCCAGTCTCCCACAAGCCCCAAGCACATGGGCCGTCCTCCCCCTCTCTCCCAGGCACGTTAGCAGGGAGCTGGATGGGAAGTGGAGCAGCCGGTGCCCCGTGTGGAATGCTGGTAGCCACCACTAGCCCCAGGGGTGTTCTGATGGCCACTGGGCCCTCGGCCTTAAGGACTTCTGCAGGGTCACTCAGCCCCACCACGCACCGCCAACAGGTCATGGCAGTGCCCCCATGGCCCGGCCCCTGGGTAGGGGCTGTCTCCCAGCAAGAGGGAAAGGCTTCTGTGGGGCTCACCTGGGTGGTGAACTGGTGGTGGTAGGAGAGGGTGGGGCCCTCAGGTGGCCTGCCCCAGTGTGTGCCCCCCTGAGCCACTCCAGACCCAAAGGGTGCCAGCAGCCTCAATGTCCCTGGGCCAGTGGAGCAGAGGCAGGGCGGGCCCCACGCAACCTTGGGGGCTCCAGGGACCGAGCAGGGCTCCCAAAGGCCACAGCCGGCCCCTACAGCCTGTCCTACTGCTCCCTGGTCCTGGCCATGCCTGAACCCTCCTGGGGCCTCAGGGGCCAGAGCCACTGTCACTGCACAAGGACTTGGGTATTAAGAAAATCAGTGGGGTTGGCATTGTGGCGCAGTGAGCTGAGCTGTCCCTTGCAAGGCCTTCATCCCCTATCAGAGAGCCAATTCCAGTCCCGGCTGCTCTGCTTCTGTTCCGGCTCCCCGCTACTGTGCCTGGGAAGTCAGCGGAAGATGGGCTGAGTGCTTGGGCCCCTGCACCCACGTGGGAAACAAGAATGAACTCCTGGCTCCTGGCTCTGTTCTGGCCCAGCCCTGGCTGTTGCAGCCATCTGGGGAGTGAATGGTGGATAGAGACCTGTCTTTCTGTCTCTGCCTCTCTCTCTTCCTCTCCCCTCCACCGCCCGGCCTTGCAAATGAAGAAATAAATCTTTAAGTAAAAAGATGGGGGATGGGGTGGGGGACCCACAGCAGAGTCAGACACTGTGACCGACCCATATGTCACCCCCCACCCCCAGCCCCGCGTGGGGCCGCAGTGGAGAAGGGGCTGGTGGGTGAAGCTCTGGGCGGAGGTGGCTCGGCCGTGGTTCCCCCACCTCTCCTCGCCCCCCCACCCAGCCTTCCCAGGCCCTGCACTTTCCACTTTCCACTAGCCTGGTCTCCATCCTCGCTGCCTCGAGGCGGAGGATCAGGGGAGGGGTGGGGTGAGGCCTGACTCTGGCCGGCAGGCGCCTCCTGTGCACACCAGCGAGGGCACCGCCGAGGCCCCAAGCTCCCACTCTGGCTCCAGTTCCTCCTCGGCGGTCCACCTGTACCTCTTGTCCTGAGTGCTCAGCCTCAGCTGGGCTGCCTCCCAGGGACCCCAAGGCGGACGTCCGCGTGAGCGCAGACCGGCCCAGGAGGGGCCCCAGAGGCCTCTGCATCATCTTCCTGCAAGCTTGCAGGCTCCGCCCCCTTCCTCCCCCCCGGGGGGGGTGGGGTGGGCACAGGACCAGCAGGAAGCAAAGGCTCCTGGAGCATTGCTGCCCAGCAGGGGAGGCAGGGCCGGTGGCACCCTGCTCCTGACCCTGCACCCCACGCCCTTGCCGTGCCGGGGAAGAGAGGAGAGCCAGTCCCTGCCCGCGGTGGGAGGAGTGGCACCCGCTGGCGTGCAGGGAGAGAAGCAGGTGTTTGTGGAAGAATCCAAGACCCCCACACCCGCAGGCATCCGGATGCCAAGCTCAGAGGGAGCGAGGAAGTTCATCTCCGGCTGGGGGAGGGGGCAAGGAGAGCCCTGCCCCCTCCACCCGGGTGCTGTGTGCTCGGGAGCTCTGTTAGGAACTGCACAAGGGTGGGGGCTTCTTTCCCATCTGCTGCCTGCCACAGCAAGGGGCCAAGGGGCCTGTCACCCCGTGGACCCCAGCAGCCAACACAGCGCCCAGCCAGAAGGGCTTGGTGGCCCAGTGGGAACCCAGGGGGAAGAACAGGACTGCTGGGCGAGCCGGAACCTGGCCCCAGGCAGGCAGCCTGACGGGGCTGCTGGGCTGCACCACGCTTCCCTGCTCCTGCCAAAGGCCAGCGGGGGCTGCAAGACACCAGCACCTCCGGCTGCCAACCCAGGCATGGCTGTACTTTCTGGAAAAAACCGGAAACCTGCGGCCCCTGTGAGTGTCTCCAAAAGGAGCCTGCTGCGCCCTCAGGGACGCCCCTGTCTCCCGGCTGCCCTCAGGCAGGCAGGGCTGGGACACTGGGGGAGGGGCCGGTGCCCAGGGTGGCCGTGAGGCATCTGCTGTCACCGCCCCTCTCATCCTCTGTCCTGCCTGGGGGACCCTGGAACTGGACAGGAAGGAAAGAGCAGGCCTGGGAGTCTGGAAGGAAGCTGCTTCCTTTATGACGTGTTAGTGGGGCCGGCGCTGTGGCACAGTGGGTTAAGCCTCTGCCTGCCTGCTGTGCCGGCAACCCAAATGGGCACCAGCGCAAGTGCCAGCTGCTCCACTTCCCATCCAGCTCTCTGCTGTGGCCTGGGAAAGCTGCGGAAGATGCCCAAGGCCTTGGGCCCCTGCCCCCACGTGGGAGACCCGGAAGAAGCTCCTGGCTCCTGGCTTCAGCCTCGCCCAGCCGGGACTGTTGCTATTAGGGAGCGAACAAGTGGATGGATGATTCTCTCTCTCTCCTTCTCTCTCTGTATTTCTGCCTTTCAAATATAAACAAATAAACCTTTAAGAAACAAGAGAAGTGCTAGTCTATTTGGAAAAGGTCTGTTTATTTGACAGGCTGAGTGACAGGCAGAGGCAGAGAGATCTTCGAGCCACCGGTTCACTCCCGAATCATCGCGACAGCCGGGGCCAGGCCAGGCCGGAGCCGGGAGCCAGGAGCTCCGACGGCGTCTCTGCCATGGGGTCGATCCCAGGGCCTCATCCCGAGCGCTGTCCGTGCCCCAGGGGCCCAGGTTGTGCTGTCTCCCCCTCGGCAGGTGCCCCGCTTCTCACCGCTGTTTGACAGGGGCAGAGACCGAGGCTGGGAACTGGGACCCCCCCTGTGTCACCCCCACAGGCGCAGCAGCTCTAGGGGCTGGAGTGGGGCTGCGTCATCCCAGCAGTGTCAGGGGCCATCGGGCATGCAGGGCAGGGTTGGCCAGGTCCCCTCCCAGGCCTCCAGCCCCCTGTCTCACAGCAGTGGCTCCTCACGGCCCCGAGCTGGAGTGGGCTGCACCAGCGCAGTGCAGCCACCTGGAGAGCACTGCGGCCGCACCAGGTCGCCCAGGGCTGGGCCTCACGGCCATCCCCAGGGCCCCACCCAGCCCTCCCTGCTCTCCCACGCTGCCCCGTGCTGCCATTCTGAGCACACACAGGAATTCAGCTGGGGCTCACCCCAGGCAGGGCCGGGAATGGGAGGCGGCTGCCCAGACATCTGGAAAACATCACCCACCTCTCGCCTGGGGAGCAGGAGATAAGGAGCCGCCCCTCCCCGCCCTCCCGGTGCCCGGAGCCCAGGGGCCTGTGACTTTCAGTGGTGCTGCCCCAGGGTAGCAGGTGGCCGAGCCGCCCACTCTGGGTGTGAGCCTGCTCCCTTGGAGGCCCTGCACGCCAGGGTTTCTCTCCCAGGTTCAGAGCTGCTGAGTCGGCTCTGGCAGGGACCAGGGATGGAAACTCAGAGCTGTCGCCCATCTGTGGGTCAAGTTCTTGAAGATTTTAGGTTTGATCCTAAGAGCAGCAGAGACCAATCCACGGCTCTGATCCAGGAAGCCGAGGCTGGAGAGCTGCTGGGCACAAGGTCAAGTGCGGTGCTGGCTGGGCAGAGCCCGGGGTGGAAGGGTACAAAGGAGGGGACGAGGGGAGTTGTTTCTGGCGAGGTCCCAGCCGCTGTACCAGGAAGCACCCTTGGGCGACCATGTCTCATTGCCCCCGAGCAGAGATGGAACTGCCAGGCCCCCAGGGGTCTCCTGCCCAAGTTGTCCTCGATTTCCTGGGTTCCAGGAAGGCTCCTGGAGGACAGTGGGCAAGCCCCAAACCAGGTGTGTCCACTCTGCAGCTCTGACTGGCCCTTCCAGGGGAGCCTGGCCCACGCCCAGCAGGAGGAGGCCCTGGGCCAGCGTTGACCATCCAAGCTCAGGACTGGCAGCAGGAGAATCCCAGGAACCACAGGAGAGCAGGGAGGCGAACCCCTGGGTCGGGGGTTCCAAGCAGAGCAGCACAGGCCTGCCCGGGGCACGCTGAGCAGGGCCCAGCCTGAGGGTCCCAGGGGCGAGAGGTAGGGAGACACCCGAGATGGAGGGCGGGGGTCCTGTGTGACATTGACCCTGGGCAGTTGCATTTCACTGAGCTGTGGGTGACACACCCTTGCTGCTTCTCAGCACAGGGGATGGGACCGAAGGCTGAGCTAGGAGGACCCTGCCCCGCCCAGGGTGGGAGGGGCAGGAGAACCGCACCCCCCACCAGGCTTTTCTCCATGGGCAGGCGGTGCCTAGGAAGGACAGGGCCGGGGAAGTGGGGGAGGCCTGGGCTCTGGGTGCCCAGAGCGGGAGAGCTGACTGGGCCTGGGGCCAGGCTGGGAGGCCAGGGGCTCCCTCCTCAGGACTGACCGTACCCCTGGCCTCTGCAGGGAAGGTGGGGAGCCCTTTATCCCGGCAGCTCCTCACTGGGGGACCTGGAACAGGGACCCAGCCCCAGGGGAGCTGCAGACACGCAGGGGTGTCCAGGGAGGGGCCTGGACACCCCTGCAGCCCAGCTGCCCGTCATATGTGTAAGCAAATCTTCTAGAAGCTACTTTGCAGCCCCCAAAAGCGAGCCCCTGGGTGACCTCCCAGGGAGGCCCTCAATTCCAGCTTTATCAAGGAACAGGTGATTTCACACAAAATTATGTGTCGGACTTCCAGATCCCAGATTCCATCCCACAACCGAAGGCCAGACGTGCCCATTAATGATTAAACCTCAGAGCAGTGAGAGGGACGCTGACTGGTGCCCGCCCCCCATTCCTGCCGGGGCCCAGCTGCCCAACCCTACCCAACGGGAGCTAGTTCCTGCCAGCCAGGGGAGGGGCGGCACTGCTCCCAGGGAAAGCCAAATATTGTCTCCTTCCAGCAAACAGGCTGCCCATTGTCGCCGCAGCCTGGCCCAGGTTGCCAGGGAGGTGGGAGCAGGGGGGCGGGGCCTGCCGCCGTCAGCATAGGGGAGAAAGGGCTTCAGGCTGGGCAGGAGCGGGCACCGCGAGGGAGACCGTATTTGTTTTTTGGTTTTGTTTTAAATATATATATATATATGTATATTCATTTATTTATTTAGGAAGTCAGAGTTAGAGAGAAGGAGAGACAGAGAGAGAGAGAGAGAGAGAGAGAGAGAGAGAGAGGTCTTCCATCTGCTGGCTCACTCCCCAGAGGGTTGCAACAGCCAGGGCTGGGCCAAGCCAAAGCCGGGAGCAGGAGCTGCATCGGGGTCTCCCATCTGGATAAGACAACAGACTCAGGGGCCCCAGCACTTGGGCCATCTTCCACTGCGTTCCCAGGCCATTCACAGGGAGCTGGATCGGAAGAGGAGCAGCCGGGCTTGAACCCGTGCCTGTATGGGATGCCAGCACCACAGGCGGAGGCTTTCCCCGCTGTGCCACATCGCCGGGTACTGGGCAGGAGTGCAGGGATCTGCATCCCAGGAGGCCTCTCACCTCAGTGTCTCTGAGACGGGGCGGGTCAGCCGGAGGCTTCCTGAGCCAGGTGAAACTCCTAACGCCAGAGCTTGGCACCCGCTCAGGGCGTCCGTCCTGAGACCCCCTGTGTGTGTTTGTTGGCGGGGTGTTGGACGATGTCTGTGCTCAGCATTTGGGGTTGACCAGGCAGAGAACAGGAAACAGAAGAGAGGTGTGGGGGGGGCCAGAGGGGTCAGGGGTCAGTGTGAAAGTGAGTGTGTTTTTGTAGATAATGTGACTTCACATCCCATAAAAGGTCGTGCTCCATCGCCCACAGCTGGCTGGGTTCCAGGGTCCTCACGGGATGCCAGGGACTCTGCCATCGGCCCCGCCCCCAGGACCCCTGCTCTGTCCACTGGCACCGGCCCCTCCTCCTGGTTCATGGGGTGAACCTGCAGATGGGAGATTTCTGTCTGTCTGTCTGTCCCCCTCTCTGAGAAGATTTGAAGCTGGTGTGGTTTGACCAACTCTGCACTTTCTGTCCTGCGAGTCGATCATGGCAGAGAGCTGGCTGGTGGCAGAGGCAGAGCTGGGGGACCCTGGGGGGAAGGGATCAGGATCGTTTTGCATCACAACTGCTGTTTCAAGTGGATTGTGTGCTGCCTTCATTAAAAAGACTTTGTTAGGCCAGCGCCGTGGCTCAACAGGCTAATCCTCCGCCTTGCGGCGCCGGCACACTGGGTTCTAGTCCCGGTCGGGGTGCCGGATTCTGTCCCGGTTGCCCCTCTTCCAGGCCAGCCCTCTGCTGTGGCCCGGGAGTGCAGTGGAGGATGGCCCAAGTGCTTGGGCCCTGCACCCCATGGGAGACCAGGAAAAGCACCTGGCTCCCGGCTCCTGCCATCGGGCGAGTGCGGTGCGCCGTCCGCAGCGCGCCGTCCGCGGCGGCCATTGGAGGGTGAACCAACGGCAAAGGAAGACCTTTCTCTCTGTCTCTCTCTCTCACTGTCCACTCTGCCTGTCCAAAAAAAAAAAAAAAGAATTTGTTAAAAATAAAACATGTGGAACCCCTGTCCATCCCAGAACGGAACATCAGATTCAACTGGCGAGCGCAGCGAGAGGGGGCTGCGCCAGCGTCGCCCGGGCTCCCACCATCGTCTGCCTCCGCCACTTCTGCCATCAGCTCTGGGTTTGCCTCGGGAGCCACTGGGGCTCAGGGCGGGGGAATCTCGCCTGCTCTCAGGGAACAGCGCTCCCAAACCTCAAGGCAGCTTTCCTGCTCTGCAAGCTTCTCTCCACCCCTCTCAGCTGCTTTATGGACAGCCTCTCTGACCCCTCTGTCCAGGGCCCCCGAACACCCTGAGCATGCAGGGAGGAGGGTGGCCCCTGGCCACTGCTAGGAACATGGGCTCCATCCCTCCCTCTCCCCTCCCTCCCTCCATCGCATTGTCCATCTACCTATCCATCCATCCATCCATCCCTCCCTCCCTCCATCCATCTATCCATGTCCCTGCATGGGCATCCACTCACCTCACTGTCCATGCACCCGCACTTCCGTCTGCTCACCCCACTGTCCACGCACCCGCACGTCCATCCGCTCACTCCGCTGTCCACGCACCCGCACGTCCGTCCACTCACCCCACTGTCCACGCACCTGCACGTCCATCCGCTCACCCCACTGTCCACGCACCCGCACGTCCGTCCACTCACCCCGCTGTCCACGCACCCCCACGTCTGTCCGCTCACCTATCTGTCCTTCCATCCAACTCTCGCTGGCGCCTCCTGGAGTCAGCCCCATGGGCCCTGCCCTGTGCCCCAATGACATCAAGGGAGGCGAAGCGCTGGAGCGGAGTCAGTCCCAGGTCCGTGGGGGCAGCAAGACGGGCACTGTGCTTGGGCGGCCAGTGAGGAAGGCACTTGAGTAAGTGGTCTGGGAGCCTGGACAAGCAGGGTGTGGACAGGGCCAAGCCGGGTCAGAGTGGGGACAATGGTGCCACCGGCAGTGACAGTTCTGTCCCCAGGCTCCTCCGGCAGATGCTCCCTCCTCCAGGTCAGGATCTGCAGGAAGGAAGCCTGTGTCCGTTTAGGTCCAGACCTGCCTCTGCAGCCAGGAATTCCAGCCAGGAACTGGGCCCTGGGCTGTTTACTTCCCCGACCTCCCCTGCATCTGTATGATCATGCAACCCCACTGAGAAGTGGCGGGGGAGGGGTGGGTTTGACGGCAGCTTGCTGAGCACTGGGTCCCTGTCAGACACCGTGGAGGCCCTGTGGATCAAGACAGGGCGCAGAGAACTCAGTGGGGAGAGGAGGCCCCCTCCTGCAGCGGCTCGGGAGCACAGGGGCGCCCACAGCACGCAGGACCGAGGGCCCGTCCTGGACGGTGCTCTGAGCCTGCTGCCACACTGCCTTTCGGCTGTAAGCAGGACCCAGGCCCGCTGGCAAGGGACCTGAGATGCAGACCACCAGTGACCCAGCTGTGGCTCCATTTTCTCTCTTTCTTTCTTTTTTTTTTAAAAAGATTTATTTTATTTATTTGAAAGATAGAGTTACAGAGAGAGGTAGAGACAGAGAGAGAGGTCTTCTGTCCACTGGTTCACTTCCCAGTTGGCCTCAGCGGCCTGAGCTGCCTCGATCCAAAGCCAGGAACCAGGAGCTTCTGCGGGGTCTCCCACATGGGTGCAGGGGCCCAAGCACTTGGGCATCTTCCACTGCTTTCCCAGGCCACAGCAGGAGCAGCTGGGACTAGAACCGGCACCCACATGGGATGCTGGCACTTCAGGCCAGGGCTTTAACCCATTGCGCCACAGCACTGCCCCCTCCCCCCGCCCCAGCTGCGGTTCTAGAAACGTCCTTTCCCCCTTAACAAAATTCAGGACCCCTGGGTAAGGTTTGTGGAAGGGAACAATGGGGACAGTGGCCCTTCCCCGCTGCAGGCCCAACCAGCCTGGGAGAGAGGCCCCCTCAGCTGCCCGGCCCCCACTGCGGGCAGAGCCCATCCCGGGTCTGGAGAAGAAGGGAGCTAGCAGTGCCCCTCAGCAGTGGCCAGCACTAGCGGGGGCCTGGCCCGGGGGGTTGCTCACCACATGTCCACCTGCCAGTTGAAGGTCGCAGGCTGGTCCAGGCAGAGGAAGGACTGGGGCTGGGCAGCCAGCAGCAGGGTAAGGGGACTGGGAGGGGCAGAGGCCAGGAGGGGCCCAAGGAAGCCTGGGCCCTTGACGTCCACGCCACTGTTGTCACCAAGCCTGGGACATGGGCGGGGCAGCCCCGGGCTGGGGCAGGGCTGCTGCAGGGACGGAAGTCCCCAGCAGGAAGGAGCCGTGGCTCGCAGGACACGCAGGCCACAGGCCGGCTCAGGCTGGGCGCTCAGGGCTGCTGCCTCCCGACAGGGCTCTCCCTGCTGGAACTTCTCAGCCCCTGGGCAGGGCCCTGCAGGCTGGACCCTGGCCAGAAAACAGCAGGAGAGGGTTCAGGAATGAAGAGGGCAGCACCTGCCCACCCCCACCCCCTGGGCCCTTTGTGCCCAGAAAGTGGTGGGGAGGGGAGGGGCCTTCCCCAGGAGGAGCTGGGACGGCTGCGGGCCTGTGACAAGGTCAGCATTGAAGCAGCAGCCATGCTGCACTGCACACACCTGGGGCCCCCGGCTCGGTGAGCGGCCAGTGTCCAGGAGGCCAGGCCCCAAGGAGCAGGCGCTCAGAGCCAGGGACAGGCTTGGGCTGGGTGTGCTCGGATGTGCGGCTGCAAGGCCGTGGACCAAGGGCAGGGAGACCACGAGGCAGAGGGGAGCCAAGGCTGGGACCCAGCAAGGCTGCATCTGAGGGGTCCACACGGGGGCAGGTGGACAGCGCCCAGGAAGCTGGAGTCGGGGTGGACGGGCAGTGAGAGGGCTCTGAGCTGAACCTCAGGGCAGGGACCCTACTGGTCAAGCCCCTCTGACCTCAGGTCTGACTCAATCCTGTTCTGGGCCCATGCAGCAAGGAGACAGCTGGGGACAGGGTCCTGCTGCCCCAGAGCCCCTCTGTGGGGAGCAGCTCCCCGCCCCCATGCCTGCTGCCCTCAGACACCTGAGCTGCGGTCAGGGCAGGCTGCAGGACACAGCGTGTCCTCAGGGTGCCCCACACACCGGCCTGAAGCTGGCCTGTATCTGCAGCTCTTGGAGCCTCCTGGAACCCAGATCCCCACCTGAGACCCAAGCAAGGCAGAGTTCAGGCCGCTCGCCTGGCCGGCTGCTCCCGACGCTGCCCCACTTTGCAGCGTCCTCGGGCCAGCCCTGACCCGCCCGCACCACAGCCTTCCCGTCTGTAAGACGAGAGGGCCCGGAAGGCTCTGGGCTCCCTCCTCACCCCACCCCGCACACCTGTGGGTGCCTGGCCCTTGCACAGTGGCAGAGTCCCCCACAGGTGCAGACAGATGGGACCACAGGCACGGAAGCGGGCAGTGGCACATGTGACTGCTGGGACAGGTCGGGGTGGGCAGGAGCTCAGGGTGGGGACGCCGGAGCTGGTGGTAAAGGCCATCCCTCCTTCCACCCCGGGCTCCAGCTCTTGCCCACAGGTCAAGTTGCCAGGGGTGGCAGCTACCAGCGAGCACCCGCCGGCGTGAGGCTGTGACCTCTGGCGCACGCACCTGGGCTTTACGGTGAGCCTTGTTCTCTCCAGTGAGGGCCAGCGCACCAGCATGGTCTAACTCCCTGTCCTATGAGAAGCCAGGCAGGGAGGGGTGTCCTGGGCAGCCAGGAGCCAGAAGGTGGCCTCAGGAGGGGGATCCCGGGACCAGGCCACTCTGTTTCTCCAGCCCTGAGTCCTGGAACAAGGAGACGGAGACCTGGGCCCAGGCTGGGGAGGCTGTGCAGCTCAGCCTGGGTGGGGCAGGGACCACGCCTGAAACAGAGGCTGTGGGATCAAAGGCATCCTGGCTGAAGCTGTAGCAGGTGCAGAGGTGGGGTGGGTCTCAGGACAGGGGAGGGGCGGGGAGCTGGAGGTGGAATGGAAGTTGAGGGTCTCAGTAGCCGGTAAGGAGCGGAACACAGGGCTCCTGCATACCTGGGCCTTCTTGGGACCAGGCAGGACGCGAGCCTGCCGGAGTTCTAGAGCAGGTGCCGGGGCCTGGGGCACGTTGCTGCCTCCCGGGACACACAGTCCACTCCGCTCACCCACAACTCCAGCCCCACTGCAGGCAGCACTGCGCATGGAAGTGGCCAGTGCGGGGGGGCACCCTGCTCCTGTCCTGCACATGGAAGTGGCCAGTGCGGGGGGGGATCCTGCTCCTGTCCTGCGCATGGAAGTGGACAGTGAGGGGGGGACCCTGCTCCTGTCCTGCACATGGAATTGGCCAGTGTGGGGGGGATCCTGCTCCTGTCCTGCACATGGAAGTGGACAGTGCGGGGGGGGGACCCTGC
>CM027391.1:38952789-38970126 GCA_015711505.1 Sylvilagus bachmani | reverse complement strand
CGGAGGGGGGGACCCTGCTCCTGTCCTGCACATGGAAGTGGCCAGTGCGGGGGGTGGATCCTGCTCCTGTCCTGTACATGGAAGTGGACAGTGCGGGGGGGACCCTGCTCCTGTCCTGCACATGGAAGTGGACAGTGCAGGGGGGTGACCCTGCTCCTGTCCTGCACATGGAAGTGGACAGTGCGGGGGGGACCCTGCTCTAGGAGGACTGTAGGAGCCAGGCAGCCCAGCAGGCCCTGTGCCCCTGCTCAGGGGCGGGGCCAGGAAGTCAACTCCCCGGGCCACAGGCCTGCCTCCTGCCTGGCACTGCCTGGCGCCACTCTGCAGGCCTGGGCACTGCTGCCCACGGGGCAGGAAGCACCTGGAACAGGCTGCAGGGCCTCCCGGCCCAGCCCTGCCCGTGTGATCTTGGGTGTCCACGTGCTCTCTCCCCAGAGGCAGATGGCAAGTGGCCCCGAGGAACCCGCCAAGGAGGCAAGGTTGGCCCGATGCCAGGAGCCGGGGTTCCCTGGGGCGTGCGCAACCCCCGAGGGGGCCACCAGGCGGCCAAGGTGCCGGGGAAGGCTCCAGCAGGAGGAAGCCGGGTCGCAATGCCAGCTGCAGCCCCTCTCCATGTCCCTCCCACGGGGCGGGGGGCTCCTGTCCACCACCCACAGTGTCAGCCCCGGTTCTTCACCGCCGGCAGAGCAGGTATGGGGCTCCGGCCCCGGCCCCCTCAGCCTGGAACCGCTTGTGGTTCCCTGGGTGGTCACCTGCGCCATCCTGTGACACTGGCCAGCGTGTCCGCAGAGTCCGTCTGCAGCCCTGCCCCCCTTCCACAGCACCCCCCTAAGTCCCCCTCCAGGGATGAGGGAGGCGCAGGGCTCCGAGAGCCTGCAGCAGAGAAGCTGGTTCCAAGTTCCTGTCAACAGCACTTGGCGGGCAGCTCAGCCCCGCCCCGAGGCCTCATTAGGCAAAACACTGCACCTCGGCGCACAGCGGGAGACTTGCCGGGGCTGGCGCTCCCGGCAGATCAGAGCAGCCGCCCAGCCGGCCCACGTGCGCTGTCATAGCCACACAGCGCTGTGGTCACAGACCCAGGGTTCGGGCCCTCGCCCGGCCTGTAGCAGCGCCACCTCTGTCCACACACAAAAGGGAGGTGGGGGGTCTTCCTCTGGGGTCACGAGGAGCGCCCAGGAGGCACCTGGCTCACAGCTGGGCTAGGCAGAGGCAGGGCTGCTTACTTACGAGTGGGCAGGAGTGCGGCTGCCCACTCTGCCCTGCGAGTCCAGAGCCATGGCAGCCGGAAGGAAGCAGGGCACTGTTCGGTTCTGTTTTCATTTTGTTTTATTTGCTTGAGAGGCAGAGAGACAGAGAGAGTGACTCTCCGCTGGTTCACTACCCAGCTGCCCACAGCGGCTGGGGCTGGGCCAGGAGCTCCATCCCAGTGTCCCACAGGGCGGACGGGGACCCAAGCACTTGAACCACGCATCCACGTAGGGACCCCAGAGGAAGCTCCTGGCTTCCAATCAGCCGAGCTCCTGCTGTTGCGACCATCTGGGGAGTGAACCAGCAGACAGAACAGTGTGTCTCTCCCTCTCGTCTGTAACTCTCTCTCTCAAATGAATCCATACATCTGTAGGGAACAAGTAAGTATGGAGAAATGCTCACATCCTGCAGCAGAGCACCTGGGTTCAAAACCGCCTCTGGCTCCTGTAGCTGCCTGCTACAGCACAGCCTGGGAGGTGGCGGCACGGCGCAGGCGACCTGGATGGAGTCCGGGCTCCCAGCCCTGGCCCAGCCGAGCAGGCGCAGGCTTTAGGAGAGCGAAGCAGTGCCTGCAGCCTCCCCAGGCCGAGTGGTGGACAGGATCCTCCGCCTGCCCTTTCCAAAGCTTTCCTCCACTGCTGAGCTCTCTCGGGCCGGGCTGCCTCCGCGCTGGGGCGCTGTGCGCTGAGCAGCCTGGCTTCCCGCCTGCCTGCCAGTCAGCTGCGGGCTGCCTTGCATGGGTAAAGCA
The DNA here is from genome assembly GCA_015711505.1 of Sylvilagus bachmani. Classification (NCBI taxonomy): domain Eukaryota; kingdom Metazoa; phylum Chordata; class Mammalia; order Lagomorpha; family Leporidae; genus Sylvilagus; species Sylvilagus bachmani. The sequence goes on along the minus strand of CM027391.1, from coordinate 38,968,130 downwards.
TTCTACAGCAAACCGGCCCGAGCGCAGAGCGCATCCAAATGACCCGCCAGGACCCGGACGCGGGGTGAGGTCTCCACCTAACTGTTGGGAACAGGGAAAACGGATGCATTGAGATCAGAGAGACGGCTGCGTCCTCACCTGCCTGCAGGAGCTGATCCATCGCATCTTGAGTTGCAAGTCGAGAAATAATAGGGTAACCACAGATGTATGCAAAACAATGAAACAAAGCCCTGAAAGGACGAAAAGTGTGTGATTCAGGCGTGGGCCTTGGTCTGCTCTTTCTTCCTTTTCTTTTTGAAGATTGATCGATTGATTTGGAGGACAGAGTAACAGAAAGAGAGGGAAAGGGAGAGAAAAAGAGAAACCTTTTTTCCCCCCAAAGAAACCTTTTATTTAATGAGTACAAACTCCACAAGTACAACTTGAGGGATACAGTAATTCTTCCCATCGTACCCGCCCTGCCACCCCCACTCCCACCCCTCCTCCTCCTCCTCCCTCTCCCATTCCCGGTCCCATTTTCCATTAAGATTCATTTCAATTAACTTCTTACACAGAAGACCAACTCTATACTAAGTAAAGATTTCAACAATCTGCGCGCACACACACACACACACACACACAGTTTGAGAACTGGTTTTACAGTTCACTCTCATAATACAACTCATTGAGGACACAGGTCCTGCATGGGGAGTCAGTGCACGGTGACTTCTGCTGTTAACAATTAACACTCTTGTGTTCGACGTCAGTGACCACCTGAGATTCTCGACACAAGCTGCTTAGGCTATGGAAGCCTTTTGAGTCCACAAACTGTCAGTATTTGGACAAGGCCATAAGCAAAGTGGAAGTTCTCTCCTTCCTTCAGAGAAAAGTACCTCCTTCTTTGATGGCCCCTTCTTTCCACTGGGGCCTCTCACAGAGATCCTTCGTGTGGGAGAGAAATCCCATCCACTGGCTCACTCCCCACGTGGCTACAATGGCCAAGGCTGGGCCAGGTTCAGGCCAGGAGCCTGGAGCTCCATCTGGGTCTCCCACATGGGAACAGCAGCCCCAGTTCCTGGGCGTCTTCTCGTCTCTGCTGCCGTCCCAGGAGTCCAAGTGGAGCCGGAACTCAAATCCAGGCCAAACGCCCGCCCCAGTGTTCTCCAGCTCAGCCCTCCGAGGCCTTGACCGTGTCCACGCTTGCTCGCGACACGGCCCTCCCTGCTCAGCCAGGCAGTCTAAGCGGTCAGCAGCTGCCTTCAGGGTTACCAGAGGGACACGCCACGGTCTCAGCAACGGAGAGGGACATTTCTGAGTCTTGCTGGCACCCAGTCACGCCAGGGGTGGGGGTGGGGCTGGCCCAGTGAAGCCCCCCAAGAGTGAGGATGGGCAGCCAGGGATCAACCCTTCTCCCCCTGTGGCTGCCTGGGACGGCCATCATTCAGCCAGCTGGCGGCGCCCTCACGTTGGCCTCCTGTTGATGCTCGTTGGCTGGTGACCTCCCCCCCCACTGCGGGTGGGAACACCCCCCCACACGTAGGTCCCAGAGTCCTGGGCTGGCCCTGGACCCCCCTTCCGCAAGCAGCCCCTCTTGGTAAATAACCTCCTGGAATTCCCCCGATTGGCGGAAGCCATCGGTTTCCCCAGGGACAGCAAACTGGAAGCACCTGAGGGGCTGGAGCACGGGGGCGGGTGGGCGGGACTGCCCAGCTGCCCAGCTGCCGGTGGGCCGCAAGGGGAGAGTTAGCAAAACCCCCGATGAGGGCGGGTGGGGGCCTGGGGAAGAACAGAAGTCGGGAGCCTAAACTGTGCGCAGGGCTGGGCCGCTCCATGTGGTCCAGACTGATAGTCTGTCTCCTCCCACCTCACTCAGGGGACATGGGGAAGGTCAGGAAGGGATGGGAGGACAGACAGCTGGGTGGACAGATGGATGGATGGACAGGTGGGTGGATGGATGGGTGGGTGGACAGATGGATGGATGGACAGGTGGGTGGATGGATGGCTGGGTGGACAGGTGGGTGGATGGATGGGTGGGTGGACAGATGGTTGGGTGGACAGGTGGATGGATGGATGGATGGACAGATGGTTGGGTGGACAGGTGGATGGATGGATGGACGGACGGCTGGGTGGACAGGTGGATGGATGGACAGTTGCAAGAATGATGGACAGATGAGTAGAACAGTTAGATGAATGGACAGGTATTTGGATGGACGGACAGATGGATGGACAGGTGGATAGATGGATGGACAGTTGGAAGAACACACAGACAGATGGACAGACAGTTGGATGGATGGACGGGAAGAAGGATGGGTAGACAGATGGAGTGTCCTTTCCACAGACCCCTGGAAGAACACGGTGTAGACCCCAGAGTGTGTGCCCTAGCACTGTGCCCAGCAAACCCTCTGAAAGTGGAGAGGCTCCACCCACCAGAGGCGGAGCCTGTGGCAGGCAGTCCCCGGGGTGTCGACGCATGTGCTGTGGCCAGGGTGCATGTGTGGGGCAGAGCCTCTCCACGCCTCACAGTCTTGCACGGTGGTGGTGGGGGACACTACTGCTGCACCCTGGGTGTGGAGACCCGAGGCTCAGGGTAGCGGTGGGCACAGGCTGGGGGTGGGGTGTTCCCAGAACCCGTTCCCCATGCCCAGGGTGTGAAATCCTGGCCTGCCGGGCTGGTTGGGGCCGTACATTTTCTTAGGTGTGGCAGTGATGGAGCAGGGCACTGCAGCTTGTCTGAGGCACCTGCCCTGTGCTGGGCGCTGGGACCCGTGGTACACACACAGGTGCAGCCCTGCAGGAGACACGGGGAGGAGGCACATGGCTCCACCCTTCCAGCAGTGACAGCAATGGCAGAAACACTACTCAGAGCCCCAGAGGAGCACGGAACCGGGGCTGGTTCACAGTCGACTGTCACGCAAGCAGTCGTCTGTCCTGGTAGCCTACACAGCACCGCGGTGAGGGGCTGGCAGGAGGGCAGGGACTGTCCGCAGCGCGGGAGCCGGGGCCCCCAGGGTCTGACCTCCCCGACCCCCGCTGACGACTGAGAAGGCACCGAGGGGTCCCTGCGAAGGGAGTGTTGGTCCAGTGTCAGGTGCACTTCCGGCCATGGGGAGGCTGCACAGGAGGCGAGGGGTGAGGGTGGCCGTGGGTGTCAGGGTGGGAAGCAGATGGGCCCAGGCTGGACAGAGGGAGAGACTCCTGACACGTGGCTCTCTGAGGGGCGGCACAGCTCAGAACCCACCACTGCCCCTTGCGAGGCCGGGCCCCAGCCCCCAGCACGAACGTTCCTGTCCAAACCTCACACTAGACAGGCCCCTGCCCTGCGCCCGCAGCTCCCCATGCCAGCCACCGGAATTGACAAACACCAGCCGGGGCTCTCCGCTCCCTGGGGAACTCACCAGGACGTCCAGGAACCCCCAGCCTGGCCTCACCGCCTCCGTGTCGCCCTGCTCCCACCAGGCGTCCCTCACTGGCCCACTCCTGCAGCTCATGTCCTTCTCACCGGCCCTCCTGCCCTGGAGCCCCCCGAGCTGCCTCCTCCACCTGTCAGTCCCAGCCCTCGGTCACCTTCCCTGGGTGAAAGCAGCTGTCTCTGTCACACGAGCACCAGCGTTTGCTGTCTTGTTCTCCTCACCTCCTCCGGCCAGAATACACACTCCGCAAGGACAGGGACCTCGTGCAGACAGTGTCACCAGAGCCCAGCACCTGCTCACCGAGCCGGTTTGCTGGCTGCTCGGGGACAGGCACGGTGACAGCCCTAAGGTGGCACAGAGCTGAGCAGCCTGGGAGGAAGCCATACAGCCGCAGGAGTGGACTCTGACGAGAACAGGCGGCACTGCTGAGGGCCATGGCCGCTGCCTCCTCTCCTACAGGGATGTGGGTGAACCAGCAAAGGGTACAAGGTACCTGGGGTATAGGACCTAGGTCTGGGGCGCTGGGGACATGGGAGAGGGGCTGTGAAGGCGGACTGGAACCACGCTACGAAAGTTCTTGTTACAGACCGACTCGGGTCCCCCCAGACTGTACGTCAGAGTCCTGACTCCAGTTACCCCAGAATGACTGCATTTGGGAAAAGGCCTTTAGAGAGGAAATTCAGGTTAACTGAGGTTCTGGGGTAGGCACCAGTCCAAGATGCCTCGTGCCCCCACAGGGAGACAGACTCAGGGGCACTCACATACAGAGCAACACTGAGCGGCTGGCTTGCGAGCGCGTGGCCGCACCTGGGCCGCAGCTCTGCAGCCACCGGAGCCGTGAGGAACCAAGCTTCTGTGGCCCAAGGTGCCCGATCGGCGGCAGCCCCGGCAGTGTAACCCAGGGTTCGGTTCTGATGTGATGAGACACTCAGCTGAGTCAGGACACAGACTCAGGCCATCCCCAACAGTGCCAACTCTCGGGGGAGTGGGGTGGAATGGCCTCCTCCTCTCTGCCTTCCTCCCAGCCCGTGACAGACAGCAGCCAGCTCCCAGTGCAGGGCACCCCGGAGGCCCCTGGGGCTCCCCGGGGAAACCGGCACAGCCAAGGGGGCCGAAGGAGCTGGGCGTCGGCCAGCGACCTGGACGGGCTCCTGGGGCCAGGGACCTTGAGGCAGGGCAGGGAAGCTGCGCGGAGGACTTGAGGCAGCCGTGGCTCCCGGCTGTCAGCTGGCACAGGCGCACCACAGTTGCATGAAAGACCTGGTGGGGAGGCGTCCGTGGGATCCCTGCAGCTTCTCAGTACCCCCAAGACTTCCAGATAGGAAGTGCATCGAACCCCCAAGACTTCCAGATAGGAAGTGCATCGAACCCCCAAGACTTCCAGATAGGAAGTGCATCGAACCCCCAAGACTTCCAGATAGGAAGTGCATCGAAACACTTTGAAAGACAGAGTTAGACGGTGAGAGAGAGACAGAGAGAAAGGTCTTCCTTCCGTTGGTTCACTCCCCGAATGGCCGCTATGGCGCTGATCCGAAGCCAGGAGCCAGGTGCTTCCTCCTGGTCTCCCATGCGGGTGCAGGGCCCAAACACCTGGGCCATCCTCCACTGTCCTCCCGGGCCACAGCAGAGAGCTGGACTGGAAGAGGGGCAGCAGGGACTAGAACCCGGTGCCCACATGGAGGTGGAGGATTAACCAAATGAGCCATGGCGCTGGCCCTGCATTTAAATTTTTAAAAAGATCTTGAGGGGCCAGTGCTGTGGCGCAGAGGGTTAACGCCCTAGCCTGAAGTGCTGGCATCTCATAAGGGTGACGGTTCTAGTCCCGGCTGCTCCTCTTCCGATCCAGCTCTCTGCTATGGCCTGGGAATGCAGTGGAAACTTGCCCAAGTCCTCGGGCCCCTGCACCTGCGTGGCTTTGGATTGGCACAGCTCCGGCCGTTGCGGCTAGTTGGGGAGTGAACCATCAGATAAAAGATCTCTCTGCCTCTCTTCTCTCTGTGCAACTCTTTCAAATAAATAAATAAATCTTTAAAAAAAAAAAGAGTTTATCTGAGAGTTACAGACAGAGGGAGAGAGAAAGCTCTTCTGTCTGCTGGTCACTCCCCACATAGCTGTAATGGTAGGAGCTGGGCAGATCAGAAGCCAGGAGCCAGGAGCTTGTTCTGGGTCTCCCAGGCAGGTGCAGGGGCCCAGGCACTTGGGCAAGTTTCCATTGCTTTCCCAGGCCATAGCAGAGAGCTGGAATGGAAGTGGAGCAGCCGGGACTCTAACCGACGCCCATATGGGATGCCGGCGCAGCAGGCGGAGGGTTAACCTACTGTGCCAAGGCGCCAGCCCCTAAACGTTCAACATTTGCTGCCATTCATTTGCGCAGGGGACAGCTACCTTGCTGTGCAAGGTAACGCTGCAGCCCAGGGTCCTTTGGCCCTCTGCCTCCCGCACCGGGGTCTCACGGATGGGCAGACGCTGGGGGCTTCGGCTGGCGAGTGTGGGTGCCTGTGACCAAAGTCCTCTGTGTTTCGGGAGGGAGGGGCGGCTGTGCGTGGAGGCTACAGCCGGAGGCCCAGAGCCCTAGGACAGGTGGGAGGGGCCGGCTGGATGCCTGGTGGTGGTCAGCAGGCTGGGGGGGGGGGGCTGCCTCACTCAGATGCCTGCCTGGAGCAGAGAGGGTGTCTCGCCTGTGCCCACAGGTCCTGGGCCGACAGCAGGACCCCTGTGGCCCAGGCTGCCGCTCCCCAGGAGAGTGTGCTCCTTCGGACACCGTTCCCTAGCAGGCATCTCTGCAGTGCCCTGCAGTCCGTCCTTTGCCAGGCTTGGTGGGCCGGCGCCGACCACTGCTGCCACGGACATCTGCGGTCAGAGCTGGGGGGTCCCCGGGGTCACGCGCTCCAACCCCTCCCTCGGTTACAGATGCGACACCGCGGTTCCCGACTTCCAGTCTAGGAGGGATGGCTCTTGGCATGGAACTTCCTCTCCTCTTCCAATCGTGGTGAGGGAGGGGGACAGAGAGGGGCGCCCGCGGCCCCTGCCATTTACCTGTAAGTTCAAACACCCCAGGACAGGGGCGCACTGGGCCGGCTTGCTAATGGCGGTGCTGACTCCGCCGTAGCGTTTACGCAGCAGGCACCGCGTGCCGCAGCCCGCACCCGCCCTCCGCAGCGCCCAGGCTGGCCCCAGGGGCGCGCCGCGGCGGTGCCGGGTCGACCTGTCCAAGGCCGGCGGTGAGTCCCCAGCCTCAGTCTCAGCCCTCGCCCGGCCCGCCAGGCCGCGGGGCGCTCTGCGCCCGGGCGCGTCCGAGGCCGCCCGCGCCGGGCGTGCTCAGAGCCACCCGGAGCTCCGCAGAGGGCCCGGCGCCCCAGGGGCGCACGCGGAGGGCCCGGCACGGGTGCCCGCCTGCCCGCCCACCTGCGGCGCCCGCCGAGCCTGCGCCCCGGCCCGGCCCCGCCCGCCGCCCGACACCGAGGCCAGGGGCCGAGGAGCCCCCGGGGGCGGCCCCGCGCACGCAGAGGCCGCGGCCGGGGCGGAGAGCGGCTCAGGTGGGGCGCGCGTGTCCGGGTCGCGTACGCTGTCGGGCGCGCTGTCCCCGCACCCGGCCCCGCCCACCCTCCGCGTCCCAGCCCCGCGCGACTCGCCGTTCCTCCCTGGGCCGCCGTTTGTCGCCCCGGAGGCCTCCCGGAGCCCGGGCTCGCGGCCCTCGCGCGGGCTCGACCCCACGCGCCCACACTGCGGGGGCGGCCGCTGCGGCCTGGCCCGCGCCCCTCCCCCGCCTCCGGGAGCGCGGACGCGCAGGGCGCGCTCGCACCTGGCCGGCGCCGGGCCCCGCCCCCAGGCCCGCCCCGGGCCCGCCCCCCAAGCCGCACGGCCAATAGGAGGCGGCGGCAGGCCCGTGCGGGGCGACGCGCGGGGCGGGGCCTGCGGGGCCGGAGGGGAGAGCCCGGCGGGCGGCGGGCGCGGCCGGGCTTCGGCGGCGGCGGCGGCGGAGGCGGCGGTGCGGGCGCGGAGACGCAGCAGCCCGCGGCGCGACAGGGCCGACGAGGGCCCCGCAGCCCGTCGCAGCCGCCGCCTCGGTGCGGCCGGGCCGGGAGCGGCGCGGCGGGCGCGCGGCCTGTGAGGGCGGCCGGAGCGGCGCCGGCGTCCTGTCAGGCGGCCGAGGGCGCCGCCGCGGACCGCGCCGAGATGATGCCGGTGGGTGCGGGCGGCGGCTTCCTCCGCGGGCCGCGGGCCAAGCCGGGCCCGCGCAGGGCCGGCCGGGCGGGGAAGGAAGTGGCCTGGCGGGCGCGCCCGGCCGCGGCGCCCCCGGGGCGGGCAGGTGGGGGCGGCGGGGCCCGCGGCGCCGGGCGGAGCGAGCGCACCGGCGGGGCGGCCCCGCGTCTCGCGCGTTCCCACGCTCGGGCCCGCGGCCCCGGCGGCCGCGGGGGCCTTTGTCCCGGGTCCAGGTTGCCTGCGGGCGTTCGGCGCCTCCCCCTCCCCGGGGTCCGGGTGGTGCGGGGCGCCGTCGGGGCTCGGGGCGGGACGTGGGGCCTGCGTGTCAGGAGGGGCGGCTTGGCCCGCGCGGGTGCCCGGGGGAGCAGGTGCTCCCGAGTTGTGCCGAGGACCGTGGCCTTGCCGCGCTGCCCCAAGGACGGGGCGCCCGGTGGCCGCTGCTGGCGCTTCCTGGCTGCGGCGGGCGGCGGGACGCGGCGCGCGGTGTTTGCGGGGCCCCGGGCTTGGCGGCGAGGGAAGGCGTTGCGTGCGGCGGGCGCCGGGCTGCGTGACCTTGGGTAGGCCGAGTCCCTGAGCCCCGCGGCGAGCAAGGCCTTCGAGGCTGGAGTTGTGGTCTCAGCCGTGCGGGCTGAGGCGGCCGCAGCCGCTCGCTCCCGCACGCTCGCTCTGTCTGGGTTTAGGGTGCAGGTGGGGGGGGATGCCTGTGAAGTGTGTGCCTGGTTCGGGAAGCTGGCTCGCGCTCCCCACGCGGGACCGCCGGACCCGCAGGATGCCTCCCGAAGGTTGCTGGGCCCTCCCAGTTTCCCCAGGGTTCCCTGGTGGTCACATGCTGCCTGTTTAAAAGCAGGCCCAGGGGGCTGCCTGAACACATTTTAGACGTTCCTCTGGACCCTGCAGGATTGCCGCCTGCGTGGACGCCCTGGGACTTGGCCGGGGATGGCCCGGTTTGAAGAACGTGCCATCTTTACTGGGTCGTGCCTCACGCTGGGTGCCCAGAGCGTAAATAAGGTTCTTGCTCTGTTGCACGCTTGGTGTTAATCATCCTGATGAATCATTAAAGAAAACATTTTTACGTAGTTAGTGTGGGGCAGCGCTGTCGGGAGGTGTGCTGCGAGCCATAAGTGCAGCCTTAGGTTTTTCTAGTCACTCCATGGGAAGTGGTGTAAAAGTGTTAATTTTAATGTTTTTAATTAACTCAGGGTATCCAGAATATTATTTTAACGTGTAGTCACTGCGGAAAAATCCACTAACATTGTATATCACTTTTCCTACCACGTCTTCCGGGTACGGTGTGCCCCGTTCAGACCGGCATGTGTCCAGGGCCGGCAGCTGTGTGGTTGGTGACTGCTGCCGTGGACAACCCTGGTTTAGGGGGTGTGTGTTTGACATCTGTCAGTTAGTGTGTGGGGTGTGCGGGACCTTACTTGATGAGAGTTCAGGTCGGTGTGGCCTCTCAGCTGTTGGGAGGAACTGGGAGTGAGGCTGCCCTCTGAGCTGACACAATGGCTTCTTTGTGGGCATCTCTGCTTGTTAGACAGAGTTCCTTGACTTTCTGCATTTAAACAAAGTTATATTTTAGAGTTTTCCCTTATGAAAGCAGTGCCGCGTTCTGGGAGGTGTAATCGCTCAGCTTTCTGTTAATGGATAACTTTTAAACTTATTTCCCATGGGCTGATGTAGTGGTGCAGTGGGTGATCGCCATCTGCAGGGCTGGCATCCTGTTTGGACGCCAGCTTGAGTCCTGCCTGCTCCGCTTCTGATCCCTCTTCCTGCTAATGTGCCTGAGAAAGCACCAGGAGATGGCCCAGGTGCTTGGGCTCCTGCGCCTGTATGGGAGAGCTGGACAAAGCTCCTGGCTTCAAGCCGGGCCCAGCCCCACCTGTTTTGCCCATGTCGGGAGGGGTAGACCAGCAGATGGAAGATCTGTCTTCCTCTCTAACGCTGTGTTTCAAATAAACAAATTCTGTAAAAAAAAGTATATATTTAGCTTTCATTCTGTAAACATTCACTCATTTCAAGAATTCATTTCTACAACTATGTAAATCTTAAATATTTAATGACAGATCTTCTGTCCGCTTGTTCACTTCTCAAATACTGCAGCAGCCGAAGCTGGGCCAGGCCGAAGCCAGGAGCCTGGAGCTCCACCTGAGTCTCCATGTGGGGGCGGAGGCCCAAGCACTTAGCTGGCATCTGCTGCCTCCCTGGTTGCATTGGCAGGGAAGTGGACCCGAAGCGGAGCGGCCAGGATGCCAGCCGGCACTCCATTATGGGATGTGGGTGTTGCAGGCGGCAGCTTACCCTGCCGAGCCACCATGCCTGCCCTGTAGAAACGTTGCAAGGTGCCAGAATACGACCATGTCCTGTAACTGACAGACACTGAACTGGAACGAGCAGGCTTATTCTGGACCTCACTTGTCAGCAGCGGTAACCTTTAGCTTTAAGCTCTGGGCCTCCGTCTCTCACCTGTGAAGGGAGTCGGACCTGGTGGCTTCCGTGAGTTTATGACCAGTCCAGCAGTTGACATGTGGCAGGTGCTTTGATGAGGGTCTGATGTTGGCTGCCTCAGGTTGAGGCCAGCGATGCTTGTGCTGGGAGCCTGTCAGTATTCTCCTTGTGCCCACCTATCTGTGTGATAGGGCAGATAGTGAGAACTCTGCTATTATTATGAATTGAGTTATTTGATAAATTGGATTAAAAAATTAGAGTTACAGAGATAAAGGTCTTCCATCCACTGGTTCACCCCCCCAAATGGCTGCAATGGCCAGAGCTGTGCCGATCTGAAGCCAGGAGCCTCTTCCAGGTCGCCCATGTGGGTGCAGGGGCCCAAGCACTTGGGCCATCTTCTGCTTTTCCAGGCCGTTAGTGGGGAGCTGGGTCGGAAGATGAGCAGGGGGGATGTGACCCAGCACCACATGGATGCTGGCGCCACAGGTGGAGGCTTAGCCCACTACACCACAGCACCGGCCCTGATGGATTGGAATTTATAGCTAACCAGTAAACAAGACACCGATGATTGGACAAGATTTTATTTTTAATCTCTGGTTTTGTTTTTGAAGAAGATATTTATTTGTGGGGGAGGGGAGATAATGTTGATCTTCCAATTCCTGGTTTATTCTGCAAATAGCCACAACATCTGGGTCTAGCCCAAGCTGAAACCAAGAGCCAGGACCTCCATCCAGGTCTCCCATATGGGTGGGAGTACTTGGGTCATCTGCTTTCCCAGGGACATTAGCAGGGAACTGGATCAGGAGTGGAGCAGCCAGGACTTGAACCAGCGCTCTGATAGGGATACCAGTAGTGCAGGCATCAGCTTGGCTTGCTGCACCACAATGCTGGCCCCTGAACTCTGGTCTCTTGGAAACAAAGTTTTAAGGAGAATATAATCATTTAAGGTCATTTGTTTCTTACATATGACTAGCCAAAATTTTTTTATTTTTTTGTGTTTGGAAGGCAGAGAGAGATATAGAGAGGTCTCTCCCCAAGTGCCTGCAAGAGCTTGAACTGGGAACACATTATGGGTCCACCTCCCTCCCTGGCGTGGGTGGCAAGAACTTGGTCACGTGAGCCGTCATCCATTACTTCCCAGGGTGCACCAGGGTTACCTCCCACGGTGCACCAGGGCTACCTCCCGGAAGCTGCAGTCGGGCCTGGAGCCGGGCCTGGAGCCTAGTGTGCTGATATGGTCTGCAGGGATCCCAGACGCTGTGGGCACTGATGTGCCAAAGCCTGCCCCAGCCCGAATGTTCTAAGAGGGTCTGAGGGGTTGGCTCTGCTGATGGCTGCTGTGCAGCCGGCAAGTTTCGCAGCTGTTTCACTTCCTGGAATTCAGTTTGGTGACAGTGCATACTCAGCAGGCAGTGTTTGTCACTGTGTGTAGCCGGGGCTTTGTGCTGGTGGGCCTGTTTTTATGGAGAACTGAGGCTTAAGAGGTAGAGAAGCTTGGCCAAGGTCCCCCCCCCCCCCCGCTATAAATGGTAAAACAAGGCTCTGAACCAAACCGTGAGACCAGAGCTATTGCTGCCAGCCTGCCCGTCCCTGAGGAGCCCGCTGGGACTGAGGGACTTTGCTAGAGGTGCTAAGTTGAACTGGCTAATTTCATCCTGTGTGCTTGTCTCAAATGGAGCTTAATATTTACAAGAATCGGCCGGCGCCGTGGCTCAACAGGCTAATCCTCCACCTTGCGGCGCCGGCATACCAGGTTCTAGTCCCGGTCAGGGCGCCGGATTCTGTCCCGGTTGCCCCTCTTCCAGGCCAGCCCTCTGCTGTGGCCCGGGAGTGCAGTGGAGGATGGCCCAGGTGCTTGGGCCCTGCACCCCATGGGAGACCAGGAAAAAGCACCTGGCTCCTGCCATCAGATGAGCGCGGTGCGCCAGCTGCAGCGTGCTGTCCGCGGCAGCCATTGGAGGGTGAACCAACGGCAAAAGGAAGACCTTTCTCTCTGTCTCTCTCTCTCACTGTCCACTCTGCCTATCAAAAAAAAAATATTTACAAGAATCTCGGGGTGACTCTGGACAGTGACCGCTCCCGCCACGCTGGCGCTGGAGACAGCTCCTCAGGTAAGCGTGTCCTTCCTCAGGACCTGTGCGGACGTTGCTTGGGGGCTTCAGTTGGTCAGCACTTGAAACGTTGCGGGGTCGCTGTGTTGGTGTCACATACGCGGCTGTCACCAGGCTTCATGTGTGTGTGTGTGTGTGTGTGTGCGTGTGCACAGATGGGCACAGTGTCTCAGCCTTGTGGGGCGGTTGCCATAGTCCTTTCACAAACGACAGCTCTAGGGTAGGACAGGGGGAGCAGACTCCGTCCCAGTCCTTTCTCGTCTTGATTGCCCTGCTTTGAGAGCAGAGAGCGCTGCCTGTCTGGTCAGCAAAGCTGCTGGAACCGGATTTGGTAGCGTATCTTGCTGGTGACATAATACAGAGCAAAGACTGGAAACGTTGAGGCAGTTTCCATTAAAATTCATCAATGGCGTTTGAAGCACCAGCGTGTGGTCCCGTGCAGGACCTGGTTAGTGGCGTTGCTGGTGTGTTTAGAGGAAATGTTGGCTGAGGTTTTGGTGGAACCATGATTTGTGCCAGAGGTGGTGATTGTAATCGTAGCTGCAGCGGATGCCAATGCCCTGTGGTCGGGGCACACACGGCCTGCTGGAGGAGCTGTGGCAGCGTGGGGAAGGAGGTGGCGAAAGGTGGCCGAGGATCCTGTAGGATGCGGCAGGCAGCCATGGGGAGGAGCGGAGGAAATGAGACGGTGCTGTGTTCCCTGCCGCAGCAGCAGTTCTTGTTAGCAGGCTGGCCTAGGTGACTTCACTGTGGCAGGTCGGAGTTGGGACCCCGGCGTGAGCACAGGTCCCTGTGTACAGATGGAGGCATTCACAGTGACTGTTGTGGACAGGCTAGAGCCGTGGGAGGCGCCCGGCGTGCAGTGAGCGCTCAGTATCGGATCCTTTCCTCGCCATCTCTGATTTCAGAAAATCCAACTCTATGTGTCTGGCCTGTGTTTTTTTTTTTTTTTTTTTTTTTTTGAAAGAGAGTGTGTAGACAGTAACTCCCATCCCTTGACTTCCTCCCCAAATGCCCACAACAGCTAGGGCTGGGCCAGGCCAAAACCAGGAGCCAGGAGCTGAATCTGGGTTTCCAGGTGGGTGGCAGGGGCCCGAGTACTTGAGCATCACCTGTTACCTCCCAGCGTGAACATGAGCAGAAAGCTGGCTCTGGGGCCAGAGCAAGTACCCAGACTCCCGACTGCCAGGCCGGATGCCTTCCCCTCAGCCTCGGACATAGTAGGACTGTTTGGTTAATTTTGTTCATGTCCTAGGCTGTAAGTCTCTCCGTTTATCCATCAATTGGCATGCGTTGGTGCTCAGTAATTGTATTCTAAACATTATTTACTGAGAAGGGGAGAGAGGCAGAGCAGAAGCTTCTGTCTGCTGGTTCATTTCCCCAAATGCCTGCAGTGGTGTGTGCTGGGCTGGAGCCAGGGACTCAGTCCAGGTCGCCCAGGTGTTGGCAAGACTCTAGTACTTGGGCCGTGGCTGCTGCTGCTCAGGGTGTGTTTGCAGAAGCTGGGGACTGAAGCCAGGCATCTTAACTGCTCCCTTGATAACTGTTAGTGGAAGAAGAGTGAGGAAGGCAGTGTTGACCTCTTTGTGAAGGGTGTGTCTATGCCATAGCAGGGTTTGGGCTTGCTGCTGTGGAAAATCAGAAACCAGCAAATATTTTAAAAAGTGGAGTGTAGGGGCTGGCATTGGGATAGCGGGTTAGTGCAGCACCAGTGCTCCACTTCCAATCCAGCTCCCTGCTAATGCACTGGGAAAGTAGTGGATGATGGCCCAAGTGCTTGGGCTCCTGTACCCACATGGGAGCCCATCCTGGCTCTGGCCTGGCCTAGCCTGGGACCACTGCAGCCATCTGAGGAGTGAGCCAGTAACTGGAAGATCTTTCTCTGTCTCTGTAACTTAGGCTTCAAAGTGGAGCAGCCAGGACACAAACTGGCGCTCACATGGGATGCCAGGCACTGCAGGTTGCAGCTTGACACTGGCCCCCAGTTTGTATGACAGATAATTCTGCAGCTGGTGGGGAATAGAGAGATTCAGAACCGACATGAAGAGCAGTAAGGAGCCGGGTTGTAGGCCTGCCTCAACCTGATCTGTTGGAGGGGGTGGGGGGTGCTGCACGCACATGAGTGCATACACGCACATTCAGGAGTGTGTGTGAGAGAGGAAGGAAGTGTGCTGGCTGGGTAGGAAGATAACAGCTTTATTGCTCCAGCAGCCCCCGGTTTGTCTTTCCTTTAAGATAAAGCAGTCCTGAGAATGAGTACGTTTGGGGACTGTGAGAATAGTGAGTTTTATTTTGGCTGTGTTGAGTCTGGGAAGTCTGCAATGTTCAGGATGATGTTACTCTTAAAGTAAGATAAATATATCTCGTAAAAGAAAACCTTGAGCCTTGAGTTAAGTGGCTTTTCATGCTGTGTTTCTGGCGTTGTGGGCTGCTGTCTGGGCATGTGCAGCTCGCACCGCACGTCCCTCACTTGTGGGTCTGCGCAGCTGCGCCGGAGCCCACCAGGGCCGTGGCCGTGCGGCACCACCGCCTCCCTGTGCGGCAGACTGGAGCTGGTGGCTGTAGTTTGCTGTTGCTGTTGCTGTCCAGTGACGTCCTCGGGCGTAACAGCAGTGAGTGACGGTGAGCACCATCGGCAGCTGGAGCACTTGGTGCAAATAGTCGAGCAGAGGTTTGCTCAGGCTGAAGGCTGTGGAGTGTGCTTTGACGACACCAGGAGTAACAGGTGGCAGGCAGTGAAGAGAAGAGTGCTTGTGATGGGAAAGGCAGGAATGACCGTGTGGCACCGTGGCCGTCAGCAGACAGCAGAGGCCAGAGTGTGGGTTCACTAACGGCAGGAGTGACCGTATGGCACTGTGGCCGTCAGCAGTCAGCAGAGGCCAGAGTGTGGGTTCGCTAAAGGCAGGAGTGACCGTGTGGCACTGTGGCCGTCAGCAGACAGCAGAGGCCAGAGTGTGGGTTCACTAAAGGCAGGAGTGACCGTGTGGCACCGTGGCTGTCAGCAGACAGCAGAGGCCAGAGTGTGGGTTCACTAAAGGCAGGAGTAACCGTGTGGCACCGTGGCAGTCAGCAGACAGCAGAGGCCAGAGTGTGGGTTTGCTAAAGGCAGGAGTGACCATGTGGCACTGTGGCCGTCAGCAGACAGCAGAGGCCAGAGTGTGGGTTCACTAAAGGCAGGAGTAACCGTGTGGCA
>CM027391.1:38924327-38952289 GCA_015711505.1 Sylvilagus bachmani | reverse complement strand
GTGTGGTCCCTGTGGGATCCCTGTGTGGTCCCTGTGTGGTTCCAGATTACGTGGTTTCAGTGTGCAGAAGCTGTTGGGTTTCTGTGAATCCCTCGTATGGCTAGTGAGCAAGTGTTGTTTACGTAGAAAACAGTTCTCGGGGAGTAGGACTGTGTTTTGAAGGGAGGATGCTCGTGTACCCGCAGCTGCCCTGTCTGTGTGCTCAGTTCTGAGGGTGGAGGGCTTCCTGTCTTTGCTTGGGGCCTGTGTTAGTGTGGCCACTGTCCTGCAGTCAGTGGGCAGAGATGCCTGAAGAGTCGGCTCTCTGTGAGAGCAGGTGGTGGAGGGAGGTCTGTCCGCAGCCAGGCCGGCAGAGGGGCAGTGAGTGGCCAGGGAGAATGTCGGGGCTTGGCGGCCGGGACCTGAAGTGAGCAGCTGCGGTTTGTCCTGGGTCGGGGCTCTTTCAGTGTGTTCGGTGGAACACTCTGGAAATCCACGTCTTGGGGAGGAGGGGAGTCAGGTTCAGAGGTGAGCTCTAATGAGCACTCATCGAGAAGCCACTTCCTGACTGCGTGCAGAGGAAACCTGGGAAGGGCTGCTGGCAGGCAGGGGTGTCGGTGTGAGCAGGGGCTTCCATGTGATGAACTGGTAGCCTGGATGGTTGGCTGGAGTGAGGGGACATTGGTGGCAAGGAAGTTGGGGCAGACATTGTGGTGGTAACAGTTTAAGCTGTCCCCTACTGAAATGACTGGTTCGAGTTCTGGCTACTCGGTGCTTCTATTCTGGCTTCCCACGACTGTACCTGGGAGGCGGGAGGAGATGGCTCCAGGACTTGGGTTCCTGCCACCCACACAAGAAGCCAGTTGGAGTTCCTGGGTCCTCACTTTTTTTTTTTTTAAGATTTTATTTATTTATTTGAGAGGTAGAGTTACAGACTGTGAGAGGGAGACAGAGAGAAGGGTCTTCCTTCTGTTGGTTCACTCCCCAGATGGCCGCAACAGCCGAAGCTGTGCCGATCTGGAGGCAGGAGCCAGATGCTTCTCCCGGTCTCCATGTGGGTGCAGGGCCCAAGGACTTGCACCATCCTCCACTGCCCTCCCAGGCCACAGCAGAGAGCTAGACTGGAAGAGGAGCAACCGGGACTAGAACCTGGCGCCCATATGGGATGGATTAACTTGGAGGATTAACCAAGTGAGCCATGGCGCCGGCCCCAGGAATATTGTTTTTAAAAAATCCCTTCCAGGCACTGGCCTTGTGCACACCAGGGCACATGGTGTTGCTTGGGTGTGTTCTTCGTCAATCAGAGTGCCTGGTGTCACATCCCACTTCCTCTTCCTCCTGGGAGGCAGCAGATGATGGCCCGTGTATTTGGGTCCCTGCCACCCATTTGGGAGACCTGGACGGAGTTCTGGCTCCTGGCTTTGGCCTGATCCAGCCCTGGGTTTTGTGGCCATTTTGGGAATGAACCAGAGGATAGAAGAAAAATCAATCTGTGTGTGTATTCCTCACTGTCATTCTGTCTTTCAATAAAATAAGTAAATCTGTAAAAAGAAAAAATCCCTTCCAATATGATGTCCCAAGATCTAGGTGTGGGCCGGTGCTATGATATGGCAGGGTAAGCAGCTGTGGTGCCAGCATCCTATATGGACGCTGGTTCGAGTCCTGGCTGCTCCACTTCCGATCCAGCTCCCTGATGGTGTGCCTGGGAAAGCAGCAGAGCCAGCAAGTGGAACACTCCTGGCTCTGCCTCTGCCTCTCTCTGTAGCTCTGCCTTTCAAATAAGTAAATAAGTCTTTAAAAAATCTTAGATCAATGTGGTGAGGTTTTTTAAAAAAGGCCAGGGCAGGTGTTTGGTGCAGCAATCAAGATGCCTTTTGGGTGCCCACTTCCTGTGTTGGGTACCCACTTCCTGTGTAGGAGTGCCCACTTCCTGCATTGGCTGCCCACTTCCTGCGTTGGGTGCCCACTTCCTGCGTTGGCTGCCCACTTCCTGCGTTGGGTGCCCACTTCCTGTGTTGGGTGCCCACTTCCTGTGTAGGAGTGCCCACTTCCTGTGTTGGCTGCCCACTTCCTGTGTTGGCTGCCCACTTCCTGTGGAGGAGTGCCCGGGTTCCAGTTCCAGCTTGCTTGTAGTCCCGGCTTCCTGCTGATCAGAGCCTGGGAGGCAGCAGATGATGACCCCAGCACTTGGGTCTCCGCTTCCCACAAGGGAGACCCAGATGGAGTTCCAGGCTCCTGGCCCAGTCCTGGCTGTAGCACCATTTGGAGAATGAACCAGCGGATAGAAGTCTCCATCTGTCTGTCTGCCTCTTTCTCTGTGTTGCTCTGCTTTTCAAATAAAATGAAAAGAACAATTTTTCTTAAAGATTTATTTATGTTAAAGGCAGAATTAGAGAGGGAAAGGCAGAGAGAAAGAAATCTTCCATCTGCTGGTTTACTCCCCAAATGGCCACAATGACTGAGCCAGGGCCAGACCAAAGCCAGGAGCCAGGAGATTCATCTGGGTCTCCCGTGGGTGGCAGGGACCCAAGCACAGGAACCATCTGCCGCTGCTTTCCAAGGTGTACCAGTGGGGAGCTGGATTGGAAGTGGAGCAGCTGGGACTCGAACTGACGCCCATATGGGATGCTGGGGCCTTAGCCTGGTGCACCACAACACCAACCCCATCCCAACAGTTTTTCAAAGTTTTTATTTATTTATTTATTTATTTATTTATTTATTTATTTATTTTTTGACAGGCAGAGTGGACAGTGAGAGAGAGAGACAGAGAGAAAGGTCTTCCTTTGCCGTTGGTTCATTCTCCAATGGCTGCCGCGGTCGGCGCACTGCGGCCGGCACACCGCGCTCATCCGATGGCAGGAGCCAGGTACTAGGTGCTTTTTCCTGGTCTCTCATGGGGTGCGGGGCCCAAGCACTTGGGCCATCCTCCACTGCACTCCTGGGCCACAGCAGAGGGCTGGCCTGGAAGAGGGGCAACCGGGACAGAATCCGGCGCCCCGACCGGGACTAGAACCCAGTGTGCCGGCGCCGCAAGGCGGAGGATTAGCCTGTTGAGCCACGGCGCCGGCCCAAAGTTTATTTTTATTTATGTGAAAGAACAACAGAGAGAGATATCTTCCATCTACTGGTTTACTGTCCCAAATGCCCTCAGTGCTGGGGCTGGGCCAGGCTGAAGTTGGTAGCTGGGAACTCCATGTGGGTCTCCCATGTGGGTGTCAGGGGCCCAGGCGTGAGTCGTCACCTGCTCCCTCCCAGTCGTGTGTTTGCAGGGAGCTGGGCTGGAAGTGGAGGCAGGGCTCGGTTCCTGGCGTTCCATCCAGGGGCTTAGCACACCGGGCCACAACATGTGCCCCAGTAAACAAGACTATGAAATAAGGCCTATTTTTATATTTTCAAATAGGTTATCATATGTTCCAGTGTTTGTTTTTCTTTTATTGTGCTATGTTAATTTACTTTCTTGGCTAACTCTTTGTTAATGAATTCTATTTCTGTTCTCATATTTTAGAGGCTCTTTGTTGAGGTCAGCCATTTATTTGTAATACGAGTTAAAAGTATTTGCCTAGGGGCCTGTGTTGTGGCATCCCATATGGGCACCGGTTCCAGTCCCAGCTGCTCAGCTTCACATCCAGCTCCCTGCTAATGCACTGGGAAAGCAGTGGAAGACGGCCCAGGTGTTTGGGCCCCTGCATCCACATGGAAGACCCCAAAGAAGCTCCTGGCTTCAGATTGGTCCAACGCTGCCTGTTGTGGCCATTTGGGGGAGTGAACCAGTGTGTGCTTCTCTCTAACTCTGCTTTTCAAATAAATACATAAATCTCTAAAAAAATTTTTGTTTCCAGTTTCTTTTTTTGCTTTGTAAAAGATTATTTCTTTTGATCTACTTAAAAATATCAATCTTTATTTTTTAAAAGGTTTTAATTTTTAAAGATGTTTTGAGAGGCAGAAACAGTTTTCGTCCACTGGTTTACTTCTCAAATGACCTCAACAAGCTGGGTTGAAGCCAGGAGCTGGGAACTCATTGCAGGTCCCCTGTGTGGGTGGCAGGGCCCCAGGGACTTGAGCCATCACTGCTCCCCCCAGAATCTGGGTTGGCAGGAACCTGGGACTGGGCTCAGACCCAGGTATCTGCAGTGGGATGCAGGCATCTTCCCGGCACTCTCATTGCTAGGCCAAGCGCCCAACTTTTTTGTTTCATGATGTCTGGATTTTTATGCCTTTTTTTTTTTTTTAATTTATTGGAAAGCGTCACAAAGAGAGTGCGGGAGTGTGTGTGGGCGCATGTGAGCGCTCCTGCGTCCTCTGGTTCTCCCCAGGTGGTGCTGCGAGCTCCGCACTGCATCCGGGTCTCCCGTGCGGGTGCTTCTGCTGCCTTCCCAGCGCTTTGGCAGGGAGCTGGTCAGAGTGGAGCAGCTAGGACTGGAACCAGCACTCTCATGGGATGCTGGTGTCCAGGCAGTGGGTTGACCTGGTGTGTTGCAATGCCAGCCCCTTCTCCAAGGTTTAAAAAACAGTTCCTCGAGTTTTATTCAGGTTTTTGGTTTGTGATGCACACCTAAATGTTTGCTCTGTTAGAAACATGCTTGTGTGGGAGGTGTGGGTATTCTAACTGCTCAGATGTCCTTGGTCCTGCCTGGGGTTGAAGTCTCCTTGTCACTCACCTTGCTGCGGGGCTGGGTCTGGACTGGGTTGTGTGACAGTGTCGCTGTTCCCAGGCTGCACTGTGTCTCGTAGTTGAGGTCTGTTCTTGGGATTTTCCCCCTTGTCATCTTTATTCTACATGAACTTCATCTGCTGTTCTATGTCCAGAAACTAATGCTGCAGGCATTCTGTTTTGGGAGGGCTGGGGTGTTGCGGGGGAGGGGAGGGTAAGGTAGAGGGATTGCTTCTGTGATGCAGACTCGAGACTATAGTTCTGATCTTTTCTCTCACAGATGATACTGACCGTGTTCCTGAGCAACAACGAGCAGATTTTAACAGAAGTTCCCATAACGCCAGAAACAACCTGTCGGGATGTTGTGGAGTTCTGCAAGGAGCCCGGAGAAGGCGGCTGCCACTTAGCGGAGGTGTGGCGGGGGAGCGGTGAGTGCCGGGCTCCGGAGATGTGCTGATCAGATGGACACTACTGCTGTGGTGACAGGGTACAGGACCATGCCAGGTGCTCTGAGACCTCGAGGTGCTGGTGTGTGCCAGGTTATCCACCTGCCCTTCCTGTCCCTTTGGACACCTCGATGAAGGCAGAGGCGTGACTGTGTTCCACGGTGCAAAACCCTGTGACTGGTGACTCCTCCATCCGTGGCTCTGGCTGTGAAGGGATTTGTCAGCCGGTGTTTGTGGGTCGGTGGTCATTGGAAGCGGCGTGGTTAGTGAGTTCTGCACCACTGAGGAGGAGCTGGGCTCTGGAGATAGGCCGGGTGTGCCACGTCGGGGGTCCATGCGAGGGCGGGAGAGGTGGAGGGGGAGCATGGGGTGCTGTGAGACAGCCAGGGCATGGTGTTGAGAAGGCAGCTGTGAGACTGACCCAGACCAGCTCGAGAAAGGCCTGTGGGGCTGCCCGGGGGCGGTGGCCTTCACAGGCATGCAGAGGGAGAGGCCTGGGCGGATCTCTTGTTTGTGTCTTAGAGTCAGAAAGAGGGGGAGACGGACAGCTGCGCTCCCCATCTGACCGGGAGCTGGGAGCTCCGTCCAGGCCTTCTCCTGGCCGGGTGCCTGCCCTGGGGCTGTGTGGACCTCGTAAGGAAGGGCCAACATTCTGAACGTGATGCTTGGAGGAGGACGTGCGGGTGGCAGCTGTGTGGCACCTGTGCGTCTGTGCTGGACAGTAAGAGACGCATCCGTTGGAACAAGTTGAGTTTGAGGTGATAATGAGATGGGCATCCAAATGGAAATATTTAAAAGGTACTTAGAGGTAATTAGGTCTTGAAGTTTTTTTTATTATTTTTTTAGCAATCTTATTAAGATTAAATTCACATACCACACAGTTTACCCGTTCAACACCCACGATCCCATGGTGTTACTGTGCCCAGAGTAGTGCATCTGGCACCACAGTCAGTTCTGAGAACACACGCCGGCGGTGACTCTGCCCCCATTCTTGGGTGGCCACAGCCTGGTTTTCTCTGTGTGCTGACTTGCCTGTTCTGGGAATTTCACAGATGGAGTCGTGTGATGTTTGACCCTCTCTGGCTGGCTTTTGCACTGCATGTGATGGTTTTGAGGTTCATCCACATTGGAGCATGTGTTAGTAATTCATTCCTTTTTGTGAGCGGATGTTACTCCGTTGTCTAGTGTGTCACATTTTGTTTGTCATTTGTCACGTGAGCTGGAAAGTGGTGAACATTGGACCCATACTCAAAGGAGGCACTAGAAGGCCAGGCCTTGGGCGTTGTGGCGCAGTAAGTTAATCCTCCGGCTGCGGCGCCGGCATCCCATGTGGGCGCCAGTTCTAGTCCCAGTGACTCCTCTTCCAATCCAGTTCTCTGCTGTGGCCCAGGAAAGCAGAGGATGGCCCAAGTCCTTGGGCCCCTGCACCCGCGTGGGAGACCTGAGGGAGGCTCCTGGCTCCTGCCTTTGGATTGGCCCAGTTCCAGTCATTTGGGGAGTGAACCAGCAGATGGAAGACCTCTCTCGCTGTCTGTCCCTCTCACTGTAACTCTGTCAAATGAATAAATAAAATCTTAAAAAAAAAAAAAAAAAAAGGCCAGGCCTCCGTGGTCTGCAGGAAGGCTGTGACGTCGTCCTGAGTGTTTCAGGGGCCACGGTGGAGCCTGCGCGTGCTGTCCTGGTTTCTGCTTCCAGATCCTGAGCACGTTGGCCCTCAGTTGTTACTTTTAATTCCTTATCTGCTTCCACCTTCTTTTTTTCTTAGGTAGTAGAGCTTTTTTTTTTGCATGAAAGGTAATAATTTTTGCGTGAGTATTGTGGCCCCAAGGCCGCAGAGGGCCATCTGAGAATGCTTCTCTGGGCAAGTTCTCGCTGGGTGCCCTGGACTCTGAACATCCGTGGTCCTGTGGAACTTAGGTTGTAGCAGGTGCAGGTGGATGGCACGAGGCAAACGAGCTGTGTTTTATGTTGGGAAGTAAGACACGCTGTGAAAAGAGCACATCTGAGTAAACAAAGAGGAAACTTAAACCAAAACACATGAAATAAATTGAATCTGTGGTTTCTGTCCCCGAAGACTGCAGAACCGGATGGTTGCCAGGCACGCTTTTGCCACGTCTCCCGAGAGCAGAATCAGTCAGTGTGGAAACTCAGACGCTGGAAGAAGAGGTGGACGTTGGATGCACTTTCTGAGCCCAGTGCAGTTTCTTCTGTGTTAATCTGAGCAGGAACAGGAGACAGGTGGAAGCCAGTGTTGCTCTGAACAGGTGCAATTCTGCACTTCTCAGGGAATGGCAACTTGCCGTCGAGAGCCGTTGAGGCCACACCTTACAACCTCAGAAAGTGAACAGGGTCTTTGTAACGCCGGCGGGAAGGATCCTGCCAACGTGAGGTGCTGCTGCCCGATCAGAATTCTCGGCTAAGGTGGTTTTGTATTAACAGTTCTGCAGAGCATCTTCAACAGCGACATTAAGATAAATGTAAATCTGTAATAGTTGAAGATTGTGGTTTTCTTCTTCATGATAAACAAAATCCCCTCATAGTAGCATTAAGAAGTCTCTGTGGAGAGACAGGAGCACGGGGGATCATGAGCTGGCTGGTGTGAAAACACAAATGATTACTCCATCTCCTTGTCAAAACTACACTTATACAAAAACCCAGATACGGAAGTATTAAACCACGGATTTGGCCGAGTGAAGCTCGTTCCAGAAGAGGCTTCTGGAGGTTCCGCCGTCAGCATCTCGTGCAGGGAGGCGGCGTCCCTTTTGTGGTCCTGATGACCCAGTGAGAGCTCTCGCTGGCCCGGAAGCCCCGGCTGGGCCTCTGCTTCCCCTCGGTGCTGCCAGCCCGTGCGGCAGGATAGGAGGAAAGATGGGGCTTTGAGGAGAGCAGGAAGGACGGGGCGGCCGTGTGTGTCAGCGTTGTTGCTACGTGAGAGTTCCACGGGGAGCGCGGGGTGAGGGCGGTGGTTCTCCGGCCTTGCCGTGTGCACGCTCCTGGAGCAGCAGCCTTGGTGCCCCGGGCCCTGGCAGGCGCCACAGAGCAGGAACCGTAGCACGGGCAGGGTGTGGTCCCGAGTTCAAGCTGAGTGTTCAGGAGTCCAAACGGATACAAATGATGAGGAGATGAGCAGGGAAGGCACAGTTGTCCTTACAAAGGATCCCAAAGTATCCGCCACCTTCAGGACCTGGAACTCAGTCCCTCTTCACCGTGGGGCTGCGCCTTCTGACTTCAGGGAGCACTCATGGAAAGAAGCGGCGCAGCTCCCCAGGAGACTGGCAGGCAGCAGCCCCCAGGGCCGTGGAGGTCCACGTTGCCAGGGATGTGTCCTGGTCACAGCAGGCACACTGACAGGAAGTGAGAAGGGCACCAAGAACCTGGGAGCTCCATCAAACCAAGTCAGAGCCGTTCTCCCAAATACCTACAGGACTGCTCAAATGGTCCTGGTGGTGGAAAATCAAAGATGAAGAAGCTGTTACAGGACCGAAGACCAGGGACACGTGATGTGAATGCTCTGTGGTTTCCTGGGTCAGTTCTGGCAACAGAGCTGGTGAAATCCAAGTAGACCCTGGAATTCAGCAGTCAGGAACCTGTGGCACCTCTTAGTGTTGATAAATAGACCATCCTTGTAGCCGGCGCCGCAGCTCAACAGGCTAATCCTCCACCTTGCGGCGCCGGCACACCGGGTTCTAGTCCTGGTCGGGGCACCGGATTCTGTCCTGGTTGCCCCTCTTCCAGTCCAGCTCTCTGCTGTGGCCCGTGAGTGCAGTGGAGGATGGCCTAGGTCCTTGGGCCCTGCACCCACATGGGAGACCAGGAGAAGCACCTGGCTCTGGCTCCTGGCTCCGGATCAGCGCGATGTGCCGGCTGCGGCGCGCCGGCCACGGCAGCCATTGGAGGGTGAACCAACAGCAAAAAGGAGGACCTTTCTCTCTGTCTCCCTCTCTCACTATCCACTCTGCCTGTCAAAAAACAAAACAACAGACCATCCTTGCATAAGCTGCTGACATTAGGGGCTGCCACTGTGGTGCAGTGGGTTAATGCCCTGGCCTACAACGCGGCATCCGTTTGCTTGCAGTTTGATTCCTGGCTGCTCCACTTTGATCCAGCTCCCTGATAATGTGCCTGAGAAAGCAGCAGAAAATGGCCCGGGTGCTTGGGTCCCTGCACCTGTGTAGGAGACCCAGAAGAAGCCCCTCGCTCCTGGCCTCAGATCAGCTCAGCTCAACTCCGGCCATTGCAGCCATTTGGGGAATGGACCAGAGAATGGAAGACATCTCTCTCTCTCTCTCTCTAACTCTTTCAAATAAATAAAACAGATCTTTTAAAAAAAGATATTAACATTAATCATCTAAAATTACTCCCAAGTAAAACAATTGCTGTTTTAAAGTAGAATGTGCACATGTAAAGCCCCCAAGTGTGGAGGAGTCAATTCAGGTGTGTGAGACCTCCGTGGTGAAGCTTTTAAAGCCATCGCTGAAGAGCACAGGTTCCTGAGCGTAGTGGAGGAGGGCCATCGTGCAGCGCAGTGGCTGCCACCACCACTGTGATGCAGGCAGCCATGTCTGGCATCCGCGTCGGAGCTGGCTCCGGTCCTGGCTGCTCCACTCTGATCCAGCTCCCTGCTGATGGCCTGAGAAAGCCATGGAGGACGACCCAAGTGCTCGGCCCTTGCACCCACGTGGGAGACCTGGAGGAAGTTTCTGTTGTGGCCATTTAGGGAGTGAACCAGTGGATGTAAGATAATCTCTCTTTGTCTCTCTGTTTCCTTCCCTCCCTCACTCTGTGTGTCGTCTTCTCTCTGTCAGTCTGCTTTTCAAATAAAAAATGTAAAAATACATCTTTTTTAAAAATGGGGATATACAGTCATGTTCATTAATCAGTATCACCACGATGTCAGAGTCTCTCCAAATTTATTTATTAATAAACTGATTCCAGACAAAATCCTGTGTTTTGCAAAAAAGATCTTGATAAGCTGCTCCTAAAGTACTGTAAGATGAGATCAAAGGGCTGAGATATGTCAACACATTCTTGGAACCAAGCCACGTAGGGACCTGGCATACCAGGGAGCAGCACTTAGCATGAAAGGGTAGTCATCAGGTTCACTGTGTAGGCAGAGACGAACCCACAGCCCCTGGAGTAGGGGACACGCCCAGAAGTGGCCATGGCTTACTTGATGCCCTGCTGCGTGGCAGAGGTGCGGTCTTGGGCTGTAGGGAGAGGATGGACTGTTCAGTAAGTCCTTGATGGAAAAAATAGAATGAGACCTTTATGTCATACACGAAATAAGTTCCACAGTCAGTGAGAGGCAATACTTCAACATTTACGGAAAGAGTGTAAGAGAATATCTTTCTGATCTTGGAGTAGAGAAGGATTTATTGTACAAAGACTCAGAGTTAGAAAAGATTGATGGGGCCAATGCTGTGGCATAGTGAGTAAAGCCACTGCCCGCAGTGCCGGCATCCCATATGGGTGCCAGTTCGAGTCCTGGCTGCTCCACTTCTGCTCCAGCTCTCTGCTATGGCCTGGGAAAGTAGTGGAAGATGGCCCAAGTCCTTGGGCCCCTGCACCTGTGTTGGAGACGCAGAAGAAGCTCCTGGCTTCAGATCGGCACAGCTCCGGCCATTGTAGCCATTTGGGGAGTGAACCTGCAGATGGAAGATCTCTCTCTTTCTCTCTCTCTCTGCCTCTCTGTATCTCTCTGTGTAACTCTGACTTTCAAATAAATAAATCTTTTTCAAAAAATCTTTAAAAAATATTGATAACTGCTTACACTTAAATTTTTAAAACTTCTGTACAAAAAAAAAACCAAAACAATAAAATTGAAAGGCGGGTCTTGTCAATATGTACAACCAGTCAGTTGTTAGTGTCCAGAATTTCCAGAACTGGAGATGGCAAGGGAGGCAGACCCAGAGTTGCTTTTATCTGATGGATGCAGCCCCTGAGCTCCTCACAGGAAAGGAAACGGAAGGCATCATCGACAGGACATCCTTGTCAACTTGATGCCTGTGTTACGTGGTCTCAGGAACTGTTGGCTTTGCTGTGTGCTGTGGCACAGTGAGTTAGGCCGCCGCCCCAGTTACCTCCACCCTTAGTGCGGTGCCAGTTCGAGTCTCAACTCCTCCACCTTCAGTACAGCTTGCAGCCTGGCCTGGGGGGAAGCAGGTGCTACTTGGGAGACCTGGATGGAGTCTGTGGCTCCTTACTTTGGCCTGGCCCTGACCTGGCTGCCACAGTTCTCTGGGGAGTGAACCAGTGGATGAAAGATCTCTCCCGCCTCGCCTACTCCCTTACCCTATCCCCCTCTGTTTTTCTGGCTTTCTTACTTTTTTTAATCATGGTGTTTGATTTTTTAAAGATTTATTTAATATTTATTTATTTTTTATTTTTTTATTTTTGACAGGCATAGT
This sequence comes from Sylvilagus bachmani, assembly GCA_015711505.1. Lineage (NCBI taxonomy): Eukaryota > Metazoa > Chordata > Mammalia > Lagomorpha > Leporidae > Sylvilagus > Sylvilagus bachmani. The sequence goes on along the minus strand of CM027391.1, from coordinate 38,940,806 downwards.
GGACAGTGAGAGAGACAGGGAGAAAGGTCTTCATTTACCGTTGGTTCACCCCCCAATGGCCACCGCAGCCGGCGCACCGCGCTGATCCAAAGCCAGGAGCCAGGTGCTTCTCCTGGTCTCCCATGGGGTGCAGGGCCCAAGCACTTGGGCCATCCTCCACTGCCCTCCCAGGCCACAGCAGAGAGCTGGACTGGAAGAGGAGTAACCAGGACAGAATCTGGCGCCCCGACTGGGACTAGAATCCGGTGTGCCGGCACCGCAGGCAGAGGATTAGCCTATTGAGCTGTGGCGCCAGCCTTTTAGTATTTATTTTTTTTAAAGATTTATTTATTTTATTTGAAAATCAGAGTTACACAAAGAGAGGAGAGGCGGAGAGAAAGCGGTCTTCCATCTGATGGTTCACTCCCCAGTTGGCCGCGATGGCCGGAGCTGCGCCAATCCAGAGTCAGGAGCTTCTTCTGGGTCTCCCATGGGTGTGCAGGGGCCCAAGCACTTGGGCCATCCTCTGCTGCTTTCCCAGGCCATAGCAGAGAGCTAGATAGGAAGTGGAGCAGCCGGCACTCAAACTGGCGTCCATAGGGGATGCTGGCACTTCAGGCCAGGGCATTAACCTGCTGAGCCACAGTGCCAGCCCCTATTTAGTATTTATTTAAAAGAGCTACAGAGAGGGAGAGACAGACCTTCCATCTGCTGGTCACCTTCCAAATGGCCACAACAGCTGGAGCTGGGCTGATCTGAAGCCAGGAGCTTCTTCCAGGTCTCCCACGTGTGCAGGGGCCCAAGGAGTTGGGCCATCTGCTGCTGCTTTCCCAGGTGCATTTGTAGGGAGCTGGATCAGTTGTGGAGTAGCTGGGACCCAAACCAGCAGCCATATGGGATGCCAGCGCTGCAGACAGCAGCCTCACCTACTGCGCTGCAATGCCAGCCCCATAAAAAAAATGTTAAATAAAAAGTCACATGTGGCAGTTTGATGTAGAAAGGGGGACAGGGCCTGTTCTGGCAACAGGGTTGCATCCGCCAGCACTTATAGAGAACAAAAGTCTTCAGTAATAAAAACTAAATGCATTTCAAATGTAACTGAAAATGTTTGTTTTCATTTACCTGATGGCAGAACAGGGGCTGTCGTGGTATAATGAGTTAAGCCACTTTGAAAGGCAGAGTGACAGAGGGCCAGGTCTTATACCTGCTGGTCCACAGCCTTCTCGGGTGGAATAGCAGGCAGCCTGGTCAGAAGTGGAGCAGCCAGGACTCAAGTCGGCACTCGTAGGGGATGCTGGCGTTGCAGGCTGCGGCTGGACCCGCTGCGCCGCAGTGCCCGCCTGTGCTGTGTCAGTGGACACTTGGCTGACCTGGCTGTGCGCTGCTCTGTGATGGACGCCGTAGAGGCTTCCAGTGGTTTCACTGAGCGCTGCCCAAGTTGTTCGCCTGAAGTGAGTCGGAGGGCAGTGCTGGTAGTATCTTTGACTTCCAGAACGCGTGCGTGTGGGCGTTCACGTGCTAGGGGTTTGGTCCGCAGTGAGTGAGATGTGGTCTTTCTCCTAGAGCGTCCCATCCCCTTCGATCACATGATGTACGACCACCTGCAGAAGTGGGGGCCGCGGAGGGAAGAAGTGAAGTTTTTCCTGCGCCACGAGGACTCCCCTGCAGAGAGCAGTGAACAAGGTAGATGAGTGCTTTCTTCCTCGTTTGTTGATGTTGCTGTAGATGTTAGGAAAAAAGGATACGTGTTAAAATAAATTAACACACACAGACACCCACAGCGTCCCTTTCACTCTCCTGTGATAGGAAGGCCAGGGGGTTACGGCCTTTGGCTACACAGTGCAGGTCACAGCACGCTGGGAAGAGGCTCTCCTGGCCCAGGGCCCAGGGCTGTTGGGAAGGGCACTCAGCATAGGTAGGAACGTGGTGCTGAAACATGAAGCAATTAGAAAATCCGTGGGGAAGCAGCTCTGTAGCATAACCGCTGAAGCTGCTGCCTGCAGTGCCGGCATCCCACACGGGTGCCAGTTCAAGTCCTGGCTGCTCCTTTTCCCATCCAGCTTCTGCTGTGGCCTGGGAAAGCAGTGGAAGATGACCCAAGTGCTTGGGCCCCTGCACCCACGTGGGGACCTGGAGGAGGCTCCTGGCTCCGGATCAGCCCAGCTCATGCCTTTGTGGCCATTTGGGGAGGGAACCAATGAATGATAGACGTTTCTCTCTCTGCCTCTGACTCTCTATACCTCTGCCTTTCAAAAATCTTAAAAAAATTTTTTTTTTACTTGCCCAACAGACAGCCAATACAGAGTGGACAAGGCTTTCTAGGTGTACCACTAAACCATAAGACAAAACTGATGAATGGATATGAGAGAACCCTCGTCCCCGGGTTCACTCCGCAGGGGCCTGGGAGCCAGGACAGGTCTCAGAGTCTGTGGCGGGGCCCGGCCACTTGAGCCGTCACCTGCTGCCCCCCAGGGTGCGCATTAGCGGGGAGCTGGAATGAAGAGCAGAGCTGGGACTTGAAACCAGGCATGCTGCTAGGGGAGCCAGGCGTTCCCACCAGGTTCCCTGACCCCTGAGCCAAACGCTGGTCCCAGATGAGTTCAACAACAACAGTAAGCACAGATGTCAGCGCACAGTCAGATGTCAGCACACAGTCAGCATCCTGAGCCGGGTCAGAGGAGGAAGTAGAAACTGCACTGCTCGCTTATGCTGCAGAAGCCCGGCTTCCCCAGTGTGTGGAGAGTGCTGGAAGGTTGATGGCAGAGAGCTCAGTGCAACGACGGGGAGGACGCGCACCCACACGGTCCAGAGGAGATGCTCAGGTCCCTGGGGTGCACACCCACACGGTCTAGAGGAGATGCTCAGGGTTCTGGGGTGCACACCCACACAGTCCAGAGGAGAGAGATGCCAGGGCCCTGGGGTGCCTGCAGGGTGTCGAGGCTTACTCCTGCAGGAGCGCATGGGAAACTGTGCTGATGCTGCTTCCTACTAGAGGTGCTGGAGATCGGGACCTGCTGGGAGTGGGCTGCAGTCGGCAGACAGCTCTGAAACCACCAGTCTCACTGTGAGAGTTTGTCCTGAAACTGGGCCTGGGCATGAGCGGAGCAACTCGGGCACAGTGTGGCTCAGCTGTGCCTGCGGCCGCACCCCTCCTGGACACGCCCAGTGAGCCCAGCGTGGTGCCTTTCGTGTGACCGTGGGGCAGGGTGATTGTTTATGTCTTGTCCTTGGAAGGAAGGATGTGACACTGGGTGGAGAGCTAGCCACCGTGAGCCGTGGGAATGCACTACTTATTTTTGAATTAAAATTTAAGGGAAATAAAGGCATCTTTTTCTGAACATGTGTACACTGTACAGCTAAGAGAACCATTATCTAACAAGGTTACAGGTATTTCTGGTGCGTGAATGAATTTTAAAGGGGATCTTTTTGTAACAGGAGATTCTGTATTTCCAGTTATCCCTTTGTGCTCAGTATTGAAGGACACGTTCCCCTTGGATGCACTGCTTTCTTCTTTGACATAATCTTTCTGCTCCCATGTAGTTCCCACAGCACATGCTTGTGTCTTGGTTTCACTCCCCAGCGGCTTTAGTGAGGGCTGTGAGGCCCCAGGCTCAGCTCCACATCCTCGGGACAGGGACAGGGACAGGGACAGGGACAGCCCTTGCCAAGGAGGTCTCCAGGTGTGGACGAGGCGCTGCTCGGAGCTGAGCTCTCCACCTCGCCGTCCCCTTGCTGTACTCACACAAGTAGAAACCTTTGTTCACTTTCACTGATGGGCTGTGCCTGCAGAAGCCCTGGTGTCCGAAGAGAGGGTTTTTGTTTTTGTCTTTCTCACGTCACAAAGTTAAAGATTGTAAAGGAGTCTTGAGAACTATCCACGGTTATAGGGAAGGCCACAGTGTGTGTGTGTGGTGAACGGGCCCAGCGGGCGACCACCCATGTGGACAGAGCAGAGCACCAAGAAGAGTGGGGTCTCCAGGGGGGAGGCCAGAGCCTCTGCATCCTGGCAGGCATTGGGGTGACCCCCCCGGGAGGTATGAGGCCACAGGGACCTGCCTTCCTGACCAGGGCTGGTGCAGGAGGTGGGTGAAGACTGGAGAACCTGTGGCCCCCACAGCCCTCAGAGTGAGCTGAGTTGTCGTTGGCTCTGTCTCTGCCCCTCTCTGCCCCTTGCTCAGAATCCGCCTCCCACTGCTGTGATGTGCCAGCGCCCCCTTCTCTGCCTGTGCTGATGGTATCCCGCCCGCCGCAGCTGGAGGAGGAGGTGATGGAGAGAACACTGGCTCCAGCCTCCGTTCCCTGGGGGGGCTCCTGCTCTGCTCACAGACATGTGTCTCCCACCCCGGTGCAGGACCCAGACTCGGGCTACTTGCCAAGGGCAAGGCTACTACCACTGCTGAGTCTCACTGGAAGGGGATTGTGGGTAAATGCTGTGTGTAGGGCTACAGGACGTGACAGGAGGTAGAAGCCACCCCTTGGCAAAGAGGTGAGAATTGTGTCCTTGGAAGCTAAGAGGAGGGTGAGCGAGCGAGGTCCACCTCAGTCCCCTTACTGCTCGCTGCACTCAGGCGCTCACAGCCAGCAGAGAGCACAGACCAGGCCCTGCACGCGTGTGGTGAGTTAGGAGGGGCCGCGGCCTTCAGTCCCCAGCCCACTGTTCACATAGGGCAGGGGACGTCCCTTCCCCGTCTGCAGGTGCACGGTGCCCATAGCGAGGTGAGGGCTGAGGTGTACCTGGGAAGTTCTTGGGGAGCTTGGTGCACAGTAGATGCACCGAAAGCTGTTTGTCCTTGATTCTCTCTGAGCTGCCAGGTCATCAAGTTTCCTTCTTACCCTCAAAGAGGAGATGGGACTTGGTCTAATTTTAATGTATGTGATGGCATCCCATCCTGGTTTGTTTGTTTCTTTTTTTTGGTATTTATTTGAAAGAGTTATAGAGACAGAGGAAGACACACACACACACTCACTCTCTCCCATCCACTGGATCACTCCCCAAATGGCTGCAGTGGTGTCAGGCTGAAGCCAGGAGCCCGGAGCTGCTTCTGGGTCTCCCACATGGGTGCATGGGCCCAAGCACCTGGGACATCCTCCACTGTCCTACCAGGTGCATTAGCAAGGAGCTAGATTGGAAGTAGAACAGCCAGGTCTTAAACTGGTGCACATATGGGATGCCGGCAGCAACTTTATTCACTACGCCACAGCACCAGCCCCCGTCCTGATTTCTTGATAGTTGTATGGAAGAGGTAGCAATTCAGTAAAATTAAGCTAACCTGACTCCTTTATTCCTTGAAAATGCTAAAAATAAGCAGGAATTCAATTTGCCCTGTGAGCTGTTAGAGATGGCAGATGTCAGGGTCTGATTGTCTTTCCCACCCCCAGGAGGCTTTAAAAAAATACAGAAATACTATATGTATATGTAGTTACACACACACACACACACACATATATGTATATATAGTTACACACATATATGTATATATAGTTACACATATATATGTATATAGTTACACATATGTATATATAGTTACACACGTATATATGTATAGTTACACACACATATATGTATATATACACACATATATGTATATATAGTTACACATATATATGTATATAGTTACACATATGTATATATGGTTACACACACGTATATATGTATATATAGTTACACATATATGTATATATAGTTACACATATATATGTATATAGTTACACATATGTATATATAGTTACACACGTATATATGTATATATAGTTACACATATATGTATATATAGTTACACATATATATGTATATAGTTACACATATGTATATATAGTTACACACATATATATGTATATATAGTTACACACACATATATATGTATATATAGTTATACACACACACACACACACACACACATATATTTAAAGGCAGAGATACAGAGAAAGACACGGAGAGGGAGATGAAGATAGATCTTCCCGAGTGCTGGCTCACTTCCCAAATGGCCTTGATGGCTGTGGCCAGGCTGAAGTCAGGAGCCAGGAGCTTCCTCCAGGTCTCCTACAAGGGTGGCAGAGGCCCAAGCACTTGGGCATCCTCTGCGGCTTTCCCAGGTGTATCAGCAGGGAACTGGATTGGAAGTGGAGCAGCCAGGACTCGAACTGGCTCCCACATGGGATGCCCATGTGGTAGGTGGGGCTTTATCCACTGCACCACGATTCCAGCCCCGGGAGGCTCTTTTAGACGTGTCATCCTTGCCTGTCCTCAGACTGCCCCCGGAATCCAGTGTTTGCCTCATTGGGGGCGATATCGCCTCCTTTGAGAGTAGTTTCAGGTGGAGCGATATATCTGTAAAGTGTGTTAACTTCCAGATTTTCCAGGTAATAAAACAGAAAAGAAAGAAAAAGGTTTTTTTTAACTTTCAAATAATTCAATAAATACATATTTCCAAAGAAGTTGTTTTGAACAGTAGGTCCGGGCCCCTTGGAAGCCATGAGTGCAGCAGATTCTGACGTGATGGTTGGCACTGGGCACCGGGCGCTGGGGCTGGGACCAGGGAGGAGCTGCCTGCAGCAGGTCCCAGACGTGGGTCTGTGCAGCCTGGAGCTGCGCCTGTGGAATCGTGCGTCAGGTGGAAAATATGACGGGACATACAGAGAATTTTTCTCTGTTTAAATTTGATGCTTTGTAAACAAAATTTTAGTTTTTACAAAAACCACAGGGAGTTTATAAAAATGCCAGATTTAAGGTAGTGTTCCTGGTTCAACTCTGTTAGTGAAAAATCAGTGTTTAGCATCCGTTTCATTTTCTACTTTTAAAAATGCACTTATTTATTTGAAAGTTAGAGTAGCTCTTGGGGTGGGGATGGGGGTGTGGAATCTACCTGCTGGTTTACTCCTCATACGCCTGCTGCAACTAGGGCTGAGCTAGGCTGACAGCAGCAGCCAGGAACTTGATCCAGGTCTCACATGTTGGGGGCAGACCCCAAGTCCTTGGGCCATCATCCGTGACCTCCCCAGATGCATTAGCAGGAAGCTGGATTGGAAGCTGAGCAGCTGGGACTCTGGCCCATCTGATAAGGGCTTTGGGTGTTGTGAGTGGCGTGTTAACCCACTTAATCACAGGCCTGCCCCCATTTTGTTTTATTTTAGCCTCCTAAAATATAAAAACCTTCTTGAGAAATTTTAATTGTAGAATTTGCATTTTTACCACTTTTTCAAAGCTGTAACAAGAGGCTGGCACTGTGGCACAGTAAGTTAATCCTCCGCCTGCAGTGCCAGCATCTCATATGGGCGCTGGACCGAGTCCCAGCTGTTCCTCTTCTGATCCAGCTCTCTGCTGTGGCCTGGGAAAGCAGTGGAAGATGGCCCAAGTCCTTGGGCCCTTGCGCCCGCATGGGAGACATGGAAGAAGCACCTGGCTTCAGATCGGCATAACTCCCGCCATTGGGGCCATTTGGGGAGTGAACCAATGCAAGAAAGACCTCTCTCTCTCTCCCTCCCTCCCTCCCTCCCTCGCATTATCTGTAACTCTACCTCTCAAATAAATAAATAAAATCTTAAAAAAACTAACAAAATAGAAGTTTTAAATTTTTATTTACAAGGTCTGGCGCCATGGCTCACTTGGTTAATCCTCTGCCTGCGGCGCTGGCATCCCATATGGGCACTGGGTTCTAGTCCCGGTTTCTCCTCTTCCAATCCAGCTCACTGCTGTGGCCCAGGAAGGCAGTGGAGGATGGTCCAGGTTCTTGGGCCCCTGCACCTGCATGGGAGACCAGGAAGAGGCACCCGGCTCCTGGTTTCAGATCAGCGCATCTCCAGCCGTTGCGGCCGTTTGGGGGGTGAACGATGGAAGGAAGGCTTTTTTCTCTCTCTCACTCTCACTCTCACTGTCTAACTCTGTCAAAAAAATTCTAAAAAAAATTTTTATTTACATTTTTGAAAGGCAGAATGACGGAGAGATAGAAAGACGTAGACAGAGGTTGTCCATCTGCTGGTTCACTCCTCAGATGCTCTCATTAGCCAGGACTGGGCCAGGCTGAAGCCAGGGGCCTGCAGCCCCATCCAGGCCTCCTCTGTGGATGGCAGGGACCCTAGCACTTGAGCTGTCACTGGTTGATCCCAGGTGTGTGTTGCCGGGAAGCTATTGGGAAGTGGGACCAGGACTCATTCCCAGGTACTCCATTATGGGATGTGGGCATCTTCACACCCATCCCTCTTTACCATATTTAAGTGTTAAAAAGGTTTCTGATGTCAATTCCGAGATTCTGAAAATGTTTTGAAAAGATTTCATTTGAACAACTTCAAGTCTAAGATATGAATTGCAAGGGCCAGTGTGTTGCAGTGGATTCGTTCCTGAGAGGAAGAGTGTGGTGGGAGCAAGAGACGCGGAGTCACCACACAGACCCCAGGAGTCGGGTGAAAGCAGGCCTGAGGCAAGCAGCCTGCAGACTTGTTTATTTCAGTTGGTACAGCAGCTTATATAGCCAAAGCAGCCAATCTGGTCAAGGGGCGGTCTTTGCCCTAACCAATCACAGCCTGTTGCCAGGCAGTTTCCAAAGCCATCCAATCACAGCCTGTTGTCACTAAGGCTCTGTTGCCAGGCAGTTTCTGAAACCATCCAATCACAGCCTGTTGTCAGGCCCTGTTGTCATGTGCTTTCCAAAGCCATCCAATCACAGCCTGTTGCCAGGCAGTTTCTGTTGTCAGCAGCCATCTTGTCATGACCGTCTCACCTTCCCATTCCACCACATCGGTGCTGTGGCGTAGCAGATGGGGCTGCTGCCTGCAGTGCTGGCATCCCATGTGGGCGCTGATTTGAATCCTGGCTGCTCACTTCCCATCCAGCTCTCTGCTATGGCCTGGGAAGGCAGTAGAAGATGGCCCAAGTTCTTGGGCCCCTGCACCCGCGTGGGAGACCCAGAAGGAGCTCCTGGCTTCTGGCTTTGGATTGGCGCATCTGGCCATTGCAGCCAATGGGGGAGTGAACCAGTGGATGGAAGCGCTCTCAAATGAATAAATAAATCTTTGGGGGGACAAAAAAAGATGAATTATAAACTTTCCTTCAGTGTGCTGACCCTTGACTTTCTGGGCCTGGGGCTTCACTGTCGAGTGTGCCCTGTGTGTCATGGAGTGAGCGTGGGTTCTCCAGTGTGCTCTGTGTGTCACGCAGTGAGCGTGGGTTCTCCAGTGTGAGGTATCTTGGTCCTTGTCTTTCTTTAGGTGGCCGTCAGACCCAAGAGCAGAGAACTCAGAGAAACGTAATGAACGTCCCTGGAGAAAAGCGCACTGAGAATGGGGTAAGGGCAAAGCAAATTGAGTTTTTAATTGCTTTTTGCAGGTGTTAATGAGTGTGGATTGTAATTTACTTTTAAAGAATTGTTTTAGCAGTAGAGATAGTTCATTTCCGTTGAATATTTAAAAGCATTGACAGACTGACAAGGAAGCAGTCCCGGTGTGGTTTAGTAGTCTGCTGTGGTCCATGACCCAGACGGACTGTCCCCTCAGAGCAAGGGGCTGGGCTGGGCTGGGCTGGGCTGGGGAGTCATGCGACACCTGGCTTGAGGCGCTGTCCCTGCAGGAGCGGACGGCTGCTCCGGACGGAGAGCTGAGCAGGCCGACGGGCTTCGCCTCTCAGTGCGGTGTCGAGTTTGAAAGACGAGGTCGGTGTGGAGATGAAGTCTGCCAAAGAGCGGGTGTGGCGTGGCGTGGCGTGGCGTGGCGTGGCGGCTGAGCCTCTGCCCCCCTTCTGAGTCTTGGCTGCCCCGCTTGCATTCCTGCCCCCTGCCAGTGTGCCTGGAGGAGGCGGCCCAGGTGCTTGGGCCCTGCACCCATGTGGGAGACCTGGAAGAGGCTCCTGGCTCCTGATCTCTGTCTCTCACTCTGCTTTTAAATAAATAAATACCTCTGTCTCTGTCTCTCCTCCTCTTCTGTCACTCTGCTTTTCAAATTAATGAATCTAAAGGAAAAGAGTTGGCTGGGTGAGAAGCAGCTTCTGTTGTCTCTGGGATGGAGAGCTGGCTGAGCGTGGTGCTCAGGAGAGGGCGTGGGGGCTCAGTTGTTGGAAATGTCAGCGTGTGTGGGGAGGGTGAGCAGCTGGGGGGTTCCGCCCAGTTTTGTTTGCAAGTGTCGTGAAGCCTGGAAGAGTGGTTGGTTTCTTTCTCTGGCTCTGCTACTGACAGGTGTACCACCCTGGGCAGGTTCAGCCCTGCGTGGGCCTGACACTGGTGAAACACGGTGCAGAGCACGGGTGTGGAGGCCCACGCAGAGCGCCGCCTCCGATGACTCGCTGAGTGCGAGCAGCTGCCCCCTCTCTGCTGGTGGGACGCCGTTGTGTGAGGTGACTGCGTCTGCTGTCCCTGGACTCCCTCTTTGAGAAATGAGGACAGGGGCCTTCTCTTCCAGCTTTGCCAAGGGGCCAGAGAGCTCGTGGCCCGGCTGGATGGCGTCTGTGTCTGTTGACTGTCAGTCGTTTGTACTCGGTCTGCGGCGAGCTGTAGCTTTACTGTTCTGGACCGTGTGGCTGCGGTCCACCGCAGAGCCGTGTGCCGTGCTGGGTTTGTTCTCTTTGATTTGGTTTCAGTGTTGTGGTCCTCGGGCCACTTAGGTAGCAATGCTCGTCACCTCCAGGTGACGGCTTCTCTTCCCCAGGCTCCAGTTCCTCCATACCGTGCCATACACCATGCCACATGCCATGCCATACGCCATGCCACACACCGTGCCACACACCATGCCATACACCATGCCATACACCGTGCCATACGCCATGCTTATGCCATGCCACATGCCATGCCACACACCGTGCCATACACCATGCCATACGCCATGCCACACACCGTGCCATACACCGTGCCACACACCATGCCACACACCGTGCCATACACCGTGCCACACACCATGCCATACACCGTGCCATACACCGTGCCACACACCATGCCATACACCGTGCCATACGCCATGCCATACGCCATGCCACGCCTCCTTGCCCCTGGCTTCTCCTGCACCTGTCCAGGCCGCACGTTGAGCTCCTGAGGGTGTGCCAGGCAGATCTGATCAGAAGCCCTAAGCAGTAGCGCCCAGACCCCCATGGTGGGGCGTCCCCCGCACCCTGTGACTGCCTCACACTGCCAGGTTACAGGCGTGCGCTGCAGTAGGCGTTCAGAGTTTCTGTTACCTGGAGGAGCTCGTGAGTGGGTGATTAGAGAAGCCAGGGAGCGGGCCCGGAGGAGGGCCAAGCTGGAAGCGGCGTGGCACAGAGGCCCGTGTTTATGGGCGCACGCCTGCCTCTCAGCCCGGCCACATGCCGCCTCCGAGCATTTTGTTGTCCACAAAGCACGTTTGCATTCACTTTAAGTTTGAGGCGGTCAGCACATCATTCCCCAGAAACGCGTGTGTGTTCCTGGCTGTAGAATCATGATGGAACCTTCTGCCTCGGGGTGGGAGGTGAGGAGCAGCAGCAGCCAGCTGGGAGGGCTGCGCCAGCACTCGGCCCTCAGTGAGCAGGAGGCTGGGGCGGGCGTGGTTCTCGAGGTCAGCAAGTCTGGCTAGTCTGCGCGTGGAGGCAGCTGGGAGGGCTGGCAGGACCGTGTCGGTGCCGACGCGCAGCCCGGGGAAAGGCCGGGTCCCCTCCCTTCCTGTCGGCCAGCCACGCTGAGAGTCTCAGTCAGCTTTCAGTCCTGCGCGTCCAGGGAATCCCTCGGCTTTCTTGTGAGTGCTTCGTCGGTTTAGTTCTTAAATTCTGTTAAGTTAATTTTGTGTGTGGTGGGAGGTAGAGATCCCAGCTCATCCAGTTACCCCAACACATTTGATGAGAAGACTATTCTTTTTTTTTTCTTTTTTAGATTTATTTATTTATGTATTTGAAAGGCAGAGTTACAGAGACAGGGAGAGACAGAAAGAGAGAACCTCCATCCACTGGTTCACTCCCCATGTGGCTGCAGCGGCTGGCACTGGGCCAGGCTGTAGCCAAGAGCCTGGAGCTGCTGTCCAGACCTCCCCCGTGGCACTTGGGCTGTCTTCCACTGCTTTCCCAGGTGCACCAGCAGGGAGCTGGATCAGAAGTAGAGCAGCCGGGACTGGAACTGCCTCTCATAGGGGATGCTGACCACATAGGTGGCAGCTTGTTCTGCTGCATAACAACATTGGCCCCGAAAAGAACATTCTTTTCCTGGAATTGTCTTGCCGTCTTTGTCAAATGGACTGACCACAAATGTGAGAGTATATTTCTGGAAGCATTTTTTTTTTTAAACATTTTATTTATTTGAGAGGGAGAGACAGAAAGATCTTCAGTTGGCTGGTTCACTCCCTGAATGGCTGCAACAGCCGGAGCTGCGTCATTCCAAAGCCAGGAGCCAGGAGCTTCTTCCAGGTCTCCCGCACGGACTTTGCCCAAGGGCTTGGGTCATCCTCTACTGCATTCCTAGGCCATAGCAGAGAGCTGGATTGGAAGTGGAGCAGCCGGGACTTGAACCGGTGTCCATATGGGATGCTGGCACTGCAGGTGATGGCTTTCCCTGCTACGCCACAGCACCAGCCCCGCCACCTGTATTCAGGACTCACCTGTGCTTGCCATCTGTCAGGCCAGATAACATCGAGTTGTGTAGTGGAGAGCTTCAGACTGCTGCTGGGTGGGAGAGCAGCGGTTCACCCAGGAGCGTGCTGCTGAGGAGGGGGTCTTGCTGCCCCTCGCCCTCTGGACGGTGACTTGCCTGTGTCCCCCTGCTGCAGGGGCAGTCCTGCTGTCTGGAATGCTGCTGGTCTGTGCACCTTGCCGATCTGGACTGCGGCCGAGCCCTGGGGCTCTAGGTCAGCTGCTTCTCGTCTCTTCTGCCAGCTCTGCTCAGGCTTTTGTGGATTTCTGTTTGGTGCTGAGAATCCTTTTGCTGTCATTTAGTAAAGTTTGAGGATTTAATGGAATTAAATTGAGTAATCCTCCACTTGAGAACTAGGTGTAGATTTCCTGTGATTTCCCTGTTGGGTTTTGTTGAACTGATTCTGAGGATTGGCATCCACCAACCATTCTAGAAGATTCTCTACTGTCATGCTCTGTAGGTCATCTTCTGGCTTCTTACTGTGCTATTCCTTTTTTAAAAAAAAGATTTATGTATATTTATTTTTAAAGATTTATTTTTATTTATTTGAAAGAGTAACAGAGGGAGTTCTTCCATCCGCTGGTTCACTCCCCAAATGGCTGAAATGGCCGGAGCTGAGCCAATCTGAAGCTAGGAGCCAGGAGCTTCTTCCAGGTCTCCCACGCAGGTGCAGGGGCCCAAGGACTTAGGCCATCTTCTACTGCTTTCCCAGGTCATAGCAGAGAGCTGGATCAGAAATGGAGCAGCCGGGACTCGAACCAGCACCCATATAGGATGCTGGCACTGCAAGCGGCAGCTTTACCCACTGTGCCACAGGGCTGGCCCCTCTCCTGAAGTTTTAGTTGATTTTTTCCCCAGATCTCCTTGGTTGCTCTCTGCTCTGACTTTAAACACATTCAATGAGTTATTTCACATTCTGTCCTTAGCAGCCCCCTAGTCTGTTCCTGCCCCTGCTGGCTGTCCGTCAGAACCCCTCAATGCTGGCGTGCGTGGCTGCTCCAGAGTGGGCTGCCTGTGGATCTTGGAGCTTTGCTCAGAGCCTGCTCTGAGGCTTGGATGCAGGTGGGACTTGCCTAGAGGTGCACAGGTGTGGCACAAGACAGGCTCCTCCTGTACCCTCTGCGGATCCCAGAGCTCACTGAGGGCTGCCTCTGGTGCTGAGAGGGAGAGACACTCGGCACCACTTTCCCGCTGCCCTCTTCTGGGTGGGGTGTGTCTCCTCCTTCAGTCAGCGGCAGTGGCTCCAGGGAGCCAGCGTCCAGGCGAGCGGACGCCGTTCGGGCAGAAGCTGGCCTTGGAGCTCCTCCGCTGCCCAGGATTCGGCGTTCTCCCTCTGTGGTCCCTGTGGCTTCCTTCCTGCTGCGCCCGCCCAGTGATCTCGGTCGCTGTCCTGAATGTAGTTCCCGGTGTCCTGCTGGCTGTGCTGTGGGAGACAGCAGTCCCCTGGTGTCCAGTTGTGGCTCTGCGGGAGGTGGGGTGCCCGTCATTGTCACTGTTCTCTGCACCTGGGCCCTGCTGTCCCAGCTTCCTGCGGTGGGTGTAAGTGTGTGTTGAACTTTGCCACATTGGTAGGGTGAACCCTCATCATTTAGTAACTCAGTTTGTGGGATAAAACAGCATTTTGTGGTGTTGCTTCAGTGCTGGGGAGTCCTACCACGTTGAGACATGAAATTGGCTCTTTAATTGTGAGACTTAGCTGTTGGAATGTGGACTGTGTCCACTCCAGAGTATAATCAGCTGCTAGGAAGACTCGACTGTGTTGACCGTTCTATGCGATTAGAACAGCTTGCCTATGTATAATCTCAGTATCATTGCCTGTGGTTTTGTTGCTAAGTAGGTAAGTTCAAGTTGCTCTCCAGACTTGAAAACCATAGCCTTGGAGTGATGCAAAGAAGAAAAAGGAATGAAGCGCAATCCTAGACCAGTCTGTGAGTGTGAGCAGCTCTCGTTCTGAGCATTTCGCGGAGTTTGGTTTGTTATCTTGGAAGTGATGTTATTCTTGAGAAGTCGCTTAACACTTGGGAAACTCGTCAGAGGCTGCTGCTGCGACTTAGAAGGTCGGATTGGACCTGTGCTTCCTTACTGGGGAACAGACGTGAGGCAGAGAGCACAGTGTGGCTGAAGAACGGTGGGCAGTCTGGGGGTGTGGCACAGCTGGCTGGGCTGCCGCATCCCACATCATCGCGCTACTCTGCTTCCGATCCAGCTCCCTGCTGATGGCCTGGGGAGGCAGCAGGGGCTGGCCCAAGTCCTTGAGTCCCTCCCACCCTTGTGGGTGGAGCTCCTGGCCCCGTCCTGGCTGTTGAGGCCACTGGGGGAGTGAACCGGCAGGTAGAAGATCTATTTCTCTGTGTGTGTTGCTCTGCCTTTCAAATAATTTTTTAAAGTGACTAGGGGGACACGAGTGACTTGATGTTTCCTTCTAAAGAAATTCTGTCCATGGATCTCCCTCTCTTGAGCCCCTCTCCTGGCTGCGGTAGCAGGTTTCTGAGTTAAGTAAATCTTGCTTTGCTCAGAAAAGAAAATGAAAAAAAAATAATTCTGTCCGGTTTACTTTCATTTTAAACAGGCCAAGGACCTTCTAGAGAACAGCTGTTTGGTGAAGGGTGCTGAGGTCTCCCTGGGTTGTCTGTGGGGCAGCCCCTCAGTCTCAGCACTGTGGCAGCAGGACACGGCCCCAGCGCCCAGAGTGGGGCTCTGCCAACCTTCCAGGCTGGCCGTCAGGAAGGTTTCTGGAAACACTGAGGAGAGAGCTGTAAAACAGGCTGGGAACAGGGTGTGGAGTGAAGGAAGCCGTGCAGGGTGGGGGCCAGGCTGGAGCACCTGCAGGGAGGGGCTGGCCCCTGCTTGCCGTGAGCCTGCTCCTGGTCCTGGCTGCGTTCGAGGAGCGAGGCTGCACGGTGCTTCACAGCAGAGCCACAGCTGCTTGAACCCAAGACTGACCTTCAAGGAAAATATTTGAAAATCCAATTGGAAAGGGTGGCAATGTAGCATAAAGGCATCCAGTCACCCACAGGTACAGTTTAGGAGACGCATAACCTCCGAGATGACCATAAAGGCACCCAGTTACCCACAGGTACAGTTTAGGAGACGCATAACCTCCGAGATGACCATAAAGGCACCCAGTTACCTACAGGCTACAGTTTAGGAGACGCATAACCTCCGAGATGACCATAAAGGCACCCAGTTACCTACAGGCTACAGTTTAGGAGACGCATAACCTCCGAGATGACCATAAAGGCACCCAGTTACCCACAGGCTACAGTTTAGGAGACGCATAACCTCCGAGATGACCATATATGCCAGAGACACTGTCGTCAGCTAGCAGAATGATCTTTAAGGCTAGCAAAATATTTATTTATTTGAAAGAGGGAGAGACAAAGAGAGATTCCATCCACTGGTTCACTCCCCAGGATGACTACAATAGCTAGCGCTGGGCCAGGCTGAAGTCGGGAGCTTCACCTGGGTCTCCCACATGGGAGGCGGGGCCCAAGCACCTGGGCCATCTGCTGCTGCGATTCTCAGGTCATGAGCAGGGTGCTGGATTGGAAGAACCAGTGCCTGTGTGAGATATGGCATTGCAGCCCACAGCTTTACCCACCACACCACGACTCTAGCCTCTCTTTATAGCAGTCTTAAACATCTAGCTTATAGAAGGACGTCATTACTCTCCAAGAAATGAAATTTCTTGAGACACATCTCTCACAAAAAGTGATCAGACTTGAGGTTTTAAAATCAGCCCGGAGGCCGGTGTTGTGGCATAGCGGGTGAACTCGCCACCTGCGACACCAGCATCCCTTGTCAGCACTAGTTTGTGTCCTGGCTGCTCCACTTCTGATTCAGCTCCCTGCTGATGGCCTGGGAACAGCAACAGAAGACAGCCCAGATGCTTGGACCCCTGCCTCCTGTGTGCAAGACCCTGATGAAGCTC
>CM027391.1:38903086-38924227 GCA_015711505.1 Sylvilagus bachmani | reverse complement strand
CCCCCCCCCCCTTTTAAATTTATTTGACAGGTAGAGTTACAGACAGAGAGAGAGAAAGGGCTTCCTTCCATTGGTTCACCCCCAAATGGCCACTGTGGCCAACGCTGTGCCGATCCAAAGCCAGGAGCCGGGAGTCTCCTCCAGGTCTCCCATGTGGGTGCAGGGGCCCAAGCACTTGGGCCATCCTCTACTGCCCTCCCGGGCCACAGCAGAGAGCTGCACTGGAAGAGGAACAGCTGGGACTAGAACCCAGTGCCCACATGGGATTAACCCAGGTGCCGGCCCCAGTTCTTCCCCTTTCTCCCTTCCCTCCATCTCCCTCCTCATTTCTCTCTCCTTCTGTTTTACTCCCTTTCCACACCTGTCAATCTCTCCCTCTTCCTCTCCCTGTGTAACTGATTTCCAATAAATAACTAAATCTTTATAAAAATTAAAGATAAATAAAATTGGCCCATTCCCACGGTGGGCGATTGGCATAGCAGTTAGGATGCTGGGGTCCTGAGTCATGTAGAGCCTAGGGAGCTGCTGTGATGACTCGGGGCCTGGCCCTGCCGTTCGTGTGGGAGGCCTGGACTGCGTCTGGCTCCCGGCTCCCGGCTTTGGCTTGGCCCAGTGCGGCTGCTGTGGATATTTGGAAAGTGAGTTATGGCAGATGGGAGTGCTGTCCCTCCATGCTCCCCCAGCCTCTGTCTTTCTGCCTCTCAAAATCTGCTTATGTGAAATTGTCCCAAGAAAAGTCAAAGATGTAGTTGAGCTTTTAAAAGTTTTAAAAGTTTTCCTTTTTTTTTTTAAAAAAAAATTATTTATTTGAAAGAGTTACACAGAGAAAGGAGAAGCAGAGAGGCAGAGGGAGAGAGGGAAGGAGGGAGGGAGGGAAAGAGGGAGGTAGAGGGGTAGAGGTCTTCCATGCACTGGTTCACTCCTCAATTGGCTGCAGTGGCTGGAGCTGCACTGATCTGAAGCCAGGAACCAGGAGCTTCTTCCGGGTCTCCCACATGGGTTCAGGGGCCTAAGGACTTGGGCCATCTTCTGCTGCTTTCCCAGGCCATAGCAGAAAGCTGGATAAGAAGAGGAGCAGCTAGGACTAGAACCGGCACCTATATGGGATGCCAGCACTTTAGGCCAGGATGTTAACTGAGTGTGCCACAGCACCGGCCCCTAAATTTTTATTTCTTTAAAAGATTTTTTTGGCCGGCGCTGTGGCTCACTAGGCTAATCTTCCGCCTTGTGGCGCTGGCACACCGGTTCTAGTCCCGGTCAGGGCGCCCAGTTCTGTCCCGGTTGCCCCTCTTCCAGGCCAGCTCTCTGCTGTGGCCAGGGAGTGCAGTGGAGGATGGCCCAAGTGCTTGGGCCCTGCACCCTGTGGGAGACCAGGAGAAGCACCTGGCTCTTGGCTTCGGATCAGCGCGATGTGCCGGCTGCAGCGCGGCGGCCATTGGAGGGTGACCCAACAGCAAAAAGGAAGACCTTTCTCTCTGTCTCTCTCTCACTGTCCACTCTGCCTGTCAAAAAAATAAAAATTTAAAAAAAAAAAAAAAGGCCGGTGCCGTGGCTCAACAGGCTAATCCTCCGCCTTGCGGCGCCGGCACACCGGGTTCTAGTCCCGGTCGGGGCGCCGGATTCTGTCCCGGTTGCCCCTCTTCCAGGCCAGCTCTCTGCTGTGGCCCAGGAGTGCAGTGGAGGATGGCCCAAGTGCTTGGGCCCTGCACCCCATGGGAGACCAGGAGGAAGCACCTGGCTCCTGCCATCGGATGAGCGCGGTGCGCCGGCCGCAGCGCGCCGCCCACGGCGGCCATTGTGGGGTGAACCAATGGCAAAGGAAGACCTTTCTCTCTGTCTCTCTCTCTCACTGTCCACTCTGCCTGTCCAAAAAAAAAAATTAATTAAAATTAAAATTAAAATTAAAAAAAATTTTTTAATTTGAAAAGCAGAATTAGAGGAGGAAGGAGGGTGAGAGAGAACGAGAGGGAGGGAGGGAGGGAGGGAGGGAGAGAGAGAGAGAACATCCATCCACTAGCACTCTCCAAATGGCTGCAATGGACAGGGCTGGGCCAGGCCAAAACCTGCTTTCCCAGGTGCGTTAGCAGGAAGTCGGATCAGAAGTAGAGCAGCCAGGACTTGAACAGCACCCATATGGGATGCCAGTGTCACAGGTGGAGGCTTAACCTGCAACACCATTGTGTTGACTCCTAAAACTTCTACTTATTAGAGACAGACAAGCAGAGATCTCCCATCCACTGGTTCCTTCCCTCAAAACCCATGGCTCAGCTGGCAGCTGAAAGCCCTACCCAGGCCTCACACACGGGCGGCCAGAACCCAGCCACCCTCGTCGGCACTGCTGCCTCCCAGCCCGTGTCAGCAGCAAGCTGGAAACTGGAGCAGAGCCAGGACTGCCCCAGGCACCCTGCTGACGGGAGGTGAGCGTCACTGCCAGTATCCTAGCTGTCCTGGCTGTTAACCCAACACCAGTGCTGATCAGGCTTCCCCAGCCTCCTGTGGGACACGCACTGTGCCAGCAGCTGCCCTGACCCACCAGGTCAGCCAGGGGGAGCCAGCCAGCTGCCCAAGCTCAGCTTTTCTGCAGTAAAGTAAGCTTGAGGGTTTGCATCCATGGAGTTTTGTGAGTGTCAGCCGAGATCTGAGCTGACTGTAACGTGCTTCTGCAGCATTTGCATTCCATGTTGATTTATTTTTTTAAGATTTATTTACTTGAAAGAGTTATATATAGAGAGGTCTTCCATCCACTGGTTCACTCCCCAGATGGTGGCATGGCCGGAGCTGCGCCGATCCAGAGCCAGAAGCCTCTTCCAGGTCTCCCAGTGGGTGCAGGGGCTCAAGGACTTGGGCCGTCTTCTGCTTTCCCAGGCCACAGCAGGGAGCTGGATCGGAAGAGGAGCAGCCGGGATTGGAAGTGGGGCCCATGTGGGGTGCCGGCGCTGCAGGTCAGGGCATTAACCCGTTGTGCCACAGCACCAGCCCCCTACATGTTGATTTTTAATCTCTAGAATTCAGAATTCACAAAGAAATACCGACTTGTGGGGTGGATGTCCATTGGTGCATTGGGAAAGACACCCTTTTTTGACACCTACATCCCATATTGGGGCGTGGCCGAAGTCCAGGCTCTGCTTCCATGTCCAGCTCCCTGCTGAACGCCCTGGGAAGCAATAGGTGTCTCTGGTACTTGGGTCCCAGATGAAGTTCCTGGTCCCTGGTTCCATCCTGGCCTCACCCCACTGTTGTGCAGGCATTTGGGGAGTGAACCGGCAGAAACAAGATCTCATTCTGCTCTCTGCCTGTCAAATAAGTGAAAATAAATTGGGGCTAGCCTTGGACACAGTGGTTAAGACACTGCTTAGTGCACCTGCACCCCATATCAGAGCGCCTGGCCCCCTCCCGGCTCCTCCGCGCCTCACCTGACTGCCTGCTCATGTGCACCTGGGAGGCAGCAGGTGATGTCGCGTGTACTTGAGTCCCTGCCACACCCACGTAGGAGACCCAGATTGAGTTCTGGCCAGACCTCGCTGTTTGGGACATTTAGGAAGTGAACCAGTAGATGAGCAGCTCTTTCTCTTTCTCTTTCAAATAAAATAGAAAATAATTTAAAAATTTTCAAAAACAAAGATTTAAAGTGTTACTTTTTTAAAAAGGGATTTTTTATTTCTTTATTTGACAGGTAGAGTTATAGACTGAGAGAGAGAGAGAGAGAAAGGTCTTCCTTCCATTGGTTCACTCCCCAAATGGCCGCAATGGCCGGAGCTTGCACCGATCTAAAGCCAGGAGCCAGGAGCTTCTTCCTGGTCTCCCATGCAGGTACAGAGGCCCAAGTACGTGGGCCATCTTTTACTGCTCTCCCAGGCCACAGCAGAGAGCTGGACTGGAAGATGAACAACCGGGACTAGAACCGGTGCCCATATGGGATGCCAGCACCGCAGATGGAGGATTAACCTAGTGTGCCACGGCGCCGGCCCCTAAAGTGTTACTTCGTTAATAAGAAGAAGGAAGTACTGGCTTCCTCCCCTCTCTGAAGCAAACACTCATGTGAGCATTTCCTGAGACTGAGGAAGAACTTCAGGAAGCAGGTGGCACTGCTGTGGGTCCTCAGGCCCATGAAGTTGGGCATTACGGGCAGCAGGGAAAACCTGAGCAGCCCAGGGTGGTCCTGGCAGAGGGAGATGAGCACAGGCATGAAATGCCGTAAAGAGCGCTTGAGCAACAGTGTGTCTTTAGGACAAGGTTGGCTGAAGTCAGAGACAGTGCTGGGGCTTCTGGGAAAAAGCTAGTTCAGTGACCAGAAGTGGAAAGGTCAGGGAAGGTGCCTGCCACGTATAGGAAGACCCAGGTGGAGGTCCTGGCTGTTGGCTTCAGCCTGGCCCAGACCCTGCTGGTGGAGACATTTTGAGGAGTGAACCAGTGGATGAAGGATACATTGAGCAATCCCTCCTACCCTTCCTCCCTATCAATGTGCATTCAAATAAATAAATTTAAAAAAACACACACAAACCACTAAACGAGAGAGTACATTAAAGAAAGCAGTGTTAGCACGTGTGCTTGATAGAACAGGGGCAGGGAGGATGCAGATGCTGCCACCACTGGTCATGTGACTGTACACAGAGGATTCGTCCACGCGTGATGAACAATTCAGATTTGCACCCTACTCTGTTCTCTGACCAGGAGCAGTTGAATTGATTAAATTGATAAGTGTGTTTACTTGCCTGAAATTATAATATCAAAGTCTCACCTCTGGGGGCTGGCATTGTGGTGCCACCTGCAATGCTGGCATCCCATGAGCACCAGTTGAGTCCAGTCCAACTCCATGCTAATGTGCCTGGGAAAAGTAGCAGATGATGGCTCAAGTCTTGGGCCCCTGCCACCCATGTGGGAGACCCAGGTGGAGTTCCAGGCTCCTGGCTTTGGCCTGGCCCAGCCCTGGAGAGTAAACCAGCAGATGGAGGATCTCTCTATCTTTCCCTCTTTCTCTAATTCTGCCTTTCAAATTAAAAAAATAGATCTTTAAAAAAACACAATCAGTTCTTACAGAGCATTTGTGTAGTGTATTTTGTGATGAGTTATTAAACCCTCTTTGCCAAGTTGCCTGGATAATGGCATAGCTTTAAGAATTGCAGGGGCGGCGCCGTGGCGCAATAGGTTAATCCTCCGCCTGCAGTGCCAGCATCCCATATGGACGCCGGTTCTAGTCCCAGCTGCTCCTCTTCTGATCCAGCTCTCTTCTGTGGCCTGGGAAAGCAGTAGAAGATGGCCTAGATGCTTGGGCTCCTGCACCCACGTGGAAGACCTGAAAGAAGCTCCTGGCTCCTGGCTTCGGATTGGCACAGCTCCGGCCGTTGCAGCTATTTGGGGAGTGAACCAGCGGATGGAAGACCTCTCTGTCTCTCCCTCTCACTGTCCATAACTCTCTCAAACAAATAAAACCTTTAAAAAAAAAAAACTGCAGTAGCAAAGTGCTTGATGGGACAGATGTATGTGCAGAGGGAAAGTTGCAGCCTTCGGTGGAGTGGTCATGCGTGGTGGATACTGGCAGACGCTTCAGTTGCACATTACTTGGCATATAAAATGGGAGAGATAAAAATCACAAAAATACATCACCAGTGACGCAGGACGGAAGTCTTGTGTTTACACTGCTCGATTGTCTGTCGTGGTTTGTTTTGAGAAACTTTTTTTTAAGATTTATTCATTTATTTGAAAGGCAGAGTTACAAAGAGAAAGAGAGAGAAAGAGGTCTTCCATTCACTGGCTCACTCCCCAATTGACCACAATGGCCAGAGCTGGGCTGATCCAAAGCCAGAAGCCAGGAACTTCCTCTGGATCTCCCATGTGGATGCAGGGGCCCAAGGACTTGGGCCATCTTCTACTGCTTTCCCAGGCCACAGCAGACAGCTGGATCGGAAGAGGAACAGCTGGGACATGAACTGGTGCCCACATGGAATGCTGGCACTGCAGACGGTGGCTTTACCCACTACACCACAGTACCAGCCCACTTTATGGTTTCAGTACACTCATGATCATACCACCAGTTTAGCAATTACATTTGAGGCAGGGTCTGAGAACACAAAGGGTGTTTGGCTCAAGCCGCGTGACCAGCAGACTGTAGGAAAGAGTACTGGTGCACTGTAGTGTTAAGAGCTGTAAAAACCCAGTTCTGTTTTCCAGACACTGTTTTGTTAGCTTTCTGAGTCATGACTTGGACACATAATTAATGTAGATGGGAGATTAATGTGGGAAATCAGCCCTCTTTCCATTGGTCTTGGCAAACCATGTGCTAGCTCATTTATTGAAAATCTGATTATGGTGCATTTTCATCACTTACCAAATACCATTTGTATGGAATCCTTTCTTTGTCAAAGGGTTAGCGTTTTATTTGAGAAGAGGATAATTAAAGTGTGAGCTTCGGTGACTCTGGGTGTTGGCGGGGATGTGGGAGAGCCGTGCTCTGGCACTGCTGGTGGGAGCCAGGGGGACGCTGGACAGTGTCTGTCAGGGTGCGCTTCCTGGCGTCGGTTACCCAAGGGAGGCCAGAGCACAGGTGCGTGACTGCTCCTCGCAGCTTTATCCCTCGTGACCACAGAGTGGACACAGCCTGCCTGGCAGCCCCTGCAGCGGAGTGGGCGGGCATCTGCGATGATCCACACACTGGGACCCTGGCACAGGAGGGAAAGCAGCCGGATACAGACAAGTGCGCCCTGGGACCCCATTTCTATGGAATTCTCAGAGACAGAAAGAGTCTGTCTTAACAGCAACAAAACCCTGCAGGTCAGGGGTGCCTGGCGGAGCTTTCTAGAATGAGAAAATGTGCGTCGTGGTGGGGCTGTCATCCTTGTTTGGCTGTGAAGGTAGAGGTGGGTGCGTTTTGCTGTGTGTAAACATCAACTTTAAAAGAGAACCTGGACCTCACTGTGTTGCTCCTGAACACCTGTCATCATTTCATTTTCTTAACATGTTACCCGTGGGGCAGTTTTTCAAGTTTTGTATCGGAAGTAGACTAGGGTGTATATGTATCCAGTGATTTATTTATTTTTGATATCGTTGGTCACAACCCAGCCATACCTGTTTCTTCTTCTCCCCTCCCCTCCCTCCCCTTTCCCCCTCCCCCATCCCCCCCTTCCCCCCTCTCCTCCCCTTCCCCCCTCTCCTCCCCTCCCCTTCTCTAAAACTTATTTTTTTAAATTTTTTTTTGACAGGCAGAGTGGACAGAGAGAGAGAGAGAGACAGAGAGAAAGGTCTTCCTTTGCCATTGGTTCACCCTCCAATGGCTGCCGCGGACGGCGCGCTGCGGCCGGCACACCGCACTCATCCGATGGCAGGAGCCAGGTGCTAGGTGCTTTTCCTGGTCTCCCATGGGGTGCAGGGCCCAAGCACTTGGACCATCCTCCACTGCACTCCCAGGCCACAGCAGAGGGCTGGCCTGGAAGAGGGGCAACCAGGACAGAATCCGGCGCCCCGACCGGGACTAGAACCCGGTGTGCTGGCGCCGCAAGGCGGAGGATTAGCCTGTTGAGCCACAGCGCCGGCCTTAAAACTTATTTTTTTATTTGAAAGGCAGTCACAGAGAGGCAGAGGCAGAGAGATCTTCATCTGCTGGTTCACTCCCCAAATGGCCACAACCATCAGAGCTGGGCTGATACAAAACCAAGAGCTTCTTCCGGGTCTCCCATGTGGGTGCAGGGCCCAAGCACTTGGGCCATCTTCCACTGCTTTCCCAGGCCATGACAGAACTGGATCAGAATGGAGCTGCCGGGACTCGAACTGGCACCCATATGGGATGCAGACACTTCAGACCAGGGTTTTAACCCGCTACACACAGTGCCGGCCCCCTCCAGTGATTTAAAGGTTGCTAATCTTAGAGTCATAAAAAATTAGAAAATCATGTTTTACTTTTGTTCTTTCTGGGTGTTGTGAAGTGCTTGTACCAGGGTTCCTGTGAAGGCAGGGAGTGCGACCTCTGCTCCAAGGTCGTTGTCTCAGGGTGGGAGGTTTCTGGTGCTTTTGGCGCTGTGATTCCTGCAGCAGTTAGACCAGGGTGGGGATGTGCTGCCACCAGCCTGAGCAGTACGCAGTGTCCTCACTGCTCCCCCAGGAGGTGCTGGTGTGAGAGCACCTGGGCTCAGGCCTGATTGCTCCTCGCTGAATCAGAAGAAGTAACCTGGGTGTCTCCTGAGTGAGACGGGGCAGCAGGGCACTGCCTGCAGCACCTGGGGTGATACCGGGCTGGAGAAGGTCAGTGAGCTGCTGCGCCGTGCCGTGGAGCAGGGCTGCTGCCAAGAAGCCAGTGTCCCCCGATGTGTGCATAGTGCCAGCTTCCTCTGCACCGCTCACCAGAGAGGGCGCAGTCCCCACCGCTCACCAGAGAGGGCGCAGTCCCCACCGCTCACCACAGAGGGTGCAGTCCCCGCCGCTCACTACAGAGGGCGCAGTCCCCACCACACACCAGAGAGGGCGCAGTCCCCACCGCTCACCACAGAGGGTGCAGTCCCCACCGCTCACCACATAGGGCGCAGTTCCCACCGCTCACTACAGAGGGCGCAGTCCGCACCAAACACCAGAGAGGGCGCAGTCCCCACCGCTCACCACAGAGGGCGCAGTCCCCACCACTCACCAGAGAGGGCGCAATCCCCACCACTCACCACAGAGGGTGCAGTCCCCACCGCTCACCACATAGGGCGCAGTTCCCACCGCTCACTACAGAGGGCGCAGTCCCCACCACACACCAGAGAGGGCGCAGTCCCCACCACTCACCACAGAGGGCGTAGTTCCCACTGTACAGATTTGTTCTGAAGAGCACAGAGCGCTGTACACACACTATCTGGGCCACATGCACGCGGTATGCACACGGCACCAGCTCTGTGTCTGTTCTGGGCTCAGTGTCTCCTGTGCAGTGAGAACAGAGAGGAGCCCAGCTCCTCGTCATTTCAGGGCTGGCCCCCTGGCCTGGGTGTGGCAGACTTAGTTTCGACTTCAGACGTTACCCCTGGGGGCAGGACGTGGTGCTGCTCTTGGTGTCGCCTGTTTGTGTGCCTCTGTCAGAGGAAGTGTCGCTTCTTTTTTTTCCCTTATGAATGTTCGTTGCATAGCAAATAGGTGAAAAGGCATTGTTCTAGGTGTGGCCATGCAGTGAATTTAGGTGCGTTGTCCTGACCTCCAGAGGCTTACAGTCCAGTGAGAGAAATGACGTAATGCGGGCTGATTTACACGTAAAAGACGACAGGACCCAGGAAGGGGAACCTTTGAGCTGGTGAGGATCTGGGACGGTCTTTTCCTCTGCCCTCACTTGGCTTCCAGAAGTCGTAGAGCCATAGGCCGAGCATCTGAAATGTGTCTGACCTGGTCTGCATCTCAGCAGCCAGCTGCACAGACTGCTTTTCTGTGTCGGTACCGGGATCTGAGAGTCGTGCTGAGTCCTTGAAGCCCAGTCATTGTACCTGCTTAACTCTGATGACCCTGAGTGTGAGCACATCTTAATGTGCTCAGGGCCGTTGTGTGGGGGCACAGGTGTACAAGGGAGAGACTACGTGTGTAAGTGCTAACTGCTCGTGGACACGTCAGCGGTTTGGGCCGGCCCTGCCTGTGCTGTGTTTATGAGATACTTGTGTCTTGGAATCTGCTGTGTGTTTTGGTTTCTCGGGCCCCAATGACAGTGAGTTGACTTCGTCCTTAGATGTCCCAGGCACTGTGACTTTGGGGCTGTGTCCCTAAACATTGAACAGCCCCATTTTCTTAGGTCAACCTGTTAAATTGCCGTTCCAAAAGGAGGAATGTCCGAAACTGCACATTTGCAAAGGTTTTCTAGAGGTTGGGCCTGTTAGGAAACACAGGATCTGATGTCCATGCGTTAGCAAGTGTTGCTCCCATTTACTGAGAGCAGTCACTGATCAGAGACACTCTTAGGAGGAACTGAGCTGTGTGTCCTCCTCCCTTCTGGGGAACTTGCCTGGAATCTGCCAGTGCTGCAGAAGTCAGCTCGGCTCTTGTGCGGTCTCCGTCTCTGCAGGTCGGGAACCCGCGTGTCGAACTCACCCTCTCAGAGCTGCAGGACATGGCGGCGAGGCAGCAGCAGCAGATTGAAAACCAGCAGCAAATGTTGGTTGCCAAGGTGAGTGATGGAAACAGGTGAGGACGCGCTGTTGAGAGAGAGAGCTCTCCAGCAGTCGTTCAGGTCGGCCTGAGGACACCCAGAGCCGTGTCACAGGTGAGAGCTGGCAGGACGGGGTGCTTCCTGTCATGAGCTCCCTTCTCCGTGGCGTCTGGCTGTGTGTTGGTGTGTGTCCCAGAGGGAATCGGCAGGCTGTGATGGACACGCTGCTCAGGGCCCTGAGATGGCAGTAGCTGCTTCACGGGCTCCCACCACCATCGGTGCTCCTCAGACACAGAGTGCTCCCTTTGTTGTTGCAACTTTGTAAATTATGGTCCAGAATTTTTAGAAATAATGGTTAAGTCGTTCTAAAATGACTTGGCTAAAATCAGAGCTCCGCCTGCCGGAAGCTTCCGTGGTGAACGGCCTTGAAGGGTCTGATGCGCCTGAGCGAGAGCTGGAGACCCAGTCCTCCTCTTTGCGAAGCTCGAGGCACTGCCTACTTTCGGGTGATCAACAGTTTCAGTCGCGTTGTTCTAAAAAATGGATTCATAAGGCGTATTGGATTACAAGAATCAAACACGGAAGTCAACAGGAGAAGTATTTCATCCCATTAATGAGATTCCCGCGAGGGAATACATGTGGTATGGTATAATTATAAAATTTCTAACTGCTATTTTTTTCCTTTCCAAATATTCATGCAAGAATTGCTGTTTTTTTTTTTTTAACTGATTGTATCTTCAGTGACGCAAACTACAGGCTGGTGAAGAATGCCCACCGTGCGAGCACGTTTCCCTGCCGCAGAGCGTAGTGGGAGAGCCCGCGGACTTGCACCTTCAACCTCCTGGTTTAGGTGTATCTTAGGGACGCACACATGGGCCGCGGATGTTAGTGTTGGCTGTCCTCAGGTGTATTTTCAGTCAGTAGGGAAGAAATAATCGTGTTGCGTGTGTTTTTAGTTTAGAATCGCCCTGTTATGGCTGGACTGTGGGTCTTGGGTTATTTTTTAACACACTAACCCTGGCGGAAGCGAGCGCTTCCCTGCCTGTGGCGTTCCCTTAGCAGTGAGTGTGTCTCCTTGCTGACGCCCTTATCTCTGCTGGCCAGAGCGCTGACCTGTAGGAAGTAAGTCAGGGATCCTTGGAAGCCGCTTGGTCGCAGCAGGAAACCCATTCCTGACAACAGGAAGCCACCGCTGGCTGTGCCTCGTGGTGAGAGAGGTTGGCCCGTACACTGCCAGGAGCTCTCTGAGAGGCATTGTGTCCACCGCTGGTGTAGACCAGTCCTCACGTCCAAGTCTACACTTGGACCAGCTCACACGTATGTGGGCCCATCTTCTGTTTTATGTCCTCAGATGTGTGTGGATTCTGGTGGTGTGTCTCTAAGAGTCGTTGAGCTAGTGGACTGCAGCATGCATGGTGTGTGCCTGTGTATTCAGGGTGAGCAGCGCGTGTCGGCTCTCAGCACCGGGTTCTCTCCTGTGTTAGGAGCAGCGTTTACATTTTCTGAAGCAGCAGGAGCGCCGCCAGCAGCAGTCCCTTTCTGAAAACGAGAAGCTGCAGAAGTTGAAAGAACGAGTTGAAGCCCAGGAAAACAAGCTGAAGAAAATCCGTGCCATGAGGGGACAGGTGGACTACAGCAAGATCATGAACGGCAATCTGTGTAGGTGCCCGCCGCGCGAGGGAGGCAGGGTCACGGGGCACTCACTGTGCGCTAACGCCAAGCTCTGTCACCCACGAGTAAAGGAGAAGGGAGTGAGGTGAGGTGATCCAGTGATGTGGGGGTGAGGCAATCCAGTGATGGGGCTGAGGTGACCCAGTGATGGGGTGAGGTGACCCAGTAAGTGGGGAGATGACCCAGTGATGGGGTGAGGTGATCCAGTGATGTGGGGGTGAGGCAATCCAGTGATGGGGCTGAGGTGACCCAGTGAGTGGGGAGGTGACCCAGTGAGTGGGGAGGTGACCCAGTGAGTGGGGAGGTGACCCAGTGATGGGGTGAGGTGAGGTGACCCAGTGATGGGGTGAGGTGAGGTGACCCAGTGATGGGGTGAGGTGAGGTGATCCAGTGATGTGGGGGTGAGGTGACCCAGTGATGGAGTGAGGTGTCTGCTCTGAGACTTACGATGGCGGCCCGTTTTCATTGAACAGATTAAAATGTAGCCGTGCACTAAGACAAACCAGACAGACGCCGGCTGTGTTTTCTTTGAGGACTGTGAGTTTATCCATCACTGAGTCCCGTTAGCGTGGGTCTTGTTCCAGGGATGCACGGGGCAGGACTGCGGGGTCCTGTCTCCGCAGCGCCTGTCTGTTGATGCACTGATGTTGCTGACTAAGCAGCTGGGCCAGCCTGGCCTGTGGCCCCGACTGCCCCCATGCAGATGCCGTGGTCTGCCCCAGGAGCAGCCCGCCTTGTGTGGATCGTGCCTGTCCGTTTCTCCGAGACCTGCCCCTGCGATGCTGGAGGGCTGGTCCTGCAGAGACGAAGACGGATGGCTGCTGGCTAACCTTTCTCCTTCCGGGGGCCGTTACAGCTGCCGAGATAGAAAGGTTCAGCGCCATGTTCCAGGAGAAGAAGCAGGAAGTGCAGACTGCGATTTTAAGAGTGGATCAGCTGAGTCAGCAGCTGGAGGATTTGAAGAAAGGAAAACTGAACGGGTTCCAGTCGTACAACGGCAAGTTGGCGGGACCAGCGGCGGTGGAGTTGACAAGACTGTACCAAGAGCTCCAGGTAACCTGCCTGGGTCCAGCAGTGGCTACCCGAAAGCAGCCCCCCCCCCCCCGCCTTCCGGCCTCCGTCGTGTGGGCAGGAGTCCTCGGGCCGAGCACAGGTCCTGGGCCTAACAGAGTAGCTGCCACAAAATGTGTCGACGACGAGGGAGTTGTTTCAGCAGCTTGATGGAGGTACAGCTCACTCAGCCCCCACTTAGAACTGCAGTGCAGGGACCGCTGAGTCCTCACAGACTGTCACCCACCCCCACCACCGTTGCTCTTAGAGCTGAGGAATCCACTTCTGTCTCTGGAACAGGAGCTGTATCTCAAGTGGAGAAGCAGAGACCCAAACTGGCACTCCCACGGGATGCCGGCGTCACTGTGACGGTTTAACCTGTGCACCACAGTGCCGGCCCCCAGAAACCAGCTCTGCTGCTTTAGTAGAACGTGCTACATCATTCTGTGATTAAAGGTGTTTAACTACAAACCAGGAAATCATTTATAGTTCTTTTGACACAGTTGCAACTGTTACAAGAACTTGGGACTGCCCTTACATTCTAGGTGATTTTTTTAAAGTACACTGATTTTACGGTTTATTTCCTCAGTGGGCTGTGGTTTGTGTGACATGACTGAAATCCAGTTTAAGAAGTGTGTTTTAGAGGAGCTGTTGTTGGTCCCAGCAATTAAGAGACCACCTTGAACACCTACATCCTGATTGGAGTGTGTGGGTTCGAGTCCTGGCGTCACCTCTGGCTGAAGCTCACCCTCAAAGGCAGCAGTGATGGCTCCAGTGCTTGGGCCCCTGCACTGATGTGGAGACTGGGTGGAGCTCCCAGCTTCGGCCTGGCCCAGCCCCAGCCAGTGTGGGCATCTGGCGAGTGACCCAATGGATGTGAGATCTCTCTCTCTCTCTTTCTGCCTTTCAAATAAATAAGGAGACTTTTTTAAAAGATTTTATTTACTTGAAAGGCAGAGATAGAGAGAGAGATGGAGAGATAGAGGTTTTCCATCTGCCCAAATGGCCACAACGGTTGGAGCTGTGCTGATCGGAAACCAGGAGCTTCTTCCGGGTCTCCCATGGGAGTGCAAGGACCCAAGCACTTGGGCCATCTTCTTACTGCTCTCCCAGGCCACAGCAGAGAGCTGGACAGAAGTGGAGCAGCCAGGACTTGAACTGGTGCCCATATGAGATGCTGGTGCTGCAGGTGGCGGGTGTACCCACTACCACAGTGCTGGCCTCCGGGAGGTATTTTTTAAAGAATGAAAGATGAAGGAAAAGCGATCACTTCTCCCCAACAGAAATGCTGCTGCGAGACACTAAGGCTGCATCAGATGATTGGGGCTCTCCATGCCTGCACACTGGGCCGCCTCATCGCTGACCCCCTGTTCCTTAGGTTCTGGGGCGCAGCAGGTGATGGCCCAAGTACCTGGGTCCCTAAGACCCACGTGAGACACCCAGATGGAGTTCCCAGCCCCCAGCTTCGGCCTGTCGGAGGCCTGCAGCTGTGGTCACGTGGTCACTGGTGGTGCGGTCACACCATGTGCTTTGGATGAGACATGCAGTCCCACAGGCTCGCTCTGTTCTGTGAGGATCCTGCCTGGCTTCCTGGCACCGGCGCCACTCCCGTCGTCTCCCTGGGAGAGGTTGGCTGGCGCAGGCACAGAAACAGTCTCTGTCCACAGATCCGTAACCAGCTCAACCAGGAGCAGAACTCCAAGCTGCAGCAGCAGAAGGAGCTCCTGAACAAGCGCACCGCGGAGGTGGCCATGATGGACCGGCGCATCGGCGAGCTGCGGGAGCGCCTCTACGGGAAGAAGGCTCAGGCACGTGGCAGAGCAGCTGTGTGAGGCAGACTCGGGGGACACGGCGTGCCGCGAGGGCAGAGTTCACTCCTGTGCGGCTCTTCTTTGTCTTCAAGGTTTATCTGAGGGGCCGTCGCTGTGGCTCAGCGGGTTAAGCCACAGCTTGCAATGTCAGCATCCCATATCGGTCCCAGCTGCTCCACTTCCAGTCCAGCTCCCTGCTGGTGTGCCTGAGGAAAAAAAGCAGTGGAGGACGGCCCAAGTGCCTGGGTCTCTGCACCCATGGGGGAGACCCAGAAGCAGCTCTGGGCTCCTGGCTTGGCCTGGCCCAGCCCCAGTCATTCCAGCCATCTGGGGAGTGATGAACCAGTGGATGGAAGACCTCTCTCTGTCTCTCCCCCTTCTCTCTGTCAACTCTGCCTTTCAAATAAATACATTCTTATTTATCTAGAATAGTTTTGAAAGGCAGAGGTGACTGGTTCACGCCCCAGGTGGGCCAAGCTGAAACCAGGATTCCATTGAGGTCGCCCCCAGGGGTGCAGGAGCCCAAACACTTGGGCCATTGTTTGCTGCCTTCCCAGGCTCATTAGCAGGAAGTTGGATCAGGATTCGACTGGCACGCGGACAGAGGATGCTCGCATCAAAAGCAGAGGCCTCACCCACTGTGCCGCAGCGCCAGCCCTGGAAGTTCACTTCCTACAGAATGCCTGGGTTCTCCAGCCTGGGCCCCACTGCAGCCTCAGCACAGGTCCTGGCCCCTGCCCTCCCCGTGCACCTCTGCCAGACTGCCACGTAGGCCACAGGCCTGTGTCCTCTTGCCCTGGGTACTGCCACAGAAATTACCCAGGCTAGGTGGAAGGATTTTGTAAACTCTCAAGCAAAATGCTGTGTTAAAGTTATATTTAAGAAGCCTAGGCCGGCGCCGTGGCTCAACAGGCTAATCCTCCGCCTTGCGGCGCCGGCACACCAGGTTCTAGTCCCGGTCGGGGCACCGGATTCTGTCCCGGTTGCCCCTCTTCCAGGCCAGCTCTCTGCTGTGGCCCGGGAGTGCAGTGGAGGATGGCCCAGGTGCTTGGGCCCTGCACCCCAAGGGAGACCAGGAAAAAGCACCTAGCACCTGGCTCCTGCCATCGGATGAGCGCGGTGCGCCGGCTGCAGCGCGCCGTCCACGGCAGCCATTGGAGGGTGAACCAATGGCAATGGAAGACCTTTCTCTCTGTCTCTCTCTCTCACTGTCCACTCTGCCTGTCAAAAAAAAAAAAAAAGAAGCCTTTATTTGGTATTGTGAACTTCAGAAGATCTACTTACAGGACAAGAATTAGAATGTGGAGATTTAAGGGAGGGCCTTCCACCCTGTTCTCCAAAGTGATGGTTGTTAGTTCCAGTCCTTCGCTTCATACAGACACAAAGGCGGAGAAGCGTTGAAATGGGCTGTAGGAATTACAGTGCCACACTGTCTGCACCTGCACTTTGGATGTCTTTCCAGGGCATCACCTCGTTCTTGTCGATACCTGTGTTCTCTTCCGTGGTCCCAGGCCTGTCACCTCCTCACCCTCTCAGGAGTCAGGCGGGGTGTCTTAAGTCTTGCTGTCAGAGCACACACCACGGAGTGCCTGCAGCGATGTCGTGTGCCTGGCTGGCCATGGCACCTGACCTTTGCAGGCCTACACAGGCCCGACTGCCCTCTGCCCAGGGATGGGAGTGGAGCAGGCAGCCGGCCAGCAGGGACAGCCTCCCAGCCTCCCAGCCTCCCTGCCCTCTGCCCAGGGATGGGACTTTGAGGTTGTAGTGATTGAAGGGTCCCCTCCCTGATCTGAGAGGCGCTGGTCTCCCAGGGCGACAGGACTGCTGAGCACAGGCCTGGCGAGTGGGTCACGTCAGAGCTGCAGCCTGTCACACGAGGCCCAGGATTTCTTTTACTTCAGGGAGTCCTGACTCTGGTTTCTTCGGTCTGCAGCTGACCCGTGTGAACGGCACGTCGTCCCCACAGTCACCCCTGAGCACGTCTGGCAGGGTTGCTGCTGTGGGGCCCTACATCCAGGTCCCCAGTGCCGGCAGCTTCCCCGCTGCAGCGGATCCTGGGAAGCCCCAGTCCCTCACTGTCGCCTCCAGTGCTGTCCATGGGAGATCCAAATCCGGTGAGTGACCCCAGCCCTCTTTGGCAACAGAGCCTGAGCCCCTGAACGCAGACCCCACGGGCACCTGGTGTTGCTGCGCCGTGGCTGGGGAACCGTGTACCCCACAGTAATGGTGTCTCTGGAATGAGAACGAAATCTGCTGAGCTGGAGTTTCCACAGCACAGTTATCTAGACTGTGCCTTCCTCGCGCACTCTCCTGCCACGGATTGCATCCCCTTGAGGGCACGCAGTGGCCAGCAGTGGCCGCCGCACCACGACCCGGGCCTGCTGCTTGTCCCAGTATGGCATGGCCCGGGTGCTGGGCTGCCTCCCTGTGGACAGAGCGCTGTGCAGGTCTTTGCCTTGTGCACAGCCGGCTCCTGTGGTCTTTGACTACACAGCTGTGCTGTGGGACCGGCCTGTGCATCCCTGGGGAGTCGGCTTGTCACGGTAGTGACACGCTGCCCTGTGACACAAGGTGTCAGGAACTGTGTCCCGTGGGTCAAACTCTGCGGTCTGTGCTGGTTTTCTGCAGGCTTTGTTTGGCCTTGCCTGGTGCTCGTGTCACCAGCTCCTGACTTGCTGGGAACCAGCAGGAGGAGGGCATTGTGAGTCCTCGTGAGCCAGAACCACTCATGTCTCTTCATGGCCCATCTCAGCCCCCTGAGCCCTGTGCTTGGCAAACCCCTATTTGCTGACTTTTTTTTTCTTAAGATTTATTTATCTATTTGAGTTAGACAGAAGGAGAGACAGAGATCTTCTACCCACTGGTTTGCTCCCCAGATGGCCACAGTGGCTGGAGTTGTGCTGGTCTAATGCCAGGAGCTTCTTCCGGGTCTCCCATGTGGATGCAGGGGCCCAAGCACTTGGGCCATCTTCCACTGCTTTCCCAGGCCACAGCAGAGAGCTGCATCAAAAGTAGAGGAGCTGGGACTTGAACCTGCACCCATATGGGATGCTGGTGCCTCAGGCAGGGGCTTTACCTGCTACACTTCAGTGCCAGCTCCTGATTTTTCTTTTTTTAATTTTAATTTATTTGAAAGACAGAGATCTTCTGTATGTTGGTTCACTCTCCAGATGCCTGCAACTGCCAGGGCTGGGTAGAATGAAACCAGGAGCCAGGAACTGGACCCAGG
Source organism: Sylvilagus bachmani (assembly GCA_015711505.1). Classification (NCBI taxonomy): domain Eukaryota; kingdom Metazoa; phylum Chordata; class Mammalia; order Lagomorpha; family Leporidae; genus Sylvilagus; species Sylvilagus bachmani. Next base: position 38,906,379 of record CM027391.1, on the reverse strand, counting down.
TCTCCCATGTGGGTGACAGGGAGCCAAGTACTTGAGCCATCCCCTCTGTCTCCCATGGTGTGTCTTAGCAGGAAGCTGGAGTTGGGAGCAGACTGGGACTTGAACTCGGGCACTGGGATGCACTGTCCCAAGCCTTCTCTGAGGCACTGTGCCCGATGCCCCCCATTGCACTTTCTCTGTGCGTTTGCTTGTTTTTTAGATTTACTTAATTACTTGAAAGGCAGAATGACAGGGAGACAGAGACAGCTCTTCCACCTGCTGGCTCACTCCCCAAATGCCCACAGTGGCCAGCGCTGGGCTGGCAGGAGCCAGAAGCCAGGAGCTTCACCTGGGTCTCCCACGGGTGGCACAGATCCGGCGTGCTGCCTCTCAGGGTGCCCGTTCGCTGGATCAGAAGTGGAGTAGCGAGGCCTCACCATGGCACTGCAGCCCCACCTTGTGCAGCTTCCTCTGAGAGGCTGTCGTCTGCGGTTTGCCTGGCCCTACAGCAGGTTTAGGTACTTCCTGTTTCCAGGGGTGGGCAGGAAGCGTAGCTGGTGACCTCTGTCTCGACTCGGGTCACAGATCTGCAGCCTGAGAACACCATGCTCCCGAGAATGATGCCTGTTGGGAGCTTCGCCTTGGTCCCTCCTCCTTGCTTGATTATGACTGGACAGGAAGCCTGGCTCAGACCCAAGGCAGGGCGACTCAGCCGGGATGTGGCGCTGGGGCATGGATTCCCCCCCAGTAGGGATGTTCACCCCTTGGGGTCCACTATGCTGGTTCTGTCACAGATAGCCACAGCAGACCCAGAGTGACCGGTACATGGACAGTGTCGGACCTTGACCTCGGGCCTGGCTGCAGCTCCTCGAGGCGCTTGGCAAACGCGACTCAGAACTGTATGTCGACGGGTGGGCGGGGCACTCCGGCCTCTGTGATGCGGCCTGAATCAGTAATCATCGCGTTTCCAGACTGACAAAGTCTGCTCATTGGGCCTCCACTGGAAAAGCCGCCACCCTGACCTCACGTGTCCCCGGCACAGGCGTGACGGCTGGGCCACACGTGCCTGCCCTCGCAGGAAGGGTTTATGCCAGGCAACCAGTGCCAGACCAGAACGGGTTCCGTGTGTCAGAAATTAAGATGATTTTCTGAGTTCTTTATGAGGCTTTTAGGAAAACTGCTTTGTGGACACTCATGGTGGCTTCCATGGTACCTCCCTTTGCCATGACCCTGAGAGAGGGCACACTCAGCCCCTTGGCGCCGGCCCTGCCTGCCTCCTGGTCTCTGGTGTCTGAATCTCTGGCCTACACAACCCCTGCACCTGAGACCCCCAACAAGAGCGAGTGGAAGCCGCAGAGCATGGCGACATTGGTGCTGGGGCCGCCTGGCGTGGCCCAGCCTCCCCGCGCCCCCACTGCCTTGCACCTGTGCAGAAGCCTCCAGGAAGCTGGGAGCAGATAGTCTGGGCAAACTGCTGCTGAGGGCGGGGCCTGCTCAGCCTCTGCCTCCCGTCCATCCATCCCAGCCGCTGTGCCCATTGACCAGGAAAGCAGGAGCTGACCCCGCACACCCAAAGGCACTCGGGTGCCTGGGGGTGACCTGGCTACCAGGCGGCTCTTGTGCACCCTTTTTCAGTTTGGAAAACGCTCTATAAAAACCTTTTGGTGGCTTCCCTGAGAACTCGGGCTTGGTGACTGGCTTCCTTGTCTGCGAGGGGGACAGCTGCTCTGTCTCTGCCGCCCTGGTGACGGGACCTGGCTGGCGTCTCCGTCAGGGGTGATTTGCGGCTGGGACTCCTTGCAGATTGAGGTGGGAGTGGAGCAGGTCAAGCCTGTCGGATGCCTCAGTTGCTCTGTGCAATTGTACCAGTGTTGAGAAGGCACACGGTGTGCTGACCGTGGTCAGCCAGGACTGCCCTGGGCCTGGAGTCGCAGTGCCCGCGAGGTCCCTGCAGCTGTGGTGGGGAGACCGCTTGGCATGGGCAGTGCTCCACTTGCTCACCGGAGTCTCCCCAGCATGGTCCGCTCAGCCAGTGCTGCTCCTCTTGGTTGTTGGCTCAATTAAGTTAAATTTTCACTTAAATCCTGTGCTCTTTCCAAGCTAATGATGGAAACTGGCCAGCGTTCAAGCAGAATTCCGGCTCTTCAGTGAAACCAGCCCAGACGGCCAGTGTGGACTGGAAGGACCCAGGCGTGGAGGGGGCCTTGAAGCAGGGCCCCATCTCGAGCCAGCCCCTGCCCCTGTCAGCGCTGGGAGCCCCAGAGAAGCTGGTAGGCCGCCTGTGCTTCTGCAGAGCCCCGCAGCTACTCGGCAGGCGCTGAGTGGTGTGGAGGGGCAGTGGACCTTCCAGGCCTGGGCCGTGCACGGGGCATGGGCGTCGTGGTCGGGAGTGTGCCCTGTGCTCACCCTGTCTGAGGCTGACTCGCTTTCTCTCCCCCACACCTGATCTAGGGTGTCGAGATTGGTAAAGCTCCACCTCCCGTCCCCGGTGTGGGCAGGCAGCTGCCCCCGAGCTACACGGCGTACCCGAGCCCTCCACCCCTGGCTCCGGGCTCCACGAGCTCCCTGGAGAGGAGGAAGGAGGGCAGCTTGCCCCGGGCCGGCACGGGCCCTCCCAGTCTGCAGAAGGCCGCCCCGCCGCCCCCCGCCAGCGCCCCCCCACCAGGCTCCTCGCAGCAGATTCAGCAGAGGATTTCGGTGCCACCGAGCCCCACGTACCCGCCCACAGCCCCACCTGCCTTTCCGGCTGGAGACGGCAAACCTGAGCTCCCGCTGACGGTGGCCATCAGGCCTTTTCTGGCCGATAAAGGGTCAAGGCCACAGTCGCCCAGAAAAGGGCCCCAGACAGTGAACTCGAGTTCCATATATTCCATGTACCTCCAGCAAGCCACGCCTCCCAAGAATTTCCAGACGGCAGTGCACAGCGCCGCGAATAAATCCGTGAAAGCAGGTGCGGTGGGTCTTCGGGCTCCTCTCAAATAGGAAACGGCCCTGGGCCGTGCGCTACTTAGGGTCCGGTGAATGCTACCAAGCACGGCTGTGGAGTCAGCACCAGACGAGGGGAAAGGGGGTGGGGGAGGGGCCTCCCGTCTCTGCTTTGTGGTAACTTGTGCCAGGAACTGGCAACAGGACTCCGCTGCCACAGGGCCTGGGGGACTCCAGCAGGCCTCCTGCTGCTCAGGGGCCCAAGCCCGGGACCGGGAGCACTGCCCGTTGTGCACATGTGGAGGAGGTGCAATCTGGCCCTGCTGCCGGGCTGCCCTGGCCCACGTGAGCCCCTCCGGGCAGGATTCTGCCCAGGCCACCCTGCCCTG